>CM053770.1:184218032-184233873 GCA_028658325.1 Potorous gilbertii | reverse complement strand
GAATGTCAACAGTTCAACTTTGGTAAGTCCCTTGTGACTTCTCCTTGCTGTTTACTTTTTCATGCTTCTCATTCTTGAGTTTGTAAGTCAAATTTTCTTTTCAGCTCTGGTCTTTTCATCAAGAATGCTTGAAAGTCCTCTATTTCATTGAAACACCTTATTTTCCCCTGAAGTATTATACTCAGTTTTGCTGGGTAGGTGATTCTTGGTTTTAGACCTAGTTCCTTTGACTTCTGGAATATCCTATTCCACACCCTTTGATCCCTTAATGTAGAAGCTGCTAGATCTTGTGTAATCCTGATTGTATTTACACAATACTGGAATTATTTCTTTCTACCTGCTTGCAGTATTTTCTCTTTGACCTGAGAACTCTGGAATTTGGCCACAATGTTCCTAGGAGTTTCTCTTTTTGGATGGCTTTCAGGCGGTGATCAGTGGATTCCTTGAATACTTATTTTGCCCTCTGGATCTAGAATATCAGGGCAATTTTCCTTGATAATTTCGTGAAGGATGATGTGTAGGTTCTTTTTTTGATCATGGCTTTCAGGTAGTCCCATAATTTTATATTATCTCTCCTGGATCTATTTTCCAGGTCAGTTGTTTTTCCAATGGGATATTTCACATTCTCTTCCATTTTGTCATTCTTTTGGTTTTGTATTGTGATTTCTTGGTTTCCCATAAAGTCATTGGCCTCCATCTGTTCCCTTCTAATTTTGAGAGAATTATTTTCTTCAGTGAGCTTTTGCACCTCTTTTTCCACTTGACTAATTCTGCTTTTGAAAGCATTCTTCTCCTCATTGACTTTTTGAACCTCTTTTGCATATTGAGTTAGCCTATTTTTCAAGGTGTTGTTTTCTTCAGCATTTTTTGGGGTCTCCTTTATTAAGGTATTGACCCTTTTTTCGTGCTTTTCTTGCATCTCTCTCATTTCTCTTCCCAGGTTTTCCTCCACCTGCTTAACTTGATTTTCAAAATTCTTTTTGAGCTCTTCCATGGCCTGAGCCCATGGGATATCTATTTCAGATGTTTGGGATACAGAGGCCTTGACTCTTATGTCTTTACCTGATGGTAAGCAGTTTTCTTCCTCGTCAGAGAGGAAGGTTGGAATCATTTGTTCCCCAAGAAAACAACCTTCTCTGGTCTTATTTTTTTTCCCCTTTTCTGGGCATTTTCCCAGCAAGTTACTTGACTTCTGAGAGTCCTCTCCACCCCTGCCTAGAACCGACCAGCTAGTGCTTGGGGTCTGAGATTCAAATGCTGCTCCCCACCCTCAGGGCTTTCGGCGGGCTGCCTGGCTGCTATTCAGGGTAAGATTAAATCAGGTTCTCATGTGTGGGCAGGGCCGCCTTCCAGGCTCAGTTCCCTCAGGGGGTTTTTGCAGAGACCTTGTGTAATGGAGCTGCTGCTGAGGTCCTACCTGCCCTGGTAGCCTCTGGCCACCTGCTGCCTCTGCTGCTGCCTCCCAAGGGGGCGCGAGTCATGGAGACACCCCACTCCCCTCTCATCCTGTCCAGACGTCTCTCTCACTGACTTGTAGCATCTGTGGGTGGAGGGATCTTCGCAGCCGCCAGAGATTCCGTTCCCTGAAACCTGCTTGGATCTGCTCATTCCTCTTGGTGCCACATGGCCAGGGCAGGGCAGGGCTGGGCTCCACTCCTGTCTGGTGAGCAACGGACCTTTGGGGTCAGTTTTTCAGGGGTCTCTGGAATGGAAATCTCCTTCACCCCATTACTGCATGGCTCCACTGGTCCAGAATTTGTTGGGAGTTCTTTTTATAGATAATTATGGACTGTGGGTTCGGAGCTAGCATATATGATTCTTTCTACTCTGCCATCTTGGCTCTGGGCCAAAAAATATGTTTCTACAGGCAAAACTAATGCAGTAAAGATTAGAAGGAAACCAGAAATCTAAGAAAACATCTTTACAAGTGACTTTGATAAAAGCTCATTTCTCAGATATAGAGAGGGAGAGGGAGAGAGAGAGAGAGAGAGAGAGAGAGAGAGAGATGCAAATTAAAATAACCATGCTACGTCTCATCTGTTGGGTTTACTCATATGACAAAACAGGGAAATGATAAGTGTTAGAGATGATATATGAGGGAAAACTGGAACACAAATGCACTGTTGGTGGAGTTGTGAAGTAATCCAACCATTTTGGAGAGTAGCATTGAACCATGCCTAAAGGACAGCCGACTGTACATATCCTGTGATCCAGAAATACTGCTACAGGTCTATATCCCAAAGAGATCATAAAAAAGGGGAAAGGACCTATGTTTCCAAAAGCATTTATAGCAGACCTTTTCATGATGGCAAAATTTTAGAAACTGAGGGGAGGCTCATCAATTGAGAAATAGCTGAACAAGCTATGAAAAATGAATATGATGGAATTCTATTGTGCAATAAGAAATGATAAACTGGCAGATTTCAGAAATACCTTGAAAGACTTGTATGAACTGAATCAGAGTGATGGGAGCAACCAGGAAAACATTGTACATAGTATCAGCAACATTGGGTGACGATCATCTGTGAATGATTCAACTCTTAGCAACACAATGACCCAAGACTCATGAAGGAAAAAGCTATGCACATCCAGATAAAGAACTGATGGACTCTGAATGAAGATCAAACCATACAATTTTCACTTACTTTATTCCTTTTTGAATTTTTTTCCTTCGGATCTATTTCTTCTCTCAAAAAAATGACATATAGAGAAGTATGTTTCATAAGACAGCACATATAACCTATATCAAATTGCTTACCGTTCTTGGAAGAGAGGAGGGCAAAAAGGGAGAAAAGTTTGAAACTTAAAATCTCACAAAAATGAATGCTAAAAATTATCTTGACACGTAATTGAGGGGAAAATAAAATGCCATTAGTTGGAAGTAGTTGGTAGCCAGGAATAAAATTAGTAAAAGAAAACCAGAATCACTTTGAACACTTTGCTCTGGGTCCTACAACCCAATGTTATTCTCTTACTGATGTCTTCTTACTCACTGATCAAAAGCTCACAGCTCCTTATCTCTATCATCTAGAAATCCTCACTGATTGATGTTTTACTCACCCTCCTCCTCTTTATATGACTTTCACTTGCTTTCAAACACCTTACCCATGATGTCATTTCTATAAAATCCCTGGAAGATATTTGCAGAACCAACTATGTATAAGACACTTACTATCAGAGAATTTTCCAGCCCCCATACCTAACAGTCAATTTTCATTTATTAAGTGCCTATTACATCCAGCACAAAGATATTGACATGAAGAAAGAAATACAATCTCTCCCCGAAGAAATTAAAATCTAATTCAAAAGGCAACACACAAAAAAGAAAGTTGAAAAACAGAAGGACTCTGCATGAGAGCTTGGGTAGAAGTCAGTCAGAGAAGTCCCAAAGGAGTTGGGTGAGGTGAGAAATAAAGGAATGTTTGAGCTCAGTTCTTTCCTTAATTAGAGGTTTGGAACTCATGCCTCCAACCTATCCAATCCTAGGAAGAGATTAGTGATAAGCTACCAAGGTTGATGAGATCCTACAGGATTATTCAGTCTAATAATGAGCTTCCTGGGGCATGGCGGAGAAATCAGTCAGAGAATATTCAAGTGAGGAAATCAATTTTGTCTGACAATCTATGTTATAAGATATGAAAGTCTAAATACTGAGATCACCTAACAGAACACTGAAATTAGACTCTGCAAATTGTCATGTGGGGCTTTAGGCTTACAACCTTGGAAGGTGAAAGTCACAACCTCCAAATAAAATACATCTTCAAGGCTGAAAGTCTGGAATAAGGAATCAGAAGTTATGACCTTCCAGCTTTTACTAACACATCTGGTTGTCCCTGAATGGCAACCTATGGATTTTTCTCTCACCTTTAAAAATAACTCCTAATTCTTGCATTCCAGAACCACTCATTTCTAGCACTATCTATTATACAACTGTAAGAAACAAACTAATGGTCATATGCCCAAAAAGTAGAGTTAAATAAAGGCCACAGAAGAACTTTGTTAGTAAATTTCCACACAAAAAACACTTTATTACATCGAACAGCATATAAAGGTGGGCAAGGGAGCATTTTTCTGCTACAAATTATTATTTCCTTGAGTTCAATAATAAAAAGTGCTATATTTGAAATTTATTCACATGTATTATGTCTTCTAATCATACCTTTGCATACATTACCAACTATTTTCAAGACTTTCTATTCTATTTTCATTCTATTGGTTTTTCTTTCCTCTCAGATAATTACTTTAGGAAAAAGTTGACTAAATTCCTAGCATTACAAATGTAAAACTTAGAAGTATTACTTCAACCTACAAACTGGGAGCACTACTCTGGTTATCCCATTTAAAAGAGGAAAACATTTTGTTTTTATTTTCTTTTTATTCCACCTCATTAAATGCCTTTTAAAAAAATTATTTATATCTTTTGCTTGACTAATAAAGGCAAACATATAGGTGGGGGCTCATAAGTTATTATTACCTATGCTTTTGACTGAAGGTACACCTACTCTGCATTACCTGAAGGCACCCCTCTAACTTCCAAAATGGATCTCAAGATTTTGTTACATGAAATTTGAGGTACTCTTTAGGTTTGCATCCACTCAAAACCATAATTCCTTAACTTGTCCCAAAATATTTAATATTATTACTTAAGAAGAGAAGACAATTCAAAATACATAATAAGAGAGCACATTACTAAAATTAATAATAAAATATTCCTCACATAAAACTGAAACACAACGAGGCACATTATCCATGGGGAGAATAAATATAAACCTAACAGAACCTTTAGGAAGGATTCATGTATGGTCATTTCATGTTCATGAAGGGCTATTGTCCTTATTTAATGATACCATGATAGAATTACTACATTGCTTTCACTAGATTTGATGTCTGTTTGTCTCTGCTAGGTTCATAGTGTTGAAGAATTGGCTTAGTTCTCTGCATTTTTCTGGCTTATCTAAGACATTACATTTTATTATTTACAATTCAAATGAGAGGGATATTCAAACACAAAGTCTTAGTGTTATTATGGTATTCTTCTCCCAGGCTGAGCAAGGGATTCATTCTAATTACTCTGTCAAAACAAAAATGAATATGAATGATTCATAGTGAAACTGGCAGAGAAAAATATATGGTAAGGAAATTTATGAGAGTAAACTATGCTGAGAGTTAATCATCCTCAGTAACCAAGTGGGACTTTTGGAATATTCTGATGAAGATATAATATTTAACAAAATTGATTATCGCAGATCAAATAGGTGTTCCTCCAATACTCTGCCTAGAAGTGATAAGATTTTCGATGAAAAAAGTGTTTCCTTTAACCACTGGCGTTTATCTGAGGGGATGGAGACAAGTGGAACGTAATGTCAAGCTCTCTAGAAATAGAAGAGTCAGTCAGGGCTGGAATCCTGATTCCACAGTAGCTTTTCTTACATATATATAATCTCTGCTCAGTGAATGCTGGTTGTTTCTGACAAATCCTCCTTCATTAAATGCATAAGCAATTCTGGATGATTCTCCATGGAATTTGTGATAACCTCTGGGTAAAATTCCACTGCATTTGTGGTTATAGAATTATGAACTTAAGGTCTATACTGTCATTTATATCTTTAAGTGCATCTCTGTGCTAAAGTTGTAACAAGTGAGTGGGCTGTCTTTCACCTTTGCTCTCAGATAGGAGATACACTAGTTATAGGCATGTGAAGTCACTCCATTCTCAGAAACATCAAAGCATAGGTCAAAGGGTAGGTGTGGTTCTTACCCAAATAATAGAAGGCCGTATTTCTTCTTAAAGCAAACTCTATGCTATTTCTTACCCTGGATACCCCATCTCCCAACTCATGACACTGCACTGGGATACCCCCAAGGCTGGAATATAGTTCTGCACTCACCTCCATTTCTTACCTTGACTAGATACTGATCAAATCCCAAATTCAGTAAGAGGCCTTTTCTGGTCCTATCTCAACTTCCCTACCCAAGTACTTTCTCTCTGAGATTACCTTCCATCTACTCTACATATATCTTATATGCCATTTAAATAATGTCTCCAAATGTCTTTTAGGACAGGGAAAATGTTTTGTCCTCCTTTGTAAGACAGGTTTCACCTACTATCTGACATGCTAAGCATTTAATAAATGCTAGTTGATTAATTGAATTCCTAATACATTAATGAAGTAGTCCATTGTATATGTCTATAAGTATATATACATACATGCATATATAGACATACACACAAGCACAGAGTACTCTGAGCTTTTTGTTGATCGAGGTATAGGATCAAATAATTTAGGTGGCCACTATCTTAGACAATGTTGAAAGGAGCAATGAGATGTCACTCTTCCTCCATCACCTGACTCCCAGCTGTATACCAAGCCTGTGTCTGACACTATTACTACTTCTTGAATTCCCTGTAGGTACTTGTTCCACAGGTGCCTATTTTCTGTCTTTTGCCAAAGTTGATGACAATAGAGATTCATTACTGACTTTTGAACTTGGGTTTCCCAAGAGTACTTTCATTTGTGAATTCAGGTGCTCCCCATGCATCTGTAGCTGATTGGATATGTGAAAAAAAATATGCTCTGCTGTTAGTGTACATAGGGAAATCTGTCTCCTGGTCAAGAAAGGCCAGATCAGGGTATCCAAAGAAAGGCAGACCTGGGGAGCCCACTCTCTTCCAGCAAAACACTGCATATCCAAATATTCCCTGCATTTAAAACAGAACAAGAACTCTAATGCAGCATCATTTTAGAGTTGGAAAAGAGAGAGAAGATTGGTGTATTCTAGAAGAGAGGAACCTAGGAGATCTCCATTCTGCATGTTAGGGTGAGGACATGGGTTTATGATATAATGTGACCAGATATATACATATATATATATATATGTGTGTGTGTGTGTGTGTGTGTGTGTGTGTGTGTGTATGTATGTATGTATTTCAACTAATTTATTACTGCACAGGTTGAGGCATTCCAGGGGCTTTGGAGCTATAACTGCTGCTGACACTTGAAATACAGGGAGAAAAATAAGTAAGATAATGGCTTGTCATATCAATGTGTTTCACTTTGTTTCTGTTCTTGCTTTTTTTGCTTGTTGGTTTGTTTCTTGAGCTGTGGGAATGGAATAGATGTGGCTGATTCCATATACAGAAATACAGAAAAGAGATCTGAAGAAAGAAAGAAAAAAAGAAAGATTTTTGGAAAGAAAGAAGGAATGAATGATATTTTCCCACCAAAAGCTATCTCCCCACTCTCATGCTGAACACTTCCTAAAATAATACAATTGGAAATATTTCCTTTGAATGAACAACCCTCTTCCCTGAATAAATAAGCATCCATTAGAGAATTAAAACATGAAATAATAATTGTTTAGTTGCACAAAAGAAAGAATTACCTAAAAGACAACTTCTATCCAATATCTAGCTTGAAAAAGAGCTCAGAGAGAAAGATGGAAGAAAAGAAGGTGAGGAAGGTAACTTTGAAGATCAGATATTTACTACTCAGGGAGGTAAAAAAATGGGATGGGGTTCTCAGGAGACAGTGTGAGGTCACTAAGCTTCTGGAGACGAGGCTTAGAGTGGTAGGCAGGCCCAGAGATAAGCCTCTTAGAGGCTACAACTTTGGCAAGGTGTCTCTAGGTGATCTTCCTTTGAAACACTAGTGATGAGGCAATATTTCATCTTTCATCTAATCATGATTCTAATCGACCTAGGTCAGAGCACCTTGCTTGTAAGGGAGTCTTTAACATTAGATGCTGCATTATGGGATATAGGCACTTAGCCTGAGGTGACCCAGACCATCTTAGCTGCCAGAGCGAAGCTCCATTTCCATATATTGGATAATATAGTAGAGCACCCAAGAAATCTTATTCCAATAACTAAATGGAGTCTCCACAAGAAGTGTATTCCAAAGCAGAATGGGAAAAATTTATCTAAAGTGCAGTTGGAAAATATTTGTTTAGTTAGCTACTGAATATCATTAATTAGTGATTATTGAAAAAATACAATTGTAGGGCACAGAAGATAGAACATTGGCCCTGGTCAAAAGGACATGAGTTGAAATCCAGCTTCAGACACACACTAGCGGTGTGGCATTGGGCAAGTCACTTTAGCCTGATTGCCAAAGGAAGGAATGAAGGAAGGAAGGATGGAAGGAAGGAAGGAAGGAAGGAAGGAAGGAAGGAAGGAAGGACGGAAGGGAGAGAGGGAGAGAGAAAGAGAGAAATAAATAAAGAGGAAGAAAGAAAGAAAGAGAGAAAAAAGAAATAGAGACAGAGAAAGAAAGAAAAGAAAAGAAATTGTAGCCAAGTCCTTAACCAAACTGAAGGAATTTTTCTGACTGCTTTCTTTGTAATCACATGTATAGACAGACTAAATAGAGGCATCTTAAAGAAAAAGACAAAATCATCAGTGAAAAGTGATGCCTAACTATCTCTGTGGTCAGTTGCCTTAATGAGGCAGATAAGCTAATTCTGACTAAAAACAGGGTAGATAACAAAATTATCAAATAGAGTGACCCAAACTAACAGAATCAAGATACACTTCCAGAATCCCCTTTATTGTACCATACATAGGCCATCCCCCCAAATCCATGGAGAAATAAAGTGCTTAGAATAGACAAAAATTGCATTTTAAAAATCCAGCAAGTACTATGGATTTTCTAAAATGAAATCTGAGATCCTTATCTGTGTCTGTATCTGAGATATTCTTTGGAATGATACAGACCTTTCCCCTTTGATTGAAGCTGGGTCAGGCTTAGAGCTTCATAGATAGGTGTGTTACCTGTATAATCTCAGGAATGCAGGGAGCTTTCTCTTCTACCATGCCCTGCATATTTCTTGAAATTGCCCTATTATAGTAATTTCCTTTGAATGAATATTTTTACTTGAAAGGAAAGCAACCCTAAGAGACTTGACATACAAAAGTAAAATATTTCCAATCTGAGAGTATAAGTTATTGAGAGGAAGGTCATAGGAGGAGGAAGAAAGGGCATTGCTTCCCAGAGAAGAAAGAACTGTTTCAGGTGTCACAGTAGGCCCTAGGGGTCACAGGACAGAATTTATCAGAAAGACAAAGTAACAGACAACTTTCTTCGAGACCACAATTCTGGGCTAGAGAAGTCACACTGCGGAATATTTCCTATAAAACCTAAGCAAAAGAGAAATTCCCTCTCCAATAATTATGAATCTAAGAATCCAAGATCTTTGCTCCAAGTTTTGTTGGTGTCTGCAGCACTGGATTCTGCACTGTGTGAACTGGTCATTCTGAGACATAATCCTCACTTCTCAAGACACAGGAGAAATTCCCCTTAGGGGTCCCTGTGGGGAACACTTTACACCAACCAAGCAAAATCCATTTCTACAACTAATTGGGTTTTCCTAAGGAAACCTAATACAAGAAAGCCCAGAGGAAAATGGAATACAGACGGAAAACATTTTTATACCTACTGAATAGAATTAGCTTTTGATTAGTGAGAAATAATTATGACCAGATCTTTCTCAAAGCAAATTAGATTTCCTTTCTTTTAACTTTAGAATCACAAGAACAGAATGACCAGACAGATAGGGCGTCTAAAAGGATACAAAGTATCACTAGCAAAAGGTGATGTTGTATTTTGGTTACTTTTCATTTCAATGCTCCACTGTGATAGAACAAATGACATGTCCCTGTCTGAAATGAAGTTAGAAGGTATAATGATGACAAATATCTTGAAATATCAGAGATCCCCATCAGGAACTTTGTCACAACATACAAGCTGTCACCTTTAAGTAAGGAAATAAAGAATTCTAGGTTTCAGTCTCCCATATCCAGAGCCTTTGCAGAAATGAAATGCACCTCAACTTCCCTGCCCTGCAAAACTAAAGACACAAAGATTAATATTTCTTCTATGGCTATTCCTGTCTCTGAACATGGCCTCCATTATTGTACAGAGATATTGGTTAGGTACAGTTATGTTTCATTTTTAATTAATTAATTAGTTTTTAGTTTTCAACATTCACTTCCATAAGATTTGAAGTTCTGAATTTTCTCCCCATCTCTCCCCTGCACTCACCCCAAAACAACATGCATTCTGATTATCTCTTCCCCTAATCTTCTCTCCCTTCTCTCACACCCCACTCTCTTCTCATCCTCTTGCCCCCTATTTTCTTCTAAGGTATAGATTTCTAGACTTCATTGCCTGTATGTATTACTTCCGAGTTGCATGTAAAGCAGTTTTTAACATTCGTTTTTAAAACTTTGAGTTCCAATTTCTCCGCCTTCCTCCCTCCCCACCCACTCCCATTGAGAAGGTAAGCAATTCAATACAGGTTATACATGTGTAATCATGCAAAACACTTCCATAACAGTCATATTGTGAAAGACTAACTATATTTCTCCTGCCCCCCATTTATTCTATTCTCTCTTTTTACACTAACCCTCTTCAAAAATGTTTACTTCTAATTACCCCCTCCTTCCATTTGCCCTCCTTTCTCTCATGCCCCCACCCATGACTTGTCTCCTTCCCCCCTACTTTCCTGTAGTGTAAAACAGATTTTCATATAAATTGAATGTGCTTGTTATTCACTTCTTAAGTCAAATTCGATAAGAGTAAGGTTCACTCTTTCCCTCTCACCTACCCCCTCTTCTTCTCCATTGAAAAAGCTTTTTCTTGCCTCTTTTATGTGAGAGGTAATTTGCCCCATTCTATATCTCCATTTCTCCTTCCAATATATTCCTCTCTCACCCCTTAGTTTTATTTGTTTAGATATCATCCCTTCCTATTCAACTCGACCTATGAATTTTAGCTATTTATCTATCTGTATCTATGTCTAGCTATAGATAGACACAGATATATAATCCCTCCAACTACTCAAATACTGAGAAAAGTCTCAAGAATTACAAATATTATTTTTCCATGTAGAAATGTAAACAATTCAGCTTTGGTAAGTCCCTTATGATTTCTCTTTCCTGTTTACCTGTTTACCTTGATTCTTGGGTTTGAAAGTCAAATTTTCTATTTAGCTCTGGTCTTTTCATCAAGAATGCTTGAAACTCCTCTATTTCATTGAAGACCATTTTTCCCCTGAAGTATTACACTCAGTTTTGCTGGGTGAACGATTCTTCATTTTAACCCTAGTTTCTTTGACCTCTGGAATATCATATTCCAAGACCTTAAATCCCTTAATGTAGAAGCTGCTAGATCTTGTGTTATCCTGATTGTATTTCTATAATATTCAAATTGTTTCTTTCTGAATGTTTGTAATATTTTTTCCTTGACCTGGAAGCTCAAAGTTTTGACTGCAATATACCTAGAAATCTTCCTTTATTTTCCAGGTCAATCTTTTTTTCCACTGAGATATTTCACATTATTTTCTATTTCCTCATTCTTTTTGTTTCATTTTATAATTTCTTGATTTTTCATAAAGTCATTACCTTCCATTTGCTCCATTGTAATTTTGAAGGAATTATTTTGTTCAGTAAGCTTTTGGATGTCTTTCCCATTTGGTCAATTGTGCTTTTTAAGACATTCTTCTCCTCATTGGCTTTTTGGATTTCTTTTGACATTTGTGTTAGTCTATTTTAAGGAACTATTTTCTTCAACATATTTGGGTTCCCTTTAGCAAGCAGTTGACTTGATTTTAATGATTTTTCTTCCATCACTCTCATTTCTCTTACCAATATTTTTCTCTATTTCTCTTACTTGATTTTCAAAATCCTTTTTGAGCTCTTCCATACCCTGAGACCACTTCATATTATTCTTGAGGGTTTTGAATGTAGAAGCTTTGATTTTGTTGTCTCCTGGTTGTATGTTTTGATCTTCCTTATCACCAAAATCAAATTCTATAAGTCTTTTACAATGTTTATTCATCTTCCCAGCCAAATACTTGACTTCTGAGCTCTTTGTGAAGGTATTTTTCAGCTTCCAGTGTGAGTGGGGGTGGTGGTCAATCAGCCACTGGATCCCCCCACAATTTGTGGACCTAGAACTCCAGAAACAGCCACTACTGCTGTCGCTACTCTTACTGTGGCTGCTGCAGGCTCCTCCACCCCCTCTGCCACCCTGGGGTGGAGTTGGACCACTCTACTCTCTCACACAGGTTGAATAATATTATTCACTGACTTTCCAAATTGTCCTCAGCATTTTGGGGTCGTGGAGTCTGAAAAGTGCCACAGGTACAGGTCATTCAATCCTCCAAAGCCTGCAGAGATCCTGCTTGTGTCAGTGTGGCCCATGCTGGACGGCTTTCTGCTCCAATCCTGGCATGATAGATGCTTCACTTAGACTTTCCATGGTGTCATGGGCTGACATTGTTTTTCCTTTACCTCTAAAACAATCACTCAAGAAGCAAGTTGACTAGATTCCTTACATTACATATGTATAATACTTGGAAGAATTACCACAGATTACAAGGTGGGGCCCCTGGACTACTTGTGCTATTTAAAAGAGGGATAATTTTTATTTTTATTTCTATTCTCTCTCATTAAGTGTCATTGTTTTCAATTAATTGTATCTTTTAACTGACTAATAGGTGAGAACATGGATGGGGGCTCATAAGCTATTCTGATCTATGCTTTTTAATGAAGGATTACCCACTATGTAGTACCTGGAAGTACCCCTCTAACTCAGAATGGATCCCAAAGCCCAACTACATGAGGTTTGAGGTACTCTCTAGGTTTCCATCACTGAAAATTGTGATTTGTACCTTCCACCATTATATTTAGTTTATTACTCAAGAAAAGAAGACACAGTTCAAATCAAAAATATTTAATAAGATAGCACATTATTAAAAGTAATAATGAAATATTCTTCACATGAAACTGAGATGTAAATAGACACATTACCCATTGATAGAGTAAATATAAATCTAAAGGAACATATAGGAAGGAAATATATATGACTGTTGCATATGCATGAAGGGATAGGTGACACAGGCCTCTAATGCTACAGGAATATTGTCGGTACTTAATGACATCATTACTACCCTGTTCTCACTACATTTTCTCCCTGTTTGTCTCTACTAGGTTTATTGTGTTGAAAAATTGATTTAGGACTCTGCATTTTCTGGCTTATCTAAGACATTGCACTTTATTATTTACAATTCAAATGGGAGAGATATTCAAAAACAGAGACAAGAGTTTTAGTGCCATTATGGTCTTTTTTTCTTCCAGGTTGGGCAAAGGAGTAATTGCAATCACTCTGTCAAAAAATAATGAATATGAGTGGCTCAGAGTGAAACTGGGAAGGAGAGGTATAAAAGGAGGAAATTTATGAGTGTTTAAAATTCTGGGGGTTAGTCATACTCATAAACAAAGTGAAACTTTTAAAATAATCTGAAAAAATCTTATATTGAAACAATTGATTATAACAGATCGAATAGGTGACTTTCCATTTTGTGCCCAGAAGAAATAAGATTTTCCATGAAAAAGTTGTTTCCCTTAACCATTGGCCTTTATTTGGAGGGGGGGGATGGAGACATGTGGAACATATCAAGCTCTCTAGAAAGACAATAGTCAGGGTATAGCATTAAGATGATAGAGTACAAGAAGGGGCCAGCTTAAGGTCTCCCCCAAATCCTTCCAAATACCTGTCAAAATGACTCTGAGCAAATTCTAGAGCTATAGAACCCACAAAATAACATAATGAAACAAATCTCCTCCAAACCAAGGCAACCTGGAAGATTGACTGAAAGGGTATATCATATCAGGCTGGGAGCTGAGTGCAATCTGGTGTAAGCTGTACTAAATAGATGAGCTAAAGCAGGCATTGGGGGACTGAATTGCTGCCATTTGCGGTGGTTTTCAGACTTCTTAACCCATACATGTGAGGGACGGTGGGGCAACTCAACGGAAAATCTCTATGGAAACTGAGGGAAGGAGCAGTACAATCTGGCAGGGGTTTGGCTCCAGATCAAAGGCAATGGAGGTGGCAGTTACGACAGAAGTGGCAGTGGCAGCCTCCAGAGCTTTGGGGTGTTTAGGGGGGGAGGTCAAGAAGCTTATACAAAGAGCCTGAGATAGTACACTCATCCCCACTCTCACCCCCACTGGAAGCAGAGCCCTACTTTGACAAAGAGGTACAAAGTCAAGTATTTAACTGGGAAGCTGAGCAGACATCACAAAAAAATCTCAGACTATAGACTCTTTGGTAAAAAAGAAGATCAAAACCTACAAACAGAAGAAAATAACAAAGTGAGAGCTTTTACATCAAAATCCTGCAAGTAAAATATGAAATGATTTAAGATCATGGAAGAACTCAAAAAGGATTTTGAAAATAAACATGAGAAGTACAAAAAAATAGGAAGAGAAATGAGGGGAATGCAAGAAAATCATGAAACTGAGTCACATACTTGATAAAGAGGAACTCCAAATGATGAAGAAAATAGCACCTTAAAGCACAGGCAAATTAGAACCAAAAAACCGATGAGGAAAACAATGCCTTAAAAAAGCAGAATTGTCCAAATGGAAAAGAAATTTCAAAAGCCCACTGAACAAAATAATTCCTTCAAAATTAGAATGGAGCAAATGGAAGCCAATGATTTTATGAGAAAACAAGAAATTATAAAACAGAACCAAAAGAGTGAAAAAGTAGAAGACAACGTGAAATATCTCATTGAAAAACCATTGACCTGAGACTGGGGCAGAGCCAAGATGGTGGAGTAGAAAGACTCACCTATGCTAGCTCCAAACCCACAGCCCATAATTTTCTATAAAAAGAACTCCCAACAAATTCTGGAACAGTGGAGCCACGCAGCAACGGAGTGAAGGAGATTTCCGTTCCAGAGAGCCCTGAAAAACTGATTCCAAAGGTCTGTCGCACAGCAGAGGGGAGTGGAGCTCAGCCCTGCCCTGCCCTGTCTGCGTGGCACTGAGAGGAACAGATCCAGTAGATCTGAGCAGGCTTCAGGGACAGAATCTCCAGTGGCCACAAAGGTCCCTCCACCCACAGATGCACAGGTCAGTGAGAAAGACGTCTGGATGGGCTGAGAGAGGAGCGTGGTGTCTCCATAACTCGGGCCCCCTCAGGAGGCAGTGGCAGCCAGAGGCCCCCAGAACAGGCAGGAGCTCAGCAGGAGCTCCATTACTGAAGGTCTCTGCATAAACTCCCTGAGGGAACTGAGCCTGGGATGCGGCCCTGCCCCCCTGAGCATCAGAACTTAAGCTCTCATTGAATAGCAGCCAGGCCTGCCACCAAAAGCCCTGAGGCTGGGGAGCATCATTTGAATCTCAGACCCCAAGCACTAGTTGGGTGGATCTAGGCAGGCATGGACAGAAATCTCAGAAGTCAAGTAACTGGCTGGGAAAACGCCCAGAAAAGCAAAAAAAATAAGACCAGAGAAGGTTACTCTCTTGGGGACCAGATGATTCCACCCTTCCTCTCTGATGAAGAAGACCAATGCTTACCATCAGGTAAAGACATAGGAGTCAAGGCTTCTGTATCCCAAACATCTGAAATAGATATCCAATGGCCTGAGGCCATGGAAGAGCTCAAAAAGGATTTTGAAAATCAAGTTAGACAGGTGGAGGAAAAACTGGGAAGAGAAATGAGAGAGGTGCAAGAAAAGCCTGAAAAATGGGTCAATACCTTGATAAAGGAGACCCCAAAAAATGCTGAAGAAAATAACACCTTGAAAAATAGGCTAACTCAATTGGCAAAGGAGGCTCAAAATGCCAATGAGGAGAAGAATGCTTTCAAAAGCAGAATTAGCCAAGTGGAAAAAGAGGTTCAAAACTCACTGAAGAAAATAGTTCTCTCAAAATTAGAATGGAACAGATGGAGGATAATGACTTTATGAGAAACCAGGAAATCACAAAACAAAACCAAAATAATGAAAAAATGGAAGAGAATGTGAAATATCTCATTGGAAAAACAAC
>CM053770.1:184166802-184217532 GCA_028658325.1 Potorous gilbertii | reverse complement strand
ACTATTATGGAAGTCACTTGCAAAACTACATAGATGTCACCTATATTGAATTGCCTGCCTTCCCAAAGGGAATGGGTGGGGAGGGAGGGATGGGGAGAAGTTGGAAATCAAAGTTTTAGGACCAACTTTTGAGTATTGTTCTTGCTACTAGGAAATAAGAAATACAGGTAATGGGGAACAGAAATTTATCTGGCCTTACAGGACAAAAGAGAGGATAGGGTAATGGAAGGGAGGGATGAAAGAAGAGAGGGCAGATTGGCGATAGGGGTAATTAGAATGCTCAGTGTATTGGGGAGGGGGAAGGGGACAAATGGGGAGAAAATTTTGGAACCCAAAATCTTGTGGAAATGAATGTAAATGTTAAATAAATGAATTTGTATATAAAAAAAGAAATTATCGAGGAAAACTGCCCTGATATTCTAGAACCAGGGGCAAAATGAATATTGAAAACATCCTCCAAACACCTCCTGAAAGAGATCGAAAAGGCGAAACTCCTAGGAACATTGTGACCAAATTCCAGAGTTCCCAGGTCAAGGAGAAAATGTAGAGCTAGGAGCTAGAAAAACAATTCAAGTATTGTGGCAATACAATCAGGATTACATAAGATCTAGCAGCTTCTACATTAAGGAATCGAAGGGCATGGAATACGATATTCCAGAAGTCCAAGGAACTAGGACTAAAATCAGGAATCACCTACCCAACAAAACTGAGTATAATGCTTCAGAGGAAAAAAATGGTCTTTCAATGAAATTGAGGACTTTCAAGCATTGATGAAAAGATAAGAGCTGAAAAGAAAATTTGACTTTCAAACACAAGAATGAAGAGAAGCATGAAAAGGTAAACAGCAAAGAGAAGTCATAAGGGACTTACTAAAGTTGAACTGTTTACTTTCCTACATGGAAAGACAATATTAGTAATTCCTGAAACTTTTTTTTCAATATCTGGGTAGTTGGTGGGATTACACACACACACACACACACACACACACACACACACACATAGAGAGAGAGAGAGAGAGACAGACAGAGAGAGAGAGAGTAAGACAGAGACAGAGACAGAGATCACAGAGTGAATTGAATAGGATGGGATCATATTTTAAAATAATGAAATTAAGCAGTGAGAGAGACATATATTGGGAGGAGAAAGGGAGAAATGGCCTGGGGCAAAATACCTCTCATAAAAGAGTCAGGTAAAAGCCTTTTCAATGGAGGGAAAATGGGAGAGGTGAGAGAAAAATATGAAGCTTACTCTCATCATATTTAACTAAAGAAAGAATAAAATTCACACTCATTTTAGTAAGAAAACCTGTTGTACAGTACAGGATAGTCGGGGAGAAGGGGATAAGCAGGGTGGGGGGATAATGGAAGGGAGGGCAGTGGGAGGAATGAGCAAATTTGGTAAGGGATAGGATCAAAAGAGAGAAGAGAGGAAACGGGGAGCAGGATAGGATAGAGGAAAATATAGTTAGTCTTACACAACACGACTATTATGGAAGTTATTTGCAAAACTACACAGATATGGCCTATATTTAATTGCTTGTCTTCTCAAAGGGAATGGGTGGGGAGGGAAGGATGAAGAGAAGCTGGAACTCAAAGTTTTAGGAACAACTGTTGAATATTGTTCTTGCTTCTAGGACATAAGAAATACAGAGAGGGCAGATTGGTGATAGGGAAAATTAGAATGTTTGGTGTATTGGCGTGATTGGAGGGGACAAATGAGGAGAAAATTTGGAACCCTCAAGAAGAACTTCTTGCAGATCAGGGGTGACGTCAGGTTCCTGGTGGAGTGGTTGGTGTAGTTCTTGACCTAAAGAGTAACAAGTCAAACAGAGTAGAAGTATAAACCTTTACGAAGGTTCCGTTGAGATGGTTTCAGTATTTCTAAACTACTAGGAAACTGATGATCAATGAGCGAAAAAGTATGAAATTGAATGAAACTAATAAATGAAGAAATTTGAAGTTGAGCCTCCCATGAATAGATGGTTATCAAAGGTAATGGGACACCAATATTGTGATATGGTGATGTTCTGATATGGTCCCAAATTGTAAGGGGCTGAGGTGTTGGCATGAGGATCTACCGAGACTGAGCTGCACAGATCATGAATGGAGAGAGCTTGGTTTCTTGTAATAATAGAATCACAGCAATTCAGAGTTGCTTGGGATTTCAGTGATTATCTCATCAAACATACATGCAAAAGGAATCACTCTACCAAATACCTGACAAGGAATCATCTCACCTTTGTTTGAAGATTTCAACGATGCTTCTCCTAGGTATGAGCCATGGCATGCAGCAAAATTAGTCTAATCCTTCTAAAAATCAATATTTCCAATACTTGAAGTGAATATTGTCATTCCACCTAAATCTCCTCTTCAAAATTAAGCATTCCTTCAATTTATCCTCACATCATATGAATCAGAGCCTCCTTACCACTCTGGCTACACTTTGCTATATACGCTCTCCATTTTTTCAGTGTCCACATCAAAATGTGATACCTAGTACTAGTGACAATAATCCAGAAATGAGTGGACCTAGGGGGTAAAACTGGACTAAAAACTCATTATTTGTGTCTGTGACCAATCAAGGAATCAATCAATCAAGTATTTATTAGAACCCTACTCCTTGACAGATAGGTCCTACTAAAGATATCAGGGTTACAAAATACGCATTTCAATCACTCCCAGCCCATAGGAAACTTACATTGTGCAGAGTAAACACGAATGTGAATCTATAAATAAAATATCTGCAAAACAAAAATGGTAATTTTAGGAGGAGGAGAGATGAGAAGGTAGGATAATCAGGAAAGACAATATAGGAGTCGATGCTTGTTCTAAACTTTGAAGGAAGATTCAAGGAGACAGAGATGAGGTGGGTACATATTACAGAAGTGAAAGACAACTTGGGCAAATGTACAAAGAAGAAAAGGTGTGTATGAGAAACAATAGGAAGACCAGTTTGGTTGAACTGTAGGATATCTAATGGAGAGTCATATGTTTTGGGTGGAAACTTCTAGAATTCTAGAATCACATAATCTGAGACATGGAGGGGGCTTGATGAGCCACCTAGTCTAACATATACACAGAAAGCACTTTAGAGCTAAGCTGGAAAACTTTAAATGCCAATCAAAAATGTTTGTAATCTGTTCTACAAATGATAGGTTATGAATGGAGCTTTTTTTTTTTTTTACCAGGAGGGTGGCATGCTCATACTTGACTTTAGGAATAGTATTTGGTTATTTGTGTTAAAGAAGATTTAAAAAGGAGGAAAATTTGAGTCAAAGAGATCCACTAGAGTCTATTACAATTCTCCCGAAGAAAGATAATGAGGGTTCACGGTGGCAGCTATGTGAGTGAAGAGGATAGATGCAAGAGATGCTTTTCTCATATGTAACTGCTCAAAAAAAAGGTTTCTCATGGCTTTACCAGTGTCAGTTTCCTATAAATATGTAAAGTGTCAATGGAATAAATAATGTTATAACATGTTTCATTATAATTTTAGTGATATTATTTCAAAATGGCAATTTGATGTGGGTTATAACTGTATTCCATTGTACATAGAACATCAATCTGTTTAGATACCTTCCCAAATAGTATGTAATCATATAAGGATTGGCCATTCATGTCGGCTTTCATATTAAAGAATAAAACCGAAAGTATTCACAATCTAAAAAAAAGGAGTTGTCTCAGGAGTTATTTTTGGTCTATATAGAATTTTAATAATGATAAGCTTCCATTTAATTCCAAATTAATAGGTTTAACAATCAAGATGAAATATATTGAAGAGGAAATGCCCAAAGAGCAGCTTTCTGAATTATAGGATCTAGGAAAACAAACTATAACTAAGAAAGAAAACAAAAACATACTCACTTTTCTGATTAGCCTGGGTGGCTTAACTGGAAGTTTCAACCCAAAAGCTCTGTTGTTTTATTTAAATTGAGAGATGTTATTTGAGGGACTCAGGTCAGGGAAAATTTCATAATCAGACTTATTGTTTTATCTGTCACCAAAAAAAAATCTACAAAGGCATGAGGCATTTCAAATGCAAAGAACCTTCCCAGGTCTTCCTGAGACTTGTGAATTACATGAGTATTTCTCAACCCATTTTCCCAACACTGTACAAAATGCTAGATCTGCAACGTTGGAAATCTTTTCAAATATAAGCATGTAAATAATTTTTCAGACTCTAAGCAGTTAAAAGCAGGAAAATATCGTTATGAAGGAAAGATAATTCCACTTTTTTTATCTTCTCTGGTTTATCATTTTCATGATCTTCTCCGTAGAGACATGTTCTCAATTTATTTCTTCATATAGTCTCAGAGGAATTGATTAAGCAAAAGAAAATGTCCCTGGAGAGAAATCCTTTTTGAGCTCCTCCATGGCCTGAGCCCATGGGGTATCGATTTCAGATATTTGGGATACAGAGGCTTTGACTCCTATGTCTTTACGTGATGGTAAGCAGATCTCTTTGTCCTCAGAGAGGAATGGCGCAATCCTCTGGTCACCAAGAAAATAACCTTCTATGGTCTTAATTTTTTTCCCTTTTCTCAGCATTTTGCCAGCCAGTTACTTGACTTCTGTCCTATCAAACACAAGAATGAAGAGAAGCATGAAAAGGTAAACAGCAAAGAGAGGTCATAAGAGACTTACTAAAGTTGAACTGTTTACATTCCTACATGGAAACACAATATCTGTAACTCTTGAAAATTTCAGTATCTGGGTAGTTGGTGGGATCACACACACACACACACACACACATGCACACACACACACAGAGACAGAGAGCACAGAGTGAATTGAGTAGAATGGGATCATATCTTTAAAAAATGAAGTTAAGTGGTGAGAGAGAAATGTATTGGGAGGAGAGATGGAGAAATAGAATTGGGCAAATTATCTCTCATACAAGAGGAAGGCAGGAAAACTTTTTAGTGGAGGGGAAAAGAGGGGAGCTGAGAGAAAACATGAAGTTTATTCTCATCACATTTGACCAAAGGAAGGAATAAAATGCACATTCATTTTGGTATGAAAACCTATCTTACAATACAGGAAAGTGGGGGAGAAGGGCTTAAGCAGGGTAGGGGGAGATGATGGAAGGGAGGGCAATGGGAGGAGGGGGCAATTTGAAGTCAACATTCTTGGGGAGGAACAGGATCAAAAGAGATAATAGAAGCAATGGGGGGCAGGATAGGATGGAGGGAAATATAGTTAGTCTTACACAACACGACTATTATGGAAGTCATTTGGAAAACTACACAGATATGGCCTATATTGAATTGCCTGTCTGCCCAAGGGAATGGGTGGGGAGGGAGGAATGGGGAGAAGTTGGAACTCAAAGTTTTAGGAACAACCTTTGTGTATTGTTCTTGCTACTAGCAAGTAAGAAATACAGGTAATGTGGAATACAATGTTATCTGGCCCTACAGAACGAAAGAGAAGATGGGGTAAGGGAAGGGAGGGATGCTAGAAGAGAGGGCAGATTGGTGATAGGGGTAATTATCATGCTCAGTGTATTGGGGTGGGGGGAGGGGGCAAATGGGGAGAAAATTTGGAACCCCAAATTTTGTGAAAATCAATGTAAAAAGTTAAATAAATAAATTTATTTTAAAAAAAAGACCATTGGAAAGTTTTTAAGTCCTTGCATTATAATGAAGTTCTAAGTCTACAAGAAAAAGTCTTCAAACACTTCGGGCATAGTTCCAAATGGCTCTCCAGAATGGTTGGATTAGCTCATACCTCCACCAACAATGAATTAGTATTCCAACTCTCCTACATCTCTAACATTTATCATCTTCTTGTTCTGTCATGTTATCCAATCTGATAGGTATAATGTGGTATCTAAGAGTTGTTTTGATTTGTAGCTCTCTAATCAGTAGTGATAGAAAGTATTTTTTCATATGACTATAGATATCTTTAATTTTTTCCTCTAAAAACTGCCTTTTCTTATCCTTTGTCCATTTATCAATTTAAGAATGACTTGTATTCTTTTACATTTCACTCAGTTTTATATATGTTTTGGAAATGAGGCCTTTATCACAGATATTGGGTGCAAAAATTCTTTCCCAGTTTTCTTCTTTTCTCCTAGTTTTGATTTCATTGGATTTGATTGTGCAAAAACCTTTCAGTTTAATGTGATCAACATTGTTCATTTTGCACTTCATAATGCTATCTCTTCTTTAGTCAAAAATTCTTCCCTTTTTCTAAATTTCATAAATATACCATTCCTTGCTCTATTAATTTGTTTATGATATCAATCTTAATACCTAGATCATGTACCTATTTGTGCTTTATTCTTTTGTGAAGTGTTAGACATTGGTCTAGTCCTACTTTCTGTCACACTGTTATCCAGTTTTCCCAGCAATTTTTGTCAAACAGTGAGTTCTTATCCCAGAAGCTGTGGTCCTTGGGTTTATCAAACAGTAGATTGCTGTATTCATTGCCTACTGTGCCTCAAGTACCTAGCATGTTCCACTTGTCTACCCTTCTGTTTCTTAGCCAGTACCAAGTGGTTTTGCTAATTGCTGCTTTATAATGCAATTTGAGGTCTGGTAGGGTTGAACCACCTTCCCCAGCATTTCTTTTCATTAGTTCCCTTGATATTCTTTCCCTTTTTCTCTTCCACATGAATTTCTATTAATCTCTAGTATTTTCAACAAGAATGCTTGGAAGTCCTCTATTTCACTGAAGTTCAATTTTTCCTCCTGAAGTATTATACTCAGTTTTGCGGGGTAGGTGATTCTTGGTTTTAATTCTAGGTCCTTTGACCTCTAGAATATCATATTCCAAGCCCTCTGACTCCTTAATATAGAAACTACTAGGTCTTGTATTATACTGATTGTGTTTCCACAATATTCAAATTGTTTTTTTCTGGCTGCTTGCAATATTTTCTTCTTGATCTTGGAATTCTGGAACTTGGCTACAATTTTACTACAAGTTTTCCTTTTGGGATCTCTTTTAAGAGGCGATTGATGGATTCTTTAAATATCTATTTTATCCTCTGGTTCAAGAATGCAAGGACAGTTTTCCTTCATAATTCCTTGAAAGATGATGTCTAGGCTCTTTTGTTGATCGTGACTTTCAGGTAGAACAATAATTTTTAAATTGTCTCTCCTGAATCTTTTTTCCAGGTCAATTGTTTGTCCAATGAGATATTTTACATTGTTTGCTATTTTTTCTTTCCTTTGGTTTTGTTTTATAGGTTCTTGACTTTCTCATAAAACTTCAATCTGTTTCATTCTAAGTTTTAAAGAGTTATTTCCTTTAGTGAACTTTTGGACCTCTTACTCCATCTGGTCAATTCTGCTTTTTAAGGCACTCTTCTCCTCATTGTCTTTTTGCATCACTTTTGGCATTTGGGTTATCTTATTTTTTAAGGTGCTATTTTCTTCAGAATTTTTGTATCCCATTTAGCAAGCATTTGCTAATTTTTCATGGTTTTCTTGCATCATTGTCATTTCTTTTCCTAAGTTTTGCTCTACTTGTCTTGCTTGATTTTTGAAATCCTTTTTTGTGCTCTTTCATGGCCTGAGACAAATTCACATTTTCCTTGGTGGCTTTGGGTATAGGAGTTTTGACTTTGATGTCTTCTTCTGTTTGTATATTTTGGTCTTTCTTGTCACCCAAGTCATATTCTATTGTGTGATTCTTTTTTTCTGGTTTTTGCTCATTTTCTCAGTCATTTACTTGATTTTTGAGTTCTTTTTCAAGGAAATTCTCTGCTTCCAGTGAGGATTGATGGGATGTACTGTCAGCTCTACTCCCAGCATGGTGTGATAGATGCTTCCTGGAGACCTTTCAGACTGTCCTAGGCTGGAAATTTAATTCACTGTGTCATTCTGTGGGTTCTGCAGCTCCAGAATTTGTTTAGAGTCATTTTTAAAGGCATTTGGATAGACCTGTGGAGAGAGTTCTAGAAGTCCCTGATTCTACTCCACCATCTTGGCTTGTGGATAGCATTTTTCACAATATGTCTTTTGGAATTGTCTCAGATCACTGTATTTCTGGGAACAGCTAAATCTATCAAAGGTGATTATCACACAATATTTCTGTTACTGTGCACAATGTTCTCCTAGTTCTGTTCTCTTTACTCATCATTCGTTCAAGTAAATCATTCCATGTTCTTTTCCTGAAGTCTGCCTGTTCATTATTTCTTATAGCACAAGAGTATTCCATTAGATATATGACATCTCTTTAAAAGTTATTCCCCAATATATGGGTATCCCTTTAGATTTGATTTAGGGTTGTTATGAAAAGAGCTCAAGCATTTTTAAACTTATAGGTCTTTTTACTGTTTTTTTATTTTTAATTTCCATTATTCTTCCAAAGAGTGTTTTATATTTGAATTTAAAGAATTATTGGTTGTTTCTTGGTAGGTGTTCTCTCAAATATTTTGTACCTTCTGTAGTTATTTTGAATAGATTTTCTCTTTATTGTTTCTCCTGCAAGATTGTGTTGATCATGTAGAAGAATGTTGATGATTTGTGTAGACTGACTTTATATGCTGAAACTATGATGAATTCAGAAGGCCAGGAAGTTTTCCTAAGCCAGAAACCTGAAAAGTTCTTCATTTTAGTTCTATGTTCAATACAGACAAGTTAAGTTTAGCTAACTCTTGGCTTGAAAAGATTTTGTGTCAATCAGATCTCTGTCTCTTCATATATGTTAACTGGTTGTCTTTCATAATGAAGGAGAATCAAAATGACATCACTACGTTGGGATGAAATACATACAGTGAGCCCAATTATCGTTGACCAGACCAATGCAAGCTCAGAATGCTCTGCTACAGGTCAGTAAAAAATAGCCCATATGAACATTTGGAGAAGATATACCTCTAAATTTGTGTATCTCACATCTATTTTGTGTTACTGCAGTTCTCTTTGCTCATAAAGCATAGTACTTTCTTTTATGTGGGCATATCATGCTGGGATATCTGGTGTTAGTGTCTTCCATGTCTTGCAATAGATTCTAAAATGTTTTAGAGAGACCTTGAAAGTGTCTTTGTATCATGTCTTATGACCTCCTTGTGAACATTTGCTATATGTGAGTTCTCTGTAAATCACTTTTTTAGGCAAATGTACATTTTGCATTGGAATTATGTGACCAGCTCATCAGAGTTGAGCTCTTTGTAGCAGGGTTTGAATGTTGGCAGTTCAGCTCAAGAAAGGACCTCAATATCTGGTACCTTGTCTTTCCAGATGTTCTTCAGAACTTTCCTAAGGCATTTCAAATGGAAATAATTCAGTTTCCTGGCATGGTTTTGTTATACTGTCTGGGTTTCATGGGCATACAACAGTTAACTCATCATGATGGTTCTGTATACCTCCAGTTTGTTAGACAGCTTAATACTTCTCTCCCACACTGTCCTCTGGAACCTCCCAAACACTGAGTTATCTCTGGCAATTCATGCCTGTATCAACCTCATCATTAATGTGGAAATAAATGGACAGCATGTTGCTAAGGTAAGTGAACTTATCCACAGTATTCAAATTATCTCCATTTCCTGTGACCAGTGGTTCCACATATGGATTGTGTGGTGTTGGCTAGTGAAGAATCTCTGTTTGCCTAAGGTTGTCAAGCCAAAATTAGCACAAGCAACAGAAAATCAATCCACACTGCTGCATCTCAGTCTCAGAGACTGTATGGGGTATATAATCATCTGTAAACAAAAAGTCATATACCAAGTCTCTCTCTACTTTAGTCTTTGTTTACAGTCTTTCATGTTAAATAATTTACCATCAATGAGGTAGTTTACTTTGACACCATTTTAATCCTGTTGAGGGCATCCAATCACATTGTTAAAAACAACATGCTAAAAAGCATGGGAGCCAGCACACAGTCATGCTTCCCTGCCTTGGTTATTAGGAAACCTCAAGAGTAATATCCATTATCCAGAACTCATGGAAGTACAACATCATGAAATTGGCATACAATACTTTGAACTTCTCTGGACAACTACATTTTCTTCCTCAAGCCCTCATGAAGGACATGTCAAAGACCTTGATGATATCAATGAATATTTTGTACAATGAATCACAATCACAATTTTGTACAATGAATTTACAATGTGAAAAGAATATTTATACTCTGTTTTGCCCCTGGCATTTCTCCTGCAAATATCAAGGAGAAAAAATCATATTGATCATTCCTTGGACTTTTCTGGAGTCACACTTCTCTTTGGTAGGTGACCATTTTCCAGATGAAAGATCATCTGATTAAAGAGGACTCTGATAAGAATATTTCTAGCAATAGCTACAAGACAGACCCCAGGCCCTCCCATGATTGACACAGGACAATCTCTTTTTCTTTTATAGAAGTAAACATTGGAGGCATCTCTGAACTTCTTTAGGATAATTTCTCCTTGCCATAAAAGTCTAAAGATTTCAATCAGCTTTCATATAATCAATGAACCCCTTACCTTGTAAACTTCTGCTGGAATAAAATCAGCACAAGGCACTTTGCCACACGAGTGGACCTAAGGACATTCAAAACCTCTTCTTCATTTGGAGGTTTGTCTAGAGAAAAATTGACATATACCTGAGGCATATGTTCAGTGACTTTGGCATTGATTAATGATGGTCTGTTGAGAACATAAATGAAGTGCTCAGCTATTTTCTCCAGAATCATGTGCTTATCACTAATCAATATGGATCCATCAGCACTGAGTAGTTAAGATGCATCATCGGTCTTTGAACCTTAAATAACCTTCATGCCATCAAAAAGGTGCTTTGGATTATTACTATCAGCATAAAGCTGAATTTCATCTTCCTTATTGCCAAGCTCAAAGTCCTGAATCGCTGTAAACTGCACTTGAACTTTATTTTTTATGGACTTCAGTACTGCCTTCTTAGAGATGGATGAAGTATCATTCTGATAAACCCTGTGGAGTTCTCATCTTTTTCATTTATTACCTTCTGAATTTCCCCATCATTTTCAAAAGTCGTTCTGATCTTTGTAAGTGTTATGGTCCAGATGAGTAATGCAGTGTTGTACAACATATCTTTGAAAGCTTCCCACTCATTTTCTACTCCACTCTTGTCAACCATGTGTTGGCTCAGCTTTCCTTCTGAGTTAATAAACTATTAACACATGGAGAAGCATTCTAATCTGTTGACACTGGTTCTTCTTGGAATTGCTGCTTTTGTTGAATGAGAAAATTTAGCTTGGAAAGGATATCTATGATTGGACCTGAGTTATTTATCACAAGTTACCTGCATCACTCTCACATCCTGTCAGTCTCTTCTTTTAAAATGACATAATCTATTAAATGACAATGAGGGTACATCAGTGTTTTATTGCATATAGATAAATAAAATAAAAGTGTTGGTGATGAGAAGGGCATGAAACTTCCAAATCTTCAGTAATAATTATTGCTTTTTCTGTTTCTGACTCTATTCCTCCCTGGAATTCTCTGCCATATTTGATAGTCTGTGACTGCTCTGTCAGTAAAATCACCCAAAATTACAAGTTTTCCTCCTTTGACACACTGATAATGAATATCTCTGTGTCTTCATTTTTTTTTTATCTCATCAAGGTTTGCCATCACGGAAGCAAACCCATTGATAATGGTGGTGTGATACTTTTCTGCAAATGGCAATTGCATTGTTGTGAGCCTGTCATTCACTCCTTTCAGGAGGGAGGCATGAAAGCTTATTAAATGTATTATATTTGATATCAAAATCTACATTAGCTTCATGGTGCTCCCCATCACTGAAGCTACTCAAGAAAAAAAAATGTATCTTGCTCTGACTTTGGAAAAATCGCCTTCATTTGCAGTCTTGTTTCACTCGAGGCTGCTATTCAGATGTGATGCCTGCTGAGTTCTCTCACAATAGGAGCTACTTGTCTTTCAGGTCTATTGGATTTCAGGTTGTCCACAAGTGTGCACAAATTCCATGTACCAACAGAGAGTGGAATCATCTTTGCAAAAGATTTTGTACTTTGTTTGGTATTTTGCCACAAAGTAGGATCCTTGACTTTCAGGGCAAGTAGGACAGCATTAGGTTAGGAGAAACAGACAACTTTTAAGGTTCCTTTTCTAACTCCTTCCTCATACAAAGATGTGAGCAGTGCAGTTCTTTAAAAGGCTGCTCAGATATCAAAGGGACTGCCAAATTCTGCTGCTGCTTCAGTCCAATGAGAAGATGACCCCACACCCTGGGCACCTATGGGCAGTGTTATGACCATAGTTCCTAATGTACCCACACCTGCTTCTTCATCAATTGTCTATTGTCACAGAATTTTAATGTAGTTAAAAAGTGATAAAATGGTGTGGGTGATGTGTTTTGATTTATACATAAATTAGCTCTAAGTGAGGCAGTGCTGTGTGAAGTACACTCAATCTCTCTTCCAGAGTCGTCAAAGTCCAGTGGCAAGAAAATAGTCAAGACAACTGGTGATGGATCAGGATTAAATGGGTGACCTTGGCTTCTTCAATGACTAATCAAGCTCTAGGCATTCCACAGTGCATACTTCTGTCAACTTCATGGTCCACTGGAACAAATTGTTCACTTACATCTATATCATCAGGGAAGTCATTTCATCCATGGGTTAAATGTCACTCCCCCCACATCACCATTGCTTACTCTTAAACTGATTTATTCTATCTAATGATTTTCTTTTTACTGGAGTGGGGTGCTGTGTATACTAAAGCTTGCTGGAGTCACAAGTGAGAGTTGGGTGAAATTAGGTGGACCCCAAAGGTAGAAAAAGGTCCTGAAAAGGGTTCTGCAGCCTAAATGCATTCCTTTAACACCTACCATGGCAGCCTGTTGAAGCCTATAAATTACTTTTCACAATAACATTGTAAATACATAAAATAAAATATATAGGATTGAAAAGCAAAATAAATTTTACTGAAATAAATACAGTTATTAAACTTTGTTTTAAAAGTCTATAGGTCCCAGGTTAAGAAGTCCTGCTATAAAGGTACTAGTAGTTCAAAGAGTAAAATTATGAGAAATAATTTGCTTCTAATAATGCAAGGAAGATACAACTCTCTTTCCATAAACTTAATTCATATCAATCTATCTGAAATAAAGGAGACCCTCCATAACTTTGTTTGTAACCTGAAGTTTCTGAATAACTATAAAGAGGATCTTTATTCTGTCCCTCTAGAAGAAGAGAGCAAAGCCTCCATACAACTCCCTCCAATAACAGGATGTAAGTATAAGACAAAATCATTAATGCTAATGTGAGTATAAGTGCAAATATGACCAAGGAAAATCTTATGAATTCTAAGACCTTGGTGGAAACATTTGGTATCATCCCCTTGAAGGTGTTCAAAAGGGGGAGAAAATGTTGACTGATGAAATGGGCAACACTTAGTAGATGGCAGTCTAGACTGAGTCTCAGTTTTGTGTTTGAACCTGGGATACTCTGTATGCAAGAAGTATATGCCACCTGACAAACCTTGATACAGATGGTGTATCAGTAAGCACCCCAATATACACAGGGGGTTCTGGATATCATGGATTCTTGGATTTGCATTCATAAATGGAAAGGCAAATTTTGAGGTGTTAACAAACACTTCCATCAAGCATATGTATCAGTCCTCTAACCAAGCACATATATCATTCACCTAGTTCAAGGGAGTCAACACCTTGAACTTCAAAGAAAATATAGAGAAATTAAAAGTCAATAGACATGGCTTCCTTTGCCTGAATTCAGCAGACATTTCCAACTGTTTGACCATAGCTACCAGAAAGGAAAGCTTGACATCTGGGTTCTCAAAGCCAGGGAGCTTATTTGGTGGCTTCCCAGAGTCCTCATCTAGCCAAACAAGCACTTCCAATAAGTAAGCCCCAAAATAAAACTACACCTCCGAGTCTTTATATACTTTTTAGAAGCAGAGGGCATCACAGCCCTTGAGAACAAGTGCCTCATTAACAAAAGGCATGGATCTTTTTACAAATCTTCCAGGGCCTGACAATGGGTGGGAAAGATCCTCCTTAATCACATTCAAATAGAGTATTATACTTTTTGATTATACTAAAACAAAAAGAGCAAAAGATCCTATTTTGCTTGACCTTACAGATGGGAACAGATTATGGCATTAGAGCTGCTATCTTAATCTGGGATCTCGCATGTTTTTTTGGACTAGTTTCATTTAATGTTATTCCATATTTGAAAATCCATGATCACCTATCACTGATGCTAACCTAAGTGCATGAATTACGCTTTTTAAGGAAACTTCTTTGTTTCTTCATATTTTAAAGCTTTCATTATATTAAATTCCTCCTCTGATATTTCTTATGCTAGAATTTCTCTAAAGATCAGAGTTATTTTGAGACCATTTGAGTTGTGAAAATTCCCCTGACATATTTTGTCAAAACTTAGCAGCAAGGCATTGATGTGGTGGAAACAGCATTTATTGTACAAAACATGAAATGGCTTTCTTTTTAAAAGACAAGTAGGTTGCCTTCAGAACTTGGTTATTCAGAGTACTATTGAGTATAAAAAGCCCAAGATTTGGCACTCCAGAAATTTAGTGGAATTCCAATTTTCCTGAGGTATGCTTTTCAAGACTGGCATTACTGTTGACAGTGAATGTGAAGGCAGAATGGAATGGTGTTTTACATTAATTAACAATGAGGAATTGTGTCTTATTATATCTTATTGCTATTTTTATTGCATTTGTGTTTGTGTTACAATCCCAAATCTAAATCACTAAACTGGTCTGAATCATGTCAGAATAATAGAAACCTGTATTGTACTGAAGTCACTAAATAATAATATTAATAAATACATCACATACAAATACATACATATATGTATATATACATATGTACATAAACTACACACATACTGTATATTAGCTAAATGAAATGATATTTAAATTCATAAGAAAACTAACTAAAGTCCAAAATGATATGGTAACACAATAACAACTGGATATTTTAATGCTTCTCTTTTATGGGAGGAAAAATTTAATGGAATCACTAGTAGCTGACCTTTAGATACTGCTTTAAAGTTTGCAAAGAATAGTGAATATCTCATCCCATTTAGCAAAGGCTATAAAAAAAGCAACCATAGTGTTGAACAGACTTTGAAAAATAAGATTTGAAAGATTTATGGCATTGTTTGAATAGCAATATTAAATAATTGCTTGTTTGTTTTGGAAAATAACAATATATTTTCAAAAATCAATCATGTTTTGCAATAAAAGAATTTCTATACATAAAAGTGAAAAGAATATTAAGTTGATGCTTTATAGATAAAAATGAAATAATGTTCAAAGAAATCTGTCAAGTAATTCACACACTGCTGTGAGGAGGAAAGGTATAGGAAAATGAAGCTCTAGAGGACATCCGTGGTTTAGTTAGGTTTTCCTTTATTTTTCAGCTATAGGTTTTATAAAAAAATTACTTATTTCGTGAGAAAAAAATCTTTCTGACCATGTCCTTAAAAGCTTGTTTCACTTGCTGGTTCCTAAGGGAATAAATGAAAGGATTCATCATGGGGGCAACAGAAGTATTCAGCACTGCTACCCCTTTGGTCATAGTCACTCCCTCCTTTGCTGAAGGTTTGACATACATGAAGATGCAGCTTCCATAAGAAATGGAGACAACAATTATGTGGGAGGAACATGTGGAAAAAGCCTTTTTCCTTTGCTGGGCAGAGGGAATTCTCAGAATGGTTCTGAGGATGTATGCATAAGAGAGAATCACTAATGCCAACGTGGATATGAGTGTAAATACAGCCAAGAAAAAACTCATGACTTCTAAGACCTTGGTGTCTGTGCAAGAGATCATCAAAATTGGGGAAGAATCACAAGTGAAATGATCAATGACAATAGAATCACAGAAATCCAGCTGGAGACCCATGATAACTGGCGGAAAGATAATGAGAAAACCTGCCAGCCAAGAGCTGACTACAAGCTGGCTACAGACTTTGGGGCTCATTATGGTTGTGTAGTGCAGGGGTTTGCAGATAGCCACATACCGGTCATAGGACATGGCTGCTAATAGAAAAAATTCTGTTGCTCCCAGGAGGATAAAAAAGAATACTTGGGTCATACAAGAATTATAAGAAATTGTTTTTTCTTTAGTTACTATACTGACCAGATATCTAGGAATGCAAACAGATGTAAATGAGATTTCTAAGAAGGAGAAATTCCTGAGGAAGTAGTACATGGGAGTCTTGAGGTGAGAGTCCAGAAGGGTGAGGGTGATGATGGTCAGGTTGCCAGTTGCACTCAATATGTAGGTGAGAAACAGAAAGAAGAAAAGCAAGATCTGTAGTTCTGGGTCATCTGTCAGACCCAGCAGGATGAATTCTTTCACTGATGTCTGATTTTTCATATCTGATACTTGACTTCTGCCAGATATGCAGGTGAAAACAAGAGAAAAATAACTCAAAGGCTAGGTCAATCATTTCTATTAAGAACTTCCATTGTGTCCTTCTCTCTATCTGGCTTCCTCAAGTCCCAACTAAAATCCCATCTTCTACAGTAAGCTTCTAGAATCCATCTCTTTCAATTATTTATTTATTTGTTCTGTATATAGCTTGTTTGCACACATTTGTTTGCATGTTTTCTCCCTAGTGTTGTTAATGGACTTTATGAATTTTTTTTTATTTCTACTGTTTCATCTTTTTTATGACAATAAAGGTAGACAACTGAGACCTTTTTGGATTCTCAATTCTTTTCCACCCATATTTATTTCCTTTTCAAATGGTACAAGCACATTTTTTTCTTATTTATCAAAGTACTTGCTTCAAATGTTGCATTAAAGAGACCAAGGATATACTCCTATGTCATATAGTACAAACTACCCTTCAAAGTGACATGGATCTCTTAATTCAAATTCTTTGAGTCGAATTGGTCAACTAGCTCTCTATGCATCTGAATGAACTCAGTCATATTTTTCTGTCTTGTTCCCAAGGATATTGTGAGTGAATATGCTGAATGTTTCCTAAAATTCATGTACACTGGCTATTGCATTCTCTTGTACTACTAGTCCAGTAACACTGTTAGGATAAGGTGAAGTTAGTCTAGTATGACTTGTTCTATAATAAAATGATATAATATAGTGATCATCACTTCCTTTTCTAATTGCTAGGAAGATCATTTGTCATGTGTTTAGCAAGAATTTTTAGACACTGTATTCCTATTACTGTACTTGAAATGGTACTTGAAATGAACGCACAAAAATCTTCTAGCCCCAAGAAATTTACATTTTCTTCTAGCACTTTGCTATGATTATTGTCAAGTTTACCACTTTTCTTTTGAATGGCACACATTTTCAAAATTGAGATAATATATAAGTATGCGTCCCTCTGTTCCTCTCTGCAAATTCACAAGGATTCTGGAAGGAGTTAGAATCTTTATAAACAATGTCTCAGCAATCCTATCCACAAGTTTTATTAATGAGATAGAAAGATACACCGGATTGACATTGTAAAGAGCATTAAATGTTAGGGATTCGCATTTGATCCTAGAAATAATTCAGAGACTATTGAGTTTGCTCATCAGGGGAATGACTGGTTCAGACCCTTCATTTAAGGAGAATCATTTTGGAAGCTTTGAGAAAGATGGTTTGAGGAGAGTATATCTGATGAAGGGAATTGGGGTGCTATTTTATTATCAAGTGATGAAGGCCTGAACAAGGCTGGTGGGAATCTTAATGTAGGTGGCAAGGAAAATGTGAAAGATGTTCTGCTTCTGATGGGGAGCTTCTCCACAACTGCTATAATGATAGACTTGATTAATTATGGAAATTATTAACATAAAGTAAAATTGTGTAACATTAAGATGGGACATTTATTGATAATATTAAGTGATTGTCTTAGCAAAATAATAAAGATTAAGTTTTCTGAATTATGCCTATATTCTATTGAATATTTCAGCCATACTTTCACCACCTTCCAAATGCTATGAACTTCTACAGGGAAGGGCCAAATATTAAAAGGAATATGAAAGGATTTTAAAATTAAAAGATTAAACTGAAATACACACACACACAATTTGGCAGGGGGTAGGGGAGGAAGGGGAGAGTGCCCTAGGAGTTATTCTTTGTCCCTCATTCTAGGATTTTTTTATTTTATGACAGTAGATCCATCAGCCATGGTGAAATATGTTGAGGAGGAAATATTCGGAAGGGAAGCCTCTAACCTAAAAGGAGGTAGAAAGACAAAGTGTAGCAAAGAAGATAAATAGAGAACATACTCACTTTTCTGATTAGCTTTCATGGACTCAGCTGTAAGTTAAAACCCAAAGATCATGCATATTTACTTGAATTGAGAGGAAATGTTTGGGTTCATCTAGAGAAGAGTTCCATGTTCAAGCCTAACATTTTATATTGTCTCATCTTTCACCCAAATAAATACATACATATACATAAAGTTTAGAATATAAAAGATTTCTCCAGTTGTCCTTGCTCTAAACAATTAAGTGAGCATTTTTAGAACCTTCCTCTGAACTCTGTATCAAATACTTGATATTAGATGCTAAAAATCTGATTTTTGTAGCCATAAAAACATTTTCCTGAAGTCTAAAAAGGTAAAAGAAAATACTGTCACAAGTGCAACATAATCATTGAAATTTCTCTGGTACATCATTTTTATGACTGTATTTACAGAATCACAGCTTCTCCCCAACAAGACTACATACAATTTATCTATCTTCATTTCATCTCAGAGGGAGTTGTAAGAAAAACAGAGCAAGAAAAGTCCTCAGGGACAGATAAGAAGATGATACTAATAATTCTACATCATAATCTAGTTTGACAACAAACTTTAATTGAGTGTCTATAGGAGTTGTATTCCTGCAGGTTACTTGTGGAAGATGAAACAAGAGTATGAGACACTGATTAGTTATAAGCAGCAAAGACCATCTTGGATAAATCAATGAGAGTTGACTTATTTTGGTTGTTAACCTGCCTATATGAACCTTAATTAAAATTGGGGAAAGGAAAGGGTCATCTGGGTCATCTTCAATTCAAAAGACCAGGTATTTTAACCATCCATCAAATGGTCTACCTATTTAAGAATATTTATTGATCCTTTGCAATATGAGTAGTGATATGGTAGGTGTCAAGTAAAATAAAACCAAATCAAATTCAATTGAATAAACATGTTGACCAATTATGATATGAAAATTGTTGTGCTAGGAACTAGAGAAACAGAGTAAAAAAATGAAACAATCTCTGATTTCAATGGGCATATATACTAGTGAGGCAAGGGGAGGTCATGATATGCATACCTAAAAGGAAACATAAAATAAATTTGGGAGAGAATGGACATTAATTGAAGAATTGCTTAATTGAACATTCTTTCTTACGTGATTTATGTTTTTGTGGTTATCAAACAATGGGCCATTGAGTTCAATTATTTCTGATATCTATTAACCTAACCTTTTCCATTGACTTATATATTTTTAAACTGTATAAATAGTTTTGAAAATTGTTGATATACAATATAGTTTCATCATGTAGATCATAATTCCATTTTCATTCCTTTTTTTAAAAAATATCCTTGATATTTTAGATACGTTGTTCTGCCAAAGGAATTTTGCTATTGTTTTCTCTGCTTCTTTTATTAATATAGTATTAAATATGTAAACCCATTTTCTGGAACTATCATTTTCCCTCAGTTGTAATGATATAGCCATGAGTAGTTAATATCTCTTCAAATGTTTAAATTGTTCTTTATTTCTTTAAGAACTGTTTTGTAACAGTATCTGCACAGAATTTGAGTGTGCTGGGAAAGATTGACTCCCTGATAATATTTGAATTTTAATAGTTATCTTTATTGGGATTTCTCTTTCAATTTTTTACTCTTGAATTTTGTTATTCTTACATAGAAATGCTATTGAGTGATGTGGGGTTATTGTGTGAACTTCCATTTTCTTATTTAAGTTCAATTTAATTCATATCATTAATAAATGTTTATTTTCTCTACCTCCAACTTTCCTGTCCCACTTAAAAGAAAATAAAAACACTTGTAATAAATATCTATAGTCTTGCATTAACCATGTAAAATATGTATCTCATTCTGCATTTTTAGACCACTATTCCTTTTTCAGGAGGTTTGTATCATTTAAAAATTCAATGTTATTTTAAGTTCAGAATTCTCTCCCTGCCATCCTTCCCGAGTTGAGAAAATAAGAAAAACAAAACCTGTTACAAACATGTATATATTCAAGCAAAACAAATTCTTTCATTAGTCATATCATTTATATGTAATATAAACAGAGGTATACACAATATACAAAGCATATAATATACATACACATGTATATCATACACATATGAACAATATTGCAAAGAACAATTTTGAAAGCTTAGGTACATTGATATATCTTTGTATATATGTATACATTTACCAATGTATATACATATGTATATACTTACTTTTATCTGTATATGACAAACTCTAAATGGCTACGATTTAGACAGAAAACATCTTAAACAAATTAGAACAGTACAGAAGAAATTGCCTGTTAAATTCCTATTGGGCAAAATCCATTTCTATAACTGTATATATATATATGCATTCTTTCCACCTTTGACCAGTTCAAATGACAATGAGGTTCATATTTCACCCACTACTTTCCCCATCCTTTCTTCTTGTTGTTTAAACCTCTCCTTATACACCACAATTATGTGAGATGATTTCTCTCATAATCTGTCTCCCTTTTTCTCCTTCTAGGATTGTTCTTCCTCTCCCTTTTCATTCTTTAAGATCATCAGAATGTAACAGAATCATTTCCAGACCTTCTAATTATACTCTCTTTGTGATCCATGATGGTAACAGAGTTTTTAGGGGATATGTCTCTATCCTCACCATTTAAGAATGTAGACAGTTTAACCTTGTTTAGTATCTTTTGATTGGTTTCCCTTGTTTTCATTTTTATGCTTCTCTTGATCCTTGTGTTTGTATGTCAAATTGTTTACTTAATTGATTTTTTTTTTATCAAGGAATATTTCGAAGTGTAAAAGACCTATTTTCTTGCTATTGGATTATACTACATTTTGTTGAGTAAGTACTGGTTGTAGCCTAAATACTTTACCAAGCTCTCTGTTCTAGATCTGCTTGGAATTTTACTTGGCATTAGTTCAAAATGAAGAGCAACTGGTTCCAGCACTCATACCCTTTGCTTATTTTTTCAGGGTTAGGTAGAGAATGGGCCATTTGGGGGACAGTATCTCTACAGCCCTGGGTGTCAAAAGCTGGTTCTCAATTAGGAAAGAGTGTTTTTCCTCTGTATTACCCTCCCTGACCCTAATTCTTCCTCATGTAGTTGGTCAGGGGATTTGTGGAAGATGGGCGGCACCAATCTCACTCAATTGTGAGATTTGTTTTATCAGAGTCTCTCTGGTGATGGCAGTGGTAGTGATGGAGTCTACTCAGTAGACCCAGGACAGAAACCTGCAATTTAGCTCTGCCCATAGAATCATGGAGGTTGGAGCAAAGGTGTTGAATATTTAGGTTTAAGAGTTCTCAGTGTTAATAAAAATGTATTTTGCTTCATCCAGATTTTTCTCTTCTTTGTCCATGGGTTTCAGTTGTACTTGCTCAACCTCTGGTACGTTGTTCTTTTTTTTCTTCTTCTTATTGCAAGTGTTAAAGAGTAAATGGTAGACTGGAAGAAGTGACTAACTGACTACTTTATCATAAACTTCAAGCTTTATATTCAAATTACCTGCTAAAATAATACCACTCTAAAACTGATGTACTCAAAAGGACTTGGGGATTCTCTATAAAGGTGAGGTCCAGGAAAATTGACAATAAATATTTAGCACAAAGCTGGAAGTGCTGATGGCTAGATGAACAGGAATTGAAGCTAAGTAGTTAAAAAGGGACAACTGGATAAGTTCTTGGTCAGATAAAAAGGTGGTGGAATATAAGGAACAACAATAAAGACAAATTAAAGGTAACCTGTGCCCAGGGAATGAATCCAGTTCTTTCCAGTTAAGAAGGAAACTCTGTTCTACCATTTTTTTCTGGCAAATTTGCTTCTTACTAGAGTCAACAACCTGAGCAGGGAAGCTTGAATATGGGAAATGTGATGGAGTAGATGGAAAGAGAGGCAGACATGTGCTTGACAATTTATTATTCAAATATGTGAAATCTAGATTTTGGACAGACTGAAGATAGACCAAGAAGGTAAAGAAGAGCAGAACCATACCTAGAATGGAGATTTGTTGCTGAGTGCCATGTGTAAATAATCAGACTCAGGAGAAAGAATTCTGGAGTTTGAATGCAGATTGAAGCATACTATTTGCTCTCTCTCTTTTTAAAATTTTGTTTATTCCTTCTGTAGTTCATTGCATTGGTTCTAATTCTTCTTTGAAATATGCCTAATGTGAAAATATGTTTAACATGAATGTGTGGGGGGGAGGAGAGAGGAAGAGAGAGAGAGAGAGAGAGAGAGAGAGAGAGAGAGAGACTACATCAGAATGCATACTGTCTTGGGGAGGGGGGTACAGGGTTGGGGAGGAAGGGGGAGAAAAATTGGAACTCAAAAGCTTGTGGAACTGAATGTTGTAAACTAAAAATAAATAAATAAAATAATCCAATGCATTTCTCACAGAAAGCTTTAAATTGGATGAAGTAGTCACTCCTAGCCATAAAGTCTTCCAGTGCATCTAGTAGGAAATAATGTTGCAGTTTTATATCTCCTAAGAAAATAATTGCAAGATCTCTGACAAAGTATCTGTCTAAAGAGTAGTGCCACACATTGAGGGAGGAGAAGTGCACCATTGGAACATGAATGGGCAAGGATTCTCCTGAGTTCTTCAGATTATTCCTCTACCTTTTAGATTTCATTTATCTGTTCTTTCACTGTTGTCATCACTCTCAAATTCTATCCATTCTACCCAGGTGATTAAGCCCCACCACATCCAGGAGAGCATTCTTAAAATATGATTTGAAGTATAAAGCTAAAACCAGCAAATGGAAAAAAAAAACTCCTTGATTTTCCTTTTCTGTTTCTTTTTTCTTTCCTTCTTTCTTTCTTTCCTTTTTTCTGTCTTTCTTTCTTTCTTTTTTCCTTCCTTCCTTTCTTTCCTTGAGAAGGACGGATAAATTTTTAAGTACTTGGAACACCTAGGAAGAAGACTGAAAATTCATTTGCAGAGATCTGTAATAATCTCTCATGTTTATATTGAAGCACCAAGTTGACAAAAATAACATGGAAGAGATGTCACAATATTTCACAATCATTTCATGTTGGTGGCTCTGTGTATCAATCTTTCATACATATTAAATTATTTCACTATCTGGAAACAAGGACTTTGGATCCTAGGAACATTTATGTTATGATTATGAATTGAAGAGCAAAAGGTTTCCTTATATCAATTGGGCAACTCTACATAGGAGATATGAAATTGGAGAAAATTGAGTATCAAGTTATACTTGATGATCATAAAGCAGTTTACTTCCTGCATTGAATGTACAATTTAAGAAGTATTTGTTAAATATTTTTCATGTACTGAGTGCTATGGAGGTTTCACAGAAAAAGACATAGTCTCCACTTGCAGTCTACAAAGCTGGTAAAACTTACAATATAGTAAACAGAAGGGGCAGAGGCTCAAAGAGACTTTGAATAAGATTAATTGAATTACTTAAAATAAAGGAGTGAGAATAGAAGGAACGTATTTAAAATATATGAGCTTTTACAGAATGTTTGGAATCACTGCTTTTTAACTTTTATTATATCTTTATGATTCAACAAATACAAATGCAATTGAATAAACAGTTATTAAGTCTCTGTTCTACCCAAAATAGTGTGCTATTCTGCCCAAAATAGGCACTGAGGGAAGGGTAGAACAGATAGATTTTATATGAGACATGGTCCCTCCTTCATGGAGATTATTGGTGTATAGGAAGATATGACCAAAAATAAATCAAATCCAAAACTATATAGTACTCAAAAAACAGAAGAGAGATAACAATATTTCTTACATCTGGAAAGGAAAAGATTCTTAATATTTGGGGAGTGAGGCCAGAATTTGGGGGATATGTATACCAATTATGCTTTAAAAAAACAGGGAAGCAACTCCACAAAGTTGAGATGGGTGAATGGAAGAAAAGGAGATACTAATATCCCAACTATAAAATACAGTATCAACAAAGAGAGAGTAAAGAAAGCGTTAGGTGTTTGAAGGGAATAGGACAGTTGAACAAAAGTGTAGGCTACTAAGAGATTAGCCTGGAAAGATAAGGAGGTAGCAGCTTGTGGATGGCCTTAAATGTGAAGCCAAAATGTAGGAGCTTATTCAATAGTCAACCGGAAACCAACTCAACTGATTGTGAGAAGGAGGGTAACATCATCATGACTATGCACATAGAAGACTGGTTGAGTTCCGTACAAAATCACTATATGAAACAGTTTCATTTGATTAAGAATAGCATTTTTCTGGTTATAGACTTAAAGGCCTTTTTTACTTGTTTGTTCCTTAGAGTATAGATGAAAGGATTTAGAAGGGGGGCCACTGAAGTGGTGAGGATGGCTACCCCTTTGTTAAAGGCTACTCTTTCCTTGGCTGAGGGCTTAATATACATGAAGATACAACTGCCATAAGAAATGGACACAACAATCATGTGAGAGGAACATGTTGAAAAGGCCTTTCTCTTTTGCTCTCTGGAAGGCATTCTCAGAATTGTCCTAAAGATGTTTGCATAGGAGAGAAGTACTAGAGTCAAAGTGACTAGGAGGGTCAGTAAGGCTAAGAAAAAACTCCACAGCTCAATGAACTGAGTGTTAGTGCAGGAGAGCTGAAGAACAGGAGAATAGTCACAGGCAAAGTGATCAATGACATTGGCATCACAAAAATCCAATTGGAGACCCATGATAAGACCTGGCGAGATTGTCAGGAAGCCAGCAAGCCAAGAGCCAAGGATGAGCTTGGTGCATACTCGGCTATTTATGATATTCGCATAATGCAGGGGCTTGCAGATGGCCACATAGCGATCATAAGACATGACAGCTAAAAGGTAAAACTCTGATGACCCGAAGAGTATGAGAAAAAACAACTGACTCACACAAGCATTATAGGAAATTCTTTTGTCCATGGTCACAATGCTGATCAGGAATCTGGGAATACATGCTGATGTCAAGGATATTTCTAAAAAAGAGAAATTGCGAAGGAAGCAGTACATGGGTGTTTTGAGGTGGGAATCCAGAAGAGTTAGAAGGATGATGCTGAGGTTTCCTCCAATGCTTAGCATGTATGTTAGGAAGAGTAAGAGAAAAACCACAATCTGTAAGTCTGGATTATCTGTCAGGCCCAGAAGAATGAAAGTTGTCACTGTTGTATAGTTCCTCATGGCTATTTTCTGATTTCTGCCAAAACTGGACAAATGAATAAAACAGAAATCAACATAAGAAGGAAAGGAGTGAACAGAACTCCTGTGAGGGTGCTAGTGGTGGAGAATCTATTTAGTTCAGTCAAGTGTTTCTACCTTTTAACGCTGACTGATTTAAAAAAAATACCTCATGTTATTTTAAATTTCTTCTACAACTAATCAAATAAAAAGGTTCTCTGTCTCTCCTCTCTCCCCTCCTTCTCCTACTTTCTTCTTCTTCTTCTTCTTCTTCTTCTTCTTCTTCTTCTTCTTCTTCTTCTTCTTCTTCTTCTTCTTCTTCTTCTTCTTCTTCTTCTCTTCCCTCAAACACATGCAGGAATTACTAGGAATTCTTTTTAGGGCATTTATTCATTACAAGAACATACCTGGATCTCCTATCAAATTTTCCTGCTTCTCTAATTGAGTCATTTCTTATTGCATGCAAGAGCACAAGGGGGTCTGCTGATACACCTCCCTCTGGCAAACATCTAAACTTCTTTTTCTCCTATCCATATCTTTTGAGAGACATAGCCTAATGGTTAGAGAGCTAGCCTTCAAGCAAAAAGGACCTGTCTTCAATTCTTGCCTCTAGCACATGCAGACTGTGTGAAACTGAGAAAATCATTTAATGTCTGCTTGTGCTAGGCTGTTCTCAAAGATTTGAAATGCAGACCTCCATTGATAAAGGTAGTTTACTTATTCCAATGACATAGTACCTATCCATTGTGTCTTTTATGATTTCAAGAAAACCGTCTTCTGTTATATGATTAATGGTTACCCTGTAACCTTAGTTAAGACCATTATATTGAAAACCAGTAAGAAACATCCCCAATCTGTCATTTTCAGATCAAAGTTTTTATTCAAGCTAATTTGGCTTTTCCATGTTTTGTTAGCTTTTAATATCCTTGGTCTAGAAATATAATTTTAAAGATAAGAAGGAAAACACTATTTACAGGCTTTTATTTACATACTTTGAACACCTCCTTATACTTGACTATTGGTTTCTATTCTATTTAAAAACAATACCACTACCATCATATTGGTCAACTCATATTTATTAAGAAGCTACTAAGCACTGGAAACCATTATTAAAAATTCACTCTTTTTTCCTGTTGGCTGCTGCTATTGCTGCTCACACAATTACTACTACTACTATCACTAACTGGCATAAATATAGTGTATTATAACTTTTGAAACATTTTACTTACATTATTTCATTTGAGGCACAAAACATCCCAGGGAGGTGAATACTACAACTCTTATGGTCTCCACTGTATAGAAGAAAAACCAAGGGTCTCAGAGATTAGTTGAGTGGTCCATAATCATGTAGACAGTGCAGTGAGTAAGCTTTTGTTCCCTTAGATTGCTAATTTGGTTCCTTATTGACTGCAAACAATTTTCCATGTAGGATCTTAGACTTTTTTTTATTGGGGGGTGGAATGTTAATATGCTGAATGGGCAGTTGTGTAGAGCACTTTCCAAAAATTGAGACAATTTTGTTTTCCCTCCCACACAGGCAGGCACTGTCAGCTCCAAAGGGATGGGCCATTGAAACAAAACTGTCTCCACTATGCTTTATATAGCAGAATGTTCATAGTCAAGGACTAATGACTCAACTAAAGGTCTAGAGGTCTACCCTTTAAGAACATGTCATAAACAGTATCCATGATGTTGCTTGCACCTGAATTCAGGGTTTAAAAGTAATATCTTAGGTGTCATCACTGCATACTTCAAAATTACTTTCTCAGTAATTGCCATGACTCCTGATTTTGAACAATGTTGAAATTCATACTCCTTTTCAGTAATCATAGAAAAATAAAATAACAGGACAAAGGGAAGATAATCAAGCAACTATTTTCTTCTTTAGCCTAGATTGAAAGACAAAAATGGTCAATATACTCACTTTGCTTTAATTTTTTTTATAATAGGAAGGTGAACTTAAATCTTGTTATTTGAATAATTCCCAGTAAGAAGGTACTGTGAATTCTTCTGTTCTCTAAAATATCCAGTGCTTTCTCACCAACTCTTTATTCCTTTGCCCTCACAAAAGAATACCCTCATGTAAATACCCAGGACTTGGATAGTAGGAGGCACTTTCGGATCTAGTCCTGCTGTAAAACTTCAAAGGGTATTAGATAATACTTATTTCTTTCTAAAAGATAGAGGCATCAAATTCGAAGTCATTATCACTTGAATCCATGCAACTATTTTCTTGTAATAGGTGGAAAATATTCTAATCAGCATGGAGTTTCGGGAATTCTTGTTTACAATGGGTATAGGAAAATAATAGCTATATGTTGTGATTAAAAATAGTTATTATCAAACTGCATTTTTCAGCAGATGTGAAACTTTTATGCAGAAGAGGAACATGTCTCTGGAGAGCCATTTAGAGAAGATGCTAATTAAACAGCAGGATCATTCGCTTTTCAAAACAAATTAAATAGAGTTTAAGTAGGGTGTCCAAAGAGAAGACCAGGAGCCTTGTAGATCATACAAGCTGAAGAGCAACAGTATTCCAATCTCTTGCAGTATTTCTTCACATCCTTTGACCACTTCTATATTAGAGAACAAACAATTCCCAAAAGAATAATCACAAGCCATCAACAACCAGATTTCAAAGCAACTCAAAATCATTAATGATAAGAGAAACATAAATCAAAATGTCCCTGAAGTTTCACTTCATAGTCAACAAACTCGTAAAGATAATAAAGATGAGAATAGTCAGTTTTGGAAGAGTTATGAGAAGATAGTCATACTAACAAATTATGGGTGGGTTATGAATGATTATAATCCTTTGGATTTATACGTATAAAGTGACTAAACTGCCCATACTCTTTGGCCCAGAGACTTCAATACTAGGCTTATACTCACAAAACATCACTGATACAAAAAAGTCTCCAAATATAGCAATATATTTATAACCGTCCTTTTTGTGATAGTAAAGAACTGAAAACAAAGAAGATGCCCAAAGAGAATTTTAAACTAATTACAATTCATGAACTTTAGGAATATTATTCTGGTAGAAGAAATTGCAAATATGATGAATATAAAGAAGTATAGAAAGATTTATATGATCTAAGCAAGAGTGAATTAAGAATATTGAAGAAAACAATATTACACAATGAACAGATTATGGAAATGGAAAGAATAATCATCATAAAATATCCAAAAGTGTGTGTTTCCTAAAAACAAAGAACCATCATGGCTCCAAAGAATGGATGCAAGAAGACAATCCCATCTCCACTCTTTTGCAGAGATGGAAGGTCCACGGATAGAACATATTGCATAATTTTTTTCAATGTGTCAATTATTTTACTGAATTTTTCCCTTTTTCTTTGTAAAATGTTCTTGTGTGGCATGACTTTCTTGAAGGAATTAGGAGGAATAATGAGAGAAATTCCAGTGATATGAAAACTAAAAGTACCTATAAAAATTTATTTAAATACAAAGATGGTGCAGGCCATCCAACACGTCCTTGGAAAAACGACCTAATGAAAACAAAAATAAAATCTAGATATAAAGTGGTTAGCAGGAAAGAAGATTAGTGACTTGATCAGTGGTAGGGTCTGTGTGCAATTAAAAAGGCAACATGAAAAGGTTGAACTGATCAGAATTTGTAGATTAGGGAAAAGTAAAATCAGTTAGAGAGTCAGGAACATAGATGAGCCAGTATGAAGTTTGTCTTTTATATCTTAACATCTTGATTTCAGCAAACCCTTCTTTCAGAGAAATGTAATTCATTAAGAAATAGAGTTCTTGCAAATATTTCATTTATATATTTCTTAGGATTTCATTTATATATTTCTGAAGTAGCATGATTACAGACAACACTATATTGAAAGACACCTCTTCCTTTGGTGTAGCTTGATCCATATGAAGATGGAATTGTCATCGGTTTTATCTTCATCCACAAACTTGGAAAATGTTTTCTTTTCTCTTTCACATCAGCAAAAGTTTCTAAGAACTGTGTGGTTAATATATATTTCATGGTGCCTCACTAGTGCCAAAAATTACATGAGTATTCACAGGTCAAAGAGGAGCCATATGAACTCTGTTTTTATTTTATTTTATTGTTAAATTCCAAAGTTTAACACCAAAAAAGGCCATTTCCATATTGACAGGAGAGCCCCAAAAGACAATTGTATAGGAAGCCATGAATCTTCATTTTATACCAGTTTCTCACAATTACCACATTTTACTTTCAAAACTCTCCTGCTGGTCTTTCTTTCTGACCTTCTTTCCATTATCTTCTGTTTCAATAGCCTTATCTTTTTAAAAATCATCATTGTTAACTCTCCTCTTAGATATATTCGATTTAGACCTGAGACAGGTTCTTGGAATTTCAGACATAAGCAAAGTGAAGCCCCAAAATGGGGAGTTACTTGCTCGCAGTAACATAGCATTCATACACCAGACCCATGATTTAAATCTGATCTTTTTGTACTCATCTATTGTATTGTTTGGAAAATGTATTAATTATACTGCTTAAATCCAACTTTATTTAATTAAAGATTGTTTGCACCCAGAATGGCATGACCTCAATAACCCTCTAGGAATATTGGAGATAGTTTTAAGGAATTTTAGATCCACCAAAAAAAAGCCCCACAAAACTCTTCTTTTGGATTCACCCATCCAAACTTTTGTTTTAGGCTTTCCCAAATTTTGTTGAATGTTTATATTTACTTATATCCATCTGAAACTATCTTGCTTTCAAATTGTTCTCTCAGTAAAATTGCATTCATGTGGTTCATGTGAGGGGACCCTTGGCTGCATCCTATGTAATGTAACAGTTCCTGAACTTGGGTCTCCCTTCTGGCTAATTCTCCTCTATCAAATGACCTAATAAATTTTTTTCTTAAACTATTTCAGATTTTTGGGTTTGTTCTCATAAATGACATCTTCATATACCAAAAAGGTTTTGGTTCCATCACATTATGTTACTTGCCTGGTTAATACTTGTGAAGAGTGCTTGCCTATCCATAGTCTTGTACCTTCAACGTAAAGTTCAGGGTGCTCAACAGATTGCCTTATTACAGATTCTGATATTGGTTATTTAATCCATGCCTAGGCCCTTCATCAACCAAAATTTGACAAAGATGAGTGTTTGGTGCCGAACTCAAGTTTTGATGAAGTTTCACTGGACAGGTTCAGCAAGAATCACTGAATTTAAGATCCATAACTGGGGAGGTTGCTTCATTTTGGGTTCCCTTGTTGTTGCTGCCATTGCTGTTGTTTAGTCATTTCAGTCTTGTTTGAGTCTTTGAATCCATTTGGCATCTTCTTGGCTATGATGCTGACATGGTTTGCCATTTCATTCTCTAGCTCCTTTTGCAGGTAAAGAAACCGAAGCAAAAAGGGTTGAGTGATTTGACCAGGGCCAAGCATCTAATAAGTGTCTGAGGCAAGATTTGAACTTGAACTTGAAGCTAGCTGCTTCTTAGGCTTTTGTATAATCTTATAATTAATTGTATTTTCCAGGATTTGCTCCTTATTTTTATTGTGCAGGCAAAACTAGCAAACATTGACTTAATTGATGAGGTAAGGATAGTCACATTTATGTGATTGGAAACCTGTGGCTCAAGGGTGTTCAATGCTATGACTAGTTCTAGTTATTATTCCTCTTCATGGACTCATTATTTTATCATTGTGAGTGCTCAATCGCATAGTTTTCTATATAAGCACTTTTCAGCATGGATTGCTTTAAGCCTGTTTCACTGATACTACCAGAATGGAGGGCAGGACAGTTTTTTTCCCCCTGTATCTATCTTAGTCCAATAAAGGCCCAAAATGTTACTTGCAACATATGTATCACCACCCTGATTAACATCTAGTTATTTCTTTCTACCAGGATCTCAAATTTGAGTAGCATATAATCAGTGTCGTCATTGTACATGTACACACACACATATATATATACATATATACACATATACATATGTATACACAGTATAAATACAGATGTATATGTATGTATATATGTATATATATAAATTTTATTTTTAAAATTCATTTAAAATTTTTTGTGTGTTCCTAGTTCCCTCCCTCTCTCCCATACCTTACCCACCCATTGAGAAGGAAACAATGTGATATCAATTATAAATGTGAAATTATGAAAAAACAAATTTCTTATTAGTTGTGTTGTAAAAACAAGAAAAATAAAGAAAGTGAAAAAAGTATGCTTCACGCTGGACTCAGACTTCATCATTTCTTTCTCTGAAGGTGAATAGTGTTTTTCATCATGAAATCTTTGAAACTGTCTTGGATCATTGTGTTACTCATAATTTAGACTTTCATAGTTGATCATCATTACAATACTGGTGCTACTCTGTAATATTGTAATTATTACAAAGTTCTGAGTAGTCACTCTATTGCAAGTTTTAGGCTATTCTGTATCAGGGTTGAACTTTTCTTCAGTGTTCCTGATGCCCTCAACTTCAGTTTTGAATCCCTAGCAATGGACTTTTATTTATTTAATTTATTTGTTTTATTTTTAATATATCTTTTTTATTTTCAGTTTTCAACATTCATTTCCACAAGATTTTGAATTCCAAATTTTCTCCCCATCTCTTCCCTGCTCAACCTCACAACAGTGTGCATCCCAACCACTTCTTCTTCTATGTGTCCTCTCTGTTATAACCTTTCCTCCTCCATCACTGCCTTCCCTCATCCTCCTCTCCTCTATTTTCCTGTAAGGCATGATAGATTGCTATACCTCATTACATGTACAATATATTTCCCAGTTGCATACAAAAAAATTTAAAAAGTCATCTTTAAAGTTTTGGGCTCCACATTCTCTCCCTTCCTCCCTTCCCATCCACCCTCATTGAGAAAGCAGGCAAGTCAATATAGGACACATGTGTAGCCACGCAAAACACTTCCGTAACAGTCATGTGTAAAAGAAAGCACCCTGACACATCCAGGTTCTTAGATTTGTTTTTCCTGAAAGGAAAGCAACTTTTCAGGAGTCAAAAATTACTTTAATCAAGCACATAAAGCATTTATTTAGTTTGGTGGGAAAGTCAGCACCCTGAACTTCAGAGAAAATACAAACAGAGAAAGAAAGATCAACCAATAAACAGGGCTTCCAACTGTCTGACCATTATATACATAGAGAGTTAGCGGAGAGAGAAGCACCAACATCAGAGTTTTCAAAACCAGAGGGCTCCTTACAGGTCTCCTAGGGTCTCCTATGGTCAAGCACTTCCAATGTGTAAGCCCCAAAGTAAAACCTCACATCAGAGTATTTATATACTTTTCAGAGTCAGAGGGCATCACCATCCTTGAGAACCAGTGCCTAATAAGAAAATTAACAAGAGCTAATCAAGCTTCCCTTCACGGGCAGGCCCATTAATAGGTGGGGAAGATCTTTAATTCTTATAATTGCCATTACATCATGTTGGGAAAGACTAACCACATTTCCTTCTATCCTGTCCTGCTGTTCATTTGTTTCATTCTCTCCTTTGACCTGTCCTCCTACGATAGTATTTGCTTCTGATTTAGCCCTTTCCCAATTTATCATCATTTTTATTGCCCTCCCTCTCCTATCCCCTTCCCCCCTGCCTTCCTGCAGTGTAAAACAGATTTCCCTACCTAATTGAATGCATATTATTCCCTCCTTAAGGCAAATCTGATTTGATTAAGGCTGACTTATTCCCTCTCACCTCCTTCCTCTTCCCCTATATTGTAAAAGCTCTTTCTTGAGTCTTTTCTGTGAGATGATTTACTACATACTACCTCTTCCTTTCTCTTTCACCCAGTACATTCCTCTCAACCCTTAATTTTACTTTTTAGGTATCTTCCCTTTATATTCAGCTCACCCTGCACCTTCTGTCTCTATATACATATATACACATACATACATATATATATATATGTGTGTGTGTGTGTGTGTGTGTGTATGTATATGTATCTATATATGTATAGATGCCTATATGTACACACATATATGAACATATACATATATACACCTATATACCTACACATATATAATATATACACAAATAGCCATACATACACAGAGATACATATGAACACACATACACACACATAAATATATTCACTCTAACTACTCTAATACTGAGAAAGGTCTCATGAGTTACAACTTTTCATGTAAGAATGTAAAAAGTTGAACTTTAATGAGCCCCTTACAGCTTCTCTTTCTTGTTTACCTTTTCAAGTTTCTCTTGATTCTTTTATTTGAAAGACAAATGTTCTACTCAGTTCTGTTCCTTTCAACAAGAAATCTTTGAAGCCTTCTATTTAATTGAAATTGCATTTCCCCCCAACGTATTATACTCAGTTTTCCTGGGTAGGTGATTCATGGGTTTAAGCCTAGCTCCTTTGACCTCTGGAATATCACATTTCAAGCCCTTTTCACTCTGAAGCTCAAAGATTGGACTAGAATAGACTTCTGCCCAAGCACCACTTAATGGTATAGTTTGGGCCCTCCTGGCTCACAGTGAATGTTAATAGCAAATGTTTCTCTTTTGACCAATAACCCTAAGGGTCTTTCTCTCTCAGTTTGATTTTTTTTAAATTAAGGGAGCTATCCCTTGACTCACTTCTTAAAGAGAATTATTCACTGAATGGGCATTACCTGACTCAAAGTGAGAACCTGAAATTACATTATCCTAAAAGGGCCAGGGTCTTCCATTTTATCCTGGGCTACCTCCAGTCATATTGATGAATATCTAGCCATTGGACCCAGATGACTCTGGAGGAGAAAGTGAGGCTGGTGACCCTGCACAGCTCTTTCTCACTCAAATCAAAAGTCAACTTCAAGTCATGTCATCATTTCCCTGATGTCATGGTCCTCTTCAAAAAAGAACAAACACAACCTATACCTTCACAAGTCTGATCATCAAGTGCGCTAGCTTAGACAGCAAAGAATATCGGTTGCTTCATTTCCATATAGGACTGAGACTAGGAGATGAAGCTCAGTTGAATGAAATTCCTTCAGAGAGGTATTATTTTTTTATTGTGGAGTACATTTAGGGCTGAGGCAATGTGGTCAGTAAACCTTGACTTTAAATTTAAATGAGAGTAAACTAGGAAGGAGTTAAGTCCCTGGTGGGAGGCCTATGTGCATACATATTCAGACTTCTTCCTGTTAGGAGTAAGTATATATATAATTAGAATTTTACAGCAGGAAGAGCCTCTAGAGGTAACCTAGTCAAAGGCCTCCAGTTTCATAGATGGGAAACCTGGGGCCAAGAGAGGCCAGGTTACTTGACCAAGTACAGACAATATATTTCCCTTTTCAGGCTAACCACTCTGCCCCGTATATTCTTATAAATGTTAAGGCTATTTATGCCTTGATATCTGAGATACTTGGATGGAGCATGAATGAGGGCACAGACAGCAGTGGGTTGTGCCAAATTAAAAGTAGTCATGATCTGGAGTCCCGGAATATCTACAGAAGATTAGCAAATCAGGTTATTTTTGTAGGAATGGTCATTATAGGGAAGTCCAATCAGGTCAGGAGCCAGTTAGTGATGAGTGGGCTGACAGACAAATAAGCAGGGCTCATGAAACTCTTGGGAGCATTAGCAGTAGACAAAAACTAGAGGTCAAGGAGGTTGAAAGTTAGCATCCTGGGATGGGATTGTCCATTATCAGATAATGACCAAGCTACAGGAATTTTTTCTTCAAGGACAGGATTCTAGTTAAGACAGAAACTATGAATTGTGACAGAGAAACATATGCTGCCATAGAGAAAATATAAAGACACAAGTAAGGCAGGGGGTGGAGAGAGGAAAAAACAAACACAGGAATATTTAGCCTGGGTCCTCACCCTTGGGATCCTTGGAATCTCTCCTTCTTTTAATATAGAATTAGCTCCAGAGTGCAGGGTGAGTCTCAACCTAGTGTTATGGTTTACAGTCACCAGTCATCGCATCATCATACAGAAGTTTTCTTTTTATTTATTTCTCATGTTTTCTCCTAACATGTTATCTCTAAGATGATTTTGAACCCCCATCGGCCCAGACCTGCTCCCATAGGGCCTAATTCTTAGTAAAGAAGGTAGCCTCTTCATCTACTCAGAACTAATTGTTGTCTATGTTTAATAGTAGAGACTTCAATATTCACAGGTTTATCTCAGTTTTCATTAGTGGATTTCAAATGGGGACAAGGAATATCAAATCAAGGGGTTGGTCTTAATTATTCCTAGGACACAACCCTAGAGCCTGTAAATTTAAGTTTGGGTGCTGAGAAATATTCTTTTGGTTATTTACTTCATTGTTATCACTTTGGAGGGATGAAATTATTTGAGAAAAATGAGGTATTAAGATATAAAATGACAACCCCAATAGTAAGTAGCAAAGATAAATCTAAGGATATATCCTGAATTTTAATTAGAAGTACAATCTCAATGTATTGCCCCTTAGTACTTCATCCTTCCTTTTTGACTATGAAGACAGACCCTGACCCCCCAGTATCAAGACAAAAACAAAACAAAACAACAAACCTTTTTTGAATAACATTAACCCCTTTACCTGCTTATTATTTCAACCTGCTTCATTATTTCAATTATTTACTGAGAAAATTTGTGATGATGCAATCTATATCCTGTAATTTTACATTAATTTCCATAATCATGGTGACACTACTTTTTCAAAAGTGACACAGGAATAAACTGTTGCCTAATCTAAGTCTCATTGACAATTGCTGTTGCTGTATGTGTACCTTATACAAAGGATGTGACATCAGTCCCCACTTCTCCCCAGACTCTCCCTCTTTGTGCTCTAAGGCTAGCTTGTTCACTTCACTTGTTCCTACACTGGAAAGTTGGGGGTATCTTCCAATCACTTCTTGAAATAAGCATAATATGGGCATAGACATACGTATAATATTTACAGCAATAATTCCTAAGCCTCTACTTGTATGCATCTTACACAAATTTATCACAATGCTATCATTAACCCTTAAACATGAGACATTTGTTAAAAAAGAGTGCAAAATCAATAATTAACATAACCTTATTCTGTGAAATAAAAGGCAAAAGCAGGAATCATCAAAACATGATTTTTTTCACCTGCAAATCTTGGTCACACAATCCTATCAATTAACAATTTCCAAGTGAGGGAAAGGAGGTAGAAACTTACACATCCTAGCAGTAAAGCAATGAGAAGGGGATGTACAAGGGGCAATTCATGACTCTTTACCACAGGACTAGATGCCTTTATAAAATAGCTATTTTTATAAAATGCCTTTATATAAAATAGTTGGCATCACATGTTACCTTCTATTTGGTACCACTTTTCAGAGATTCTCCACTCTCCTTCTGCTAAAGGAAGTCACTTCTCTGCCATTCTTAGGCAACTCAAAAAGTATTACTCCCTTTTAGATAATAGTATCCACAAGCCTGGGAGATGTGGAGCTTCCCATGCGTATTCCCTTAACTAGGTATAGAAGCAGCATGACATGTTATTTTCAATGGAAAAAACAACACTTTAAGCCTGGGATCTCCAGCTATTCAGACCTGTCTACCTTGGCATTTCTATCAGTGGCAGTAAAGGGCTAGAATTTGAGGGGGTTTCTTCTCTAAAGTTACAGTTGATACTTGAAAGCAAGGCAACCTGTTCCATCAGGCTTTTCACACAGCATCTGATGCTGCTTTCTCTAATCAGCATCTAACACTGAAACTTTCCTCCAACAAGATCAGATTCTTGAAGTATTTATAGCACCTGTCTCTCAATTGAACTAGTCTTCCTCAACTCCACTAGCCTCTCAATCTTAGCAACTTCCTTTTTTTCTCATTAAATGTCTTTCCTTCTGTAAAGAGTTCTCATCACCTTCTCTGAGCCTGAGTCTGTATTGATTTCTAGTCTTAATTCTAAAACTTCCAATTAGGGCTTTCTTCTATTGTGAATTGCCCCTATCTTGGATTGATAAACTCCAGATTTACATTTCTGTCGTGTTTGACTTACGTCTTTGCTATAGAGTTCTTCCACAATAAACTCCCCAGTCTTAAAAATAGCCATATGTACATTAGCTGTGGGGAAACTATTTTTATAACCTATTTTTGACTCTTAGGGACACAATTTACTCAGTTTTTCTTCAGAACTTTGTGTATTTCTTCTTAAGAATTTTTATGCAAGGACTTATTCATCTCTTAGTACATTTTTTCCCACTGTGTTCTCCAAACAAACATTCAAAGGGTTATTTTCCCATGCACACTATATCTGTGTAATATAGGTTCCCTCATTACAAGAATAATTCAGGTAAGTGATTATCAGGGACATAATTTGAGTAAATAAGATCCTGAAAGGAGTGGCCAAATGAATCCAAATAATGTAAAATACTTTATAATTCAATGATATTCTTCCATGAATCAGTAATCCCCCTGAAGTAAAGGTCATTAATAACTGACAAGTAATAAAGAGTACCGTATCTGTCTTGGCATTTATTACCAGCCAATAACAGTTGGGTCATCTATTTCCACATTTCCACTAAGGATCCATCCTCAATTCATGACAAAGTTAAAAGGGAGAAAAAAATTACAGTGATCCACAGATGGAGATCTTCCATAATGATGCCAAAACCACTGAAAAGTATCCTACCTGGTCTCCCCCTGGCATTCACTCACTTTCTGACAAACTTTTAATGTTTCCAAAGGTGGAAAACCTTTGCAGTATGAATGCAAATTTAATTTTGAAAATAATAGTTGATTTGTGAATAAATTGAATGACCAAGGAAAGTAATAATGTTTTAGGTAAAAAACAAATAAAGGCTACAGATTATTGAAAATCCTTTTTAATGTGTGGCTCACAAACTAATCCTGAAGTAGTTCCAAAAGAGGAGTTCCAAAAATGCCATGTGTGTTGGAAATATCAATAACATAATTTGTTTTACAAAAATTAATTATTTCAAAAGTCTTTAGTCATTTGGAAAAGTTTGGAGAGGATCATTTATTTAAAAAATGTTCTGTCATTATAGTTTCACCCAGTATAAATAAGCAAACATGGCTAGGTGATTGTTGCTTGTGAGATTGCAAGTGGAGATGAGTCATTAGAGAATAGAGAGAGGAAGAATGCATATAATGACTGGAAAAAGGAACTAGAGGAGAGAAGTAACAGATCAATGAATCATTGAAGGTCACCTCTTATTTAGTAGTATGACTTTGTTTTCAGCAAATTGGCTCTCGAAAATGGTCATTTATTTAAGTTAAAGATCTTTATGAACATGTCCTTAAAGGCTTGCTTCACTTGCTGATTCCTCAGGGTATAAATGAAGGGGTTTAGCATGGGAGCCACAGAAGTATTCAAAACTGCTACCCCTTTGGTCATAGTCACCCCTTCCTTTGCTGAGGGTTTGACATACATGAAGATGCAACTTCCATACGAAATAGAGACCACAATCATGTGGGAGAAGCAAGTGGAAAAGGTCTTTTTCCTTTGTTGGGAAGAGGGAATTCTCAGAATGGTTCTAAGGATGTATGTGTAAGACAAAATCACCAATGCCAAAGTGACCAAGAGTGTGAACACAGCTAAGCAAAAACTCATGACTTCTAAGAACTTGGTGTCTGTGCAAGAGATCATCAGGACAGGGGAAGAGTCACATGCAAAATGACCAATGACATTGGAGTCACAGAACTCCAGTTGGAGGCCCATAATGACTGGCGGAAAGATAATGAGGAAACTTGCCAGCCAAGAGCTGATTATAAGCTGGTTGCAGACTTTGCTGTTCATAATAGTTATATAGTGTAGGGGTTTGCAGATGGCCACATAGCGGTCATAGGACATGGCAGCCAGCAGAAAAAACTCTGTTGTACCCAGAAGGATGAAGAAAAATAATTGAGCTACACAAAAATTATAAGAAATTGTTCTATTCCCAGTTAAGATAGTGATCAGGAATCTTGGAATGGAAACAGATGTAAAAGAGATTTCTAAAAAGGAGAAATTTCTGAGGAAGAAGTATATGGGGGTCTTGAGACGAGAGTCCAACAAGGTGAGGGTGATGATAGTTAGATTGCCAGTCACACTCAATACGTAGGTAAAAAACAGAAAGAGAAAAATCAAGACCTGTAGGTCTGGGTCATCTGTCAGTCCAAGGAGAATGAACTCTGTCACTGATGTCTGATTTTTCATTGCTTACTCTAGACTTCTGCCAGACCTGTATTTAAAAACAATAGAGAAAACCTAATTTTATTTGTGAGCCAATAATTTTTCATTGCATCTCTGTTCTCTAGACTATTGTGCAAGTAACAAAAGAGGAAATTGTTCAAATATTAGCTCAAGAGATGCGTAACCTTACTTCCAACCAAATCTTGGGCAGTTTTCCTCAGGAACAGCCTTCTGACATGGCTTACTGTGTTTGCATTTGAAATGTGACTCCTGCCATGTCAAACCAGATGTCACTTAGACTTTTTTCACTAAAAATGTCCAAGACTGTACTCATTATCTTCACTCTCCATGCCCCAAACATTTCCTTCTTTTTCACTTTCCTACTATTATGGAGAGTTTCAAAGGGTCCACTATCCTCCTACTAACTTAGGCTCACAACTCAAGTGTCAGTCTCAGCTCCTCACTTTCACCACCATATGCAATCAGTTGCCAAGTCTACCTTTGTAGCATCTCTCATCTATATCTCCGTTAGGTATAGGCCCTCATCGCTTCATGACTGGAACTATTGGAATACCCTCCTGCTTGACTTTCCCATCTCAAGTCCTTCCTATCTTCAGAACAATTTGATCTTCCTAAAAACACGAAACTGGCCATGTATCTTCTCTATTCAGTCAGCTCTAGTGGCTCTCTATTTCCTCCCAGATCAACATAAAATCCTCTACTCAGCTTTTGAAGCTCTCCCAAACCTAGGTCCTCCTTTCTTTTCTTATTTTCTTACCTTTTACTCCCTTCCATGCAGTCTGTGATCTAGGAACATTGTGCTTCTTGTTCTGTCTTGAACAAGACAATAAATTTCCTGGCTAAGAATTTTCATTGGCTACTCCAATGCCTAGAGCTTACTCCCTTCTTATCTCTTCCTCTTAGCTTCCTTCAATTTTAACCCAAAATCCTACAAAGTTATTATGGTGATAGAGAAGATCAAAACATAAAAGCAGAAAAAGATAACAAAGTCAAAACTGTCACGTACAAAGCCTTAAAGGAAAATGTGAATTGGACTTAGGTCCCAAAAGAAGTCCTGGAAGAGATCAAAAAAGATTCTAAAAATCATATAAGAGAAGTGCAGGACAAATTGGAAGAATAAATGAGAGTAATGTAAGAAAATCATTTAACAAAGAATCAATAGTTTTGTAAAGGAGATGCAAAAATACTGAAGAAGATAACATCTTTTTAAGGTTTTGAAAGGAATTATTATTTTCATATTAATGGAGATGACACATGTAATGAATATATTAATAATTTAGATTTCTCAGAGCTGCCTCTTCTGTCTTTGGAGTCAGAAGCTCACAATTCAGCTTGAAATTAGCAATCAAACCCTTGACAGCACTCTCACAATCACTATATTCCTGTGTCTATGTACCTTAAGTGAAGCAAATTGAAGATTGTAGACCGTGTTTCCATCACAAAACTCTTGTCCTGTTCCCCACCAAGTAACAGCCCCCAAAGACTTGAAATAATACTATTGCTACAGAATTCCAGGACACCTGTACTGTCCTGCATTTGTAGTTACGTTATAGGAAACCACTTAGGCCCTGGAAATTATTGTTTGTAATCCATTTTCCCCTTTCCTTACCACTTGTGATTCATGTATATAATCGCTGCCTTTACTACAGCAAGGTAAATTTCTGATAAGGAGAATTCCCAATTTGCAAATCTATTTCTCATAATGAAACAAACTGCTTAACCTGCTGCTTCACTACTGGCACCTTGTCTCTGTTCTCCTCTTTTTCATCATTTCCAGGTGAAAGACTAACTCAGTTAATTTCCATTAACAGATTTTAAGAACAGTCTAAATAGTAAAAGAGACACAAAAGTCTACTGAAGACAATTCCTTAAAAAGCAGAATTGATCAAATGGAAAAATATGTACACAAATTCACTTAATAACAGACTTAAAAAGTATACTTGGCCAAATTGAAAAGGAAGTACAAAAGCTTACTGAGGAAAATAATTTGTCTATTCCACGAGGGTGGAAGAACACACAGCCCACAGTGGAGTGCGTCCCTATCATAGCAGGGCTGAGCAGGAAGCCCCAAGTGGTCTGGGGAAGCAGCTTTACTGTGGAATCTTGGGCATATCAACCCAGGAAAGGAGTCCAGTAGCAAGTGAGAGCCTCAGGTATCTGCAATGGCTGCTCCTGAGACTATCAGCCCACAGATTAAATGTCTTTAAGTCATCTACTTGAACTTCTGGGAGCCTAAATGGTAGAGTGACCAGTAAATTCTCTCTCCCCCTCCTCTTTTTGACCTTGAAAAAAACCATAAAATATTTCCCCAGTAAAATCCTGAATCAGTGAGATCAGTAGAAAGGACAAACATCTCATAGCATGTCAAGCTAGGCAAATCACTAAGGAGGATCCCTTTTGCTGTCATAGAAGGGGACCAGTGAAGGACTAGAGTGGTCCCAGGCAGTCTCACTTCAGCGAACTGGAGGAAGATCCTGAGGCCCAGCAGGGTGAACTCCTACAGCCACCGACACCAAGACCCCAGGCATGCCAGGATCACCAATCACTGAGCTTGCCTATGCTCTAACTCAGCAGAGGAGACCTCTTGTGACCAGACCACCCCCCCACACACACTTATAAGGCTAGTTCCAGGGCAAATCCTGGGAAACACAGAAAGACTTCACCTGGCCTCTGCTTTCTCACACCAGCCAGCTCAGCACCAGGTGAGCTGAAGCACTTTAGCTTCTAGCTGAAAGAACCAGAGGCCACAATGCACAAAGCCACACCATCATGAGTAAGAAGCAAAGCAGGAAAGAAAAGATCATAGAATCTTTCTATGGGGACAAAGACCAAAGCATGAACACCAAAGAGGTCAGCATTGAGACTGTACTCCCATCTGAAACATCAGAAGGATTATGAACTGGTTCTAAGCAAAAAGAGTATTTTTGGAAGAGCTGAAGATGAATTTTAAAAGCCAAATTAGAGAAATAGAAGAAAAACTGTCTAATGACTTTAAAAGTGCAAAAAAAGAATTAGTTGAAGAGAACAGCTTTTTAAAAAGCAAAATTGTACAAATGGGAAAAGAAATATGACACCTAACTCAGAATAATGGACAAATAGAAATGGAAGCACAAAATTTAACTGGGAAAATTGGGCAAATGGAAAAGAAAGTACAAAAATTAACTGGAGAAAATAATTCCTTAAAAGGAAAAATTGGAGAGATGGAAAAACAGATGCAAAAGTGTACTGAAGAAAACAATTTGATAAAAATTAGAATTGGGCATGTGGAAGCTAATGACTCTATGAGACATCAACAATCAGTCAAGCAAAATCAAAAGAATGAAAAGACAGAAGAACATGCAAATTATTTAATTGGAAAAACAATTGACCTGGGAAATAGAGAAATAGAGAGAAAATCAAAGAATTATTGGTCTACCAGATAACCACGATGAAAAAAAGAGCCTGGACAGTATCTTCCAAGAAATCATCAAGGAAAACTGCCCAGAAGTCTTAGATCCAGAGGACAAAATAGTCATCAAAAGAATCCACCATTCACCTCCCAAAATGGATCACAAATTAAAAACACCAAGGAATATCATTGCCAAATGAACTATTAAGTGAAGGACAAAATACTACAGCAGTCAGGAAAAAACCATTAAAATATAGGGAAGCTACAGTCAGAGTCACACAGGACCTTGCAGCTTCTACATTAAAAGATCGTAGGAATTGGAATGTGATAAGGCAAAGGAGCTGGAACTACAGCCAAGGATCAATTACCCAGCAAAGTTGATCATAATATTTCACGCAAGGAGGATATTCAGTGAAGTAAGGGATTTCCAGAGCTTCATGATAAAAAGGTCAGAGCTCAGTAGAAAATTCAATCTTCAAACACAAGTATCAAGAGAGGCATAAAAAGGTAAACTGGGAAAAAAACCTGTTACTTAATATGGGCAAACTGTTTACATCCCTATAAGGGGAGAGGATACTTGTTAATTTTGAGAATTGTATATTTATTATGAAATATAAAAGGGATATATGCAGATAGAGGGAGTGGCTATAAAGTAAATGATGTGAAGAAAAAAAGTGTGATTCAAAAGTACTATCGGATTGTAACAGGAGATGTTAAAAGGAGGAAGCAGAAAATGACAAATTACATCACAGGAAGAGGTGAAATTTTTATTACAGTAAAGGAAAACAGGGGAAGGAGACGAGCATTTTTTGATATTTACTGTCATCTGATTTGGTTCAAGGAGGGGACAAGAAACTTAATTATGTGTATTAGTCTAACAAGCTCTATATGTAGTAGAAGGTGAAGGAGGAAAGAAAGGGGAAGGGAGGGGGGGGACACTGAAAGAAGGAAGGGAAAACTGTGGAAACTGGTGGTCAAAAATTAAAACTTTATTTTGGAGGGAAAAAGAGAAGGGAGAACAAAATGCCAAATGGTGGGAAAGAGGATGGAGGCAAAGACATAGATAGTAATCATAACTGTGAATGTGAATATGATGAACTCTCCCATAAAATGGAGACATATAGCAGAATGGAATTAAAACCATAATCCAACAATAAGTTGTTTACAAGAAACACATTTGAAAAGGAGGAATACACACAGGGTAGAGGTAAAAGTTTGGAGCAGAATATATTGTGCTTCATCTGATGTAAAAGAAAAAAAAAGCAGCGTTAGCAATCCTAATCTCAGACAAAGCAAAAGCAGAAATGGATCTAATACAAAGAGAAAAGGAAGGAAACTATATTCGGCTAAAAGGCACCATGGACAAGGAAGCAACATCATTACTAAGCACATATGCTCCAAGTGGTTCAACATCCAAACTCTTAGAGGAAAAGTTAAGGAAGTTACAGGAAGAAACAAATAGCAAAACGATACGAGTGGAGGACCTCAACCTCACCCTCTCTGAAGTTGATAAATCTAACCTTAAAATAAACAAGAAAGAAGTTAAAGAATGAATAAAACTCTGGATAAGGTAGATATGATAGATCTCTGGAGAGCATTGAATAGGGATAGAAAAGAATGTATCTTTTGTTTTCAGAAGCACATGGTGCATATACAAAAATTGACTATGTACTACGGCATAAAAACCTCACAATCCAGTGAAGAAAGGCAGAGATAATCCAGACATCCTTCTCAGATTGTAGTGCAATAAAAATTATATGTAATGAAAGTCCATGGAAAGCTAGATCAAAAATTAATTGGAAACTAAATAATCCGATCCTAAAGAAAGAGTGAGTTAAATAACAAATCATAGAAACAGTCAACAACTTCAATCAAGAGAATGACAATAATGAGATAACCTACCAAGTCTTATGGGATACTGCAAAAGCAGTTTGTAGAGGAAGTTCTATATGTTTGAATGCCTACATCAATAAAACAGAGAAAGAGGAGATCAACGAATGAAAAAACTAGGAAAAGAACAAATTGAAAATCCCAAGTAGATACCAAATTAGATATACTGAAAACCAAAGGGGAGGATAATAAAATTGAAATTATGAAAACTATTGAAATATTAAATAAAACTGAGTTGGTTTTATGAAAAAACTAAAATTTATAAATCTTAGGTAAATTTGATTAAAAGGAAGAAGAAATCCCTATTAACAGTATCAAAAATGAAAGGGTGAACTCACCTCCAATGAGGAAGAAATTAAAAAAAAAAAATTAGAAATTACTTTGCCCAATTTTATGCCCAGAAATTTGACAATATAAATGAGAAGTACGATTATTTTTAAAAAATATAAATTGCCCAGATTAGCAGAAGAGGAAGTTGAATGCTTACATAACCCTATCTCAGAAAAAAGAAATTGAACAAGCCATCAATGAATACCCTAGGAAAACTTTTCCAGGGTCAGGTGGATTTACAAGTGAATTCTATCAAACATTTAAACAACAATTAATTCCAATACTGTATACACTATTTGGGGAAACTGGTGAAAGAGTCCTTTCAAATTCCTTTTATGATACAAATAAACCAAGAGGAGTCAAAACAGAGAAAGAAAATTATAGACCAATATCTCTAATGAATACAGACACAAGTATTTTATATAAGATATTACCAAAAATAGCACAGCAACTTATCATGAGAATAACATAGTATGATCAGGTAAGATTTATACCAGGCTTGCAAGTCTTGTTCAATATTAGAAAAACTATTAGAGTTATTGATCATATCAACAACAAAACTAGCAGAAACGACATGATTATCTTAATAGATGCAGAAAAAATTATTTGCAAAATACAACACCTATTCTTACTGAAAACACTGGAGAGCATAGAAATACATGGAACTTTTCATAAAATAATAAGCAGTATCTACCTAAAACCTTCAGCAAGCATTATATGCAATGGACATAAGTGAGGTGCATTTCCAACAAGATCAAAGGTGAAACAAGTATGTCCATTATCACCACTATTCAATATGGTAGTAGAAATGTCAGATGTAGCAATAACAGAAGAAAAAAATTGGAGGCATTAGAATAGACAAAGAAGAAATTAAATCATCACTCTTTGCAGATGATATGATGATATAGTTAGAGAATTCCAGAGATTCAAGTAAAAAACTATTTGAAAAAATAAACAACTTTGGTAAATAAACACACACAAATCTTTTGCATTTGTGTATATTACTAACAAAGTCAACAGCAAGAAATAGAAACAGAAATACCATTGAAAGTTAGGGTAGAAACTCTAAAATATTTCGGTGTCTACCTGCCAAAATGAATTCAAGGACTATATGAACACAATTACAAAACCCTTTTCACACAAGTAAAGCCAGATCTAAGTAAGTGGAAAAACATCAGTTACTCATGTTTAGGTCGAGGCAATATAATAAAAATGATAATTCTATCTAAATTGATTTACTTATTTAGTGTCATACCAATCAAAGTATCGGATAATTATTTTCTAGACCTGGAAAAAATAGTATCAAAATTCATGTGGAAAAATAAAAGGTCCAGAATATCAAGGGAACTAATGAAAAGAATTGCTAGGGAAGGGTGGCTTAGCTCTACCAGATCTCAAATTGTATTATAAAGTAGCAATTTTCAAAAACACTTGGTACTGCCTAAGAAACAGAAGGGTAGACTAGCGGAATAGGTTAGGTACTCAAGATACAGCAGTCAATGAATATAGCAATCTACTGTCTGATAAACCTAAGGACCCCAGTTTCTGGGATAATAACTCACGGTTAGACAAAAATTGCTAGGAAAACTGGATAACAATGTGGCAAACACTAGGTATAGACCAATGCCTTACACCATACACAAGTATTAAGTCCAAATGGGTACTCGATCTAGGTATAAAGATTGATACTATAAATAAAGAAGTGGAGCAAGGAATAGTGTATCAGATTTATAGAGAAGAGAAGAATTTTTGAATAAACAAGAGATAGAAATCATTATGAAGTGCGAAATGAGTAATTTTGATTATATTAAATTGAAAAGGTTTTGCCCAGCCAATCCCAATGCAATAAAGATTAGGAAGGAAGTAGAAAACTAAGAAATAATTTTGCAGCTAGTGTCTGTGATAAAGGCCTCATTTCTAAAATATATAGAGAACTGAGTCAAATATACAAGAATAGAAGTCATTCCCTAATTGATAAATGATCAAAGGATATGGAAAGGCAGTTTTCAGAGGAAGAAATTAAAGCTATCTTTAGTCATATGAAAAATATTCTAAATCACTATTAATTAGAGAGATGGACTTCAAAACAACTCTGAGATACTGCATCACATCTACCAGATTGGCTAATATGACAACACTGGAAGATGATAAATGTTGGAGAAGGTGTGGGAGAGTTGGAACACTAATTCATTGTTGGTAGAGCTATGAGATGATCCAACCATTCAGGAGAATAATTTGGAACTATGCCCAAAGGGCTACTGAAGTGTGCATACTCTTTGGCCCTTCAATACTGTTTCTAGGATTGTATCCCCAAGAGGTTGTAGAAATTGGAAAGGGTCCCACATGTACAAAAATATTTATAGTAGCTCTCTTAGTGGTGGCCAAAAACTGGAAATCAAGAGGATGTCCATCATTCGGGGAATGGCTGAATAATCTGTGGTATATGAATGTAATGGAATACTATTTTGCTATAAAAAATGATGAACATGAATATCTCAGAGAGGCCTAGAAAGACTTATATGATCTGATGCTGAGTGAAAGGAGCAGAACCAGGAGAACTTTGTACACAGCAACAACCACAGTGTGCAAGGAATTTTTGTGGTAGACTTAGTACTTCATTGCAATGCAAGGACTTAAATAATTCCCAATGGTCTCTTAAGGCAAAATATCTTCCACATTCAGGGAAAGAACTATGGAATTTGATCACAGAATGAAGTAGATCCTTTTCTTTTGTATTATGTTTTGGTTTATTTTACGATTTCTTCCATTCATTTTAATTCTTTTATGCAACATGACTAAGGTGAAAATGTTTTTAACAGTAATGCATGTGTAGAGCATATGTAAAACTGTATGCTGTCTCAGGGAGGGAGTGGGGAGCTAAGGGGAAAGGGAATAGAGAGAGGAAAAATCTAAGATATATGGAAGTGGTTGTAGAACAGTGAAAACAAATAAAATAATAATAATAATAAAGAAAATAATTTCTTAAAAATTCTAATTGACCAAGTGGAAGCTAATGACTCAATGAGGCATCAAGAAACAATAAACAATAACAACGATAAATTATCAGAGAAAATTTCTGTGATATCCTAGAATCAGAATGTAAAATATAGATTGAAAGAATTCATCAATCATTTCCTGAAAGGAATTTCTAAATGAAAACACTGAGGAATCAAAATTCCAGAGATCCCAGGTCAAGGAAAAGATATTGCAAGTATCCAGAAAAATATAATTCAGAGATTGTGCAACCACAGTCAGAATAACACAAGATTCAGCAGGTTTTACATTAAAGGATCTGAGGGCTTGGAATGTGGTACTCTGGAAGGCTAAGGAGTTAGGATTACAACCAAGAATCACCTACACAGAAAAACTATGGTTGTTTCTGTGTACAAAGTTCTCCTGGTTCTGCTCCTTTTACTCAGCATCAGTTCATATAAGTCTTTCCAGGCCTTTCTGAGATCTTCCTATTCATCCCTATGAAAAGACCAGAGCTGAATAAAAAAATATGACTTTCAAATACAAGACTCAAGAGAAAAATGAAAAGCTAAACAGGAAACGGAAATCATGAGAGATTCAATAAGGATAAACTATTTACATTCCTACATGAGATGATATATGTAACTCCCAAGAACCTTATCATTTTTTAGAGTAGTTACAATGAGTATATGTAGAGGGGATGCATTGTTGTGAGTTCACTATAGTGGGAAGATATCTAAAAAAAAAATTAGGAGGAAGTTACTGGAATAGGGTTATTTTACATAAAAGAGTTGCAAAATAGCTTTTACAGTGGAAGGGAAGTTGGGGGAGTGGGAGAGAGATTGTCTGAACCTTACTGTCCTCAGAATTGACTCAAGAAAGGAGTAACTTACATATTCCATTGGGTATATAAATTTATAAAAAATATCGGGAAGGGCTGATGGAAAGGGGGTAAATTGGGGAAAGTTATAATCATAAGCAAAACACTCTTGAGAATTGACAGGATGAAAGGAGAGAGAGAGAGAGAGAGAAAGAGACAGAGAGAGAAAGAGACAAAGGAAAAGAAGAAAAAATGGGCAATAAGACGGAGGGAAATACAGAGTAATCATAGCTATCAGAATATTGTTATAGAGTTTCTAGAAAGACCTAATTTCTCAAATATTTAAAGAATTGAGCCAAATTTATCAGAATACAAGTCATCTAATGGATAAATGGTCAAAGTCCATGAACAGGCTGTTTTCAAAGGAAATATTCAAAGCTATGTATAATCACGTGAAAAAATACTCTAAATCACGATTGATTAGAAAAATGCAAATTAAAGCAACTCTGAAGTACCACACCCATCAGATTCTTTAACATAGTAGAAAAGAAAAATGACAAATCTTGGAGGAAATGTGAGAAAATTAAGACACTATTACATCCCTTAGTGGAGTTGTGAACTGATTCAATGGAACTATGTTATTCATGCTTTAACACCATGCATGCATAGACCCAGCAACACTACTATTAGGTTTGTATTCTAAAGAGATAAAATCCAAAAGGAAAAAGACCTATATGTACAAACATATTTATAGCAACTTTTAAGAGTGGCAAAGAATTGGAATCTATTAGCGGAAGAATGTCTGATCAAGTGGTATGTGATTGTGATGGAATACTATACATTAATATAAGAAATGACTAGCAAGATGCTTCTAAGAAAAACCTGAGGGGGCGGAGCCAAGATGGCGGAGTAGAAAGACTCACATTTGCTAGCTTCGAACCCACAGCCCATGGAATTCCTGTAAAAAGAACTCCTAACAAATTCTGGAACAGTGGAAGCCGCGCAGAAACACAGTGAAGGAGATTTCCATTGCAGAGAGCCCTGAAAAACCAACCCCAGGGGTCCATCGCGCCCCGGAGGGGAGTGGAGCCCTCCCCTCCCCCTGCCCCAGTGCGTGGGACTGAGAGCAGCGAGCAGATCCAGGCAGGCTTCAGGGATCACTATTTCCAGCAGCCGCGAAGGTCCCTCCACCCAGAGACGCACAGGTCAGTGAGAGAGACGGGCTGAAGGGAGAGCAGGGTATCTCCGGGACTCGGACTCCCTTGGGAGGCAGCCGCTGGGGCAGAGGCAGAGGCAGCTTGGGCAGAGGCAGCTCAGCCAGAGCCTCCCAGAGCAGGCAGGAGCTCCACAGCAGCTCCATTACAAAAGGTCTCTGCATTAACCCCCTGAGGGAACTGAGGCTGAGGGGTGGCCCTGCCCCCACCTGAGAAACAGCAGATAAGCTCCCATTGAAGAGCAGTCAGGCCTGCCACCAAAAGCCCTGAGGCTGGGGAGCAGCATTTGAATCTCAGACCCCAAGCACTAGCTGGGTGGATCTTGGCCAGAGGGTGGAGAGGACTCTCAGAAGTCAAGCAACTGGTTGGGAAAATGCCCAGAAAAGGGAAAAAAGCTAAGCTCATAGAAGGTTATTTTCTTGAGATTATTCTGCCATTCATCTCTGACGACAAAGAGATTTGCTTACCATCAGGTAAAGACATATGAGTCAAAGCCTCTGTATCTCAAATATCTGAAATAGATACCCCATGGGCTCAGGCCATGGAGGAGCTCAAAAAGGATTTTGAAAATCAAGTTAGACAGGTGGAGGAAAAACTGGGAAGAGAAATGAGAGAGATGCAAGAAAACCATGAGAAATGGGTCAATACCTTGATAAAGGAGACCCAAAAAATGCTGAAGAAAATAACACCTTGAAAAATAGGCTACCTCAATTGGCAAAAGAGGTTCAAAAAGCCAATGAGGAGAAGAATG
>CM053770.1:184132712-184166302 GCA_028658325.1 Potorous gilbertii | reverse complement strand
GATGATAGAAGAGAGGGCAGATTGGTGATATGGGTAATTAGAATGTCCAGTGTATTGGGGAGGGGACAAATGGGGAGAAAATTTTGGAACCCAAAATCTTGTGAAAATGAATGTAAAAAGTTAAATAAATTTATTTTTAAAAAGTAAAATAAAGAAAGAAAGAAAGGAAAAAAATAGATCCTTATCCTAATGATGATTTTAACTGAATGTGTCTACCTGAGCAAGTCATATGACTTCTCCATTTTTTCATATTGAAAGCTCTGTGTCTACTTCATCTAGTTATGAGTATAAAAAAAATTGAATGTGAAAAAAAAAAGAAAAATCTGAAAAGACTTACACGAATTAATACAAAGTAAAATACTCAGAGCCAGAAGAACATTTTACACAGTAACAAAAATATTGTACAATGACCAACTGTGAATGACTTAGCTGTTCTCAGCAATACAGTGATCCAAGACAGTTCTGAGGGATTCATTATAAAAAATGTTATTCCACCTCCAGAGAAAGACCTGACAAAATCCAGACGCAGGTGTATGCATACTTTTAAAAAAACTTTATTTTTCTTGTATGTTTGCTTTTGGTCTGTGTTTTCTTTCACAACAGGACTAACATGAAAAGACCACATGGCTACATATGCATAACCTATTATTAAATTTCTTAGCCTCTTTATAAGAGTGAATGAGAGAGATGAAGGAAAATAAGTTGGAACTCAAAATAAGAAATAACAAAGTTAAAATTTATTTTTACGTGAAAATGGGAAAAAATATTTTTTTTAAAGATTGAGTTTAGGGGCAACTAGGTGGTGTAGTAAATAAGAGCACCCGCCTTGAGTTCAAATCTGGCTTCAGACACTTAATAATTGCTAGACGTGTGACCTTAGACAAGTCACATAACCCTAATTGCCTTGCCTTCCCCCCTTAAAAGAGACAGATCAATTGAGTCAATAGTGTTCTGATTGTGGATGGAGATCTTCCTGGAGTCACTGATATTTGAGACAGTTGACTCTCAGCATGACCTTTGATCCTCAGTACTTGTAACCAGAGAGACTGCTAAGATTGAACTCCTTCAGTGACATTGTTCTCTCTTTGCTTGAGTGGTTTATGTTACTTCCAAGTCAAACAGCTCATTTATTTTTGGGTATTCTACTGTTTAATCCACATAACTTCTCTGATTTTAGCTTATGTTTTATTTTGACAAAGAGGTTTATGAATTATCCATGACTGTACGTTTTGTAGCCAGTGTTTAGTAGGAAGGAGTCAAGATGGCAAGAAGAAGTTAATGGCTACCTTCCCCTTGTGAGTAACAAGGGAAAATGGTTTTATTCTGCAATACATATTGTACCCTTAGATGACATGTAGTTGAATTGTGGTAGATGGATACAATTCTAGTTCAACACTCATGTTGCAGATAGGAGAGTAAAGCAGAACTCACTCATCCATAGCAGTTCTAGATCTTGAAAGCTCCTCCCTTATTAGGCCAAACTATGGTTTCTTTTTATGCACACATATGCATACACCCACACATACACACACACACGCACACAGGTTCTTTTACTGAATGTGTCTCTGCCTCTGTCCTTCTCTGTTTCTCTTTGCCTAGCTAGTGAATGCTCTTATAAACTTAATTCTAAACTTAAATTACTGTGAAAAGAACACTAGACTATGTGTTAGAACACTTGGGTCCAGGACCCAATATTACTTCTTTCTAGCCAATTTTGAACAAGCCATGTTCCAATCAACTTGTCCCAATCAGTTCAGAATACTATTAGGAGGATTAAGTAATGTGGTGTACACTTTAATCTTTGTGTGAAAATACATCAAAAAAAAAGTGAAGTGTACTATAGATATTGAGAAAAGGATTGGATCTGTGATTTACCTACTGAAGGGAATTATCAGTTGAGGAAATTTTTACCTAGCAATGTAGGTTGGCATTTTCTCTATAGCTATTTAGTAATCTTAGAAGATTTGCTATAGAACTGAAGAGTTTCTTACTTACTCTCACACAGCCAGTATGTGTCATGGATAAATTGCATTGAACTATAATTATTAATATATATTAATATTATATTACATGTAAATATTGTGTATAATATTAACATGTTACATAACAATGTAATTATTAATTCAGTTGTAAAACACCATACTTTTGATATAGTTTTGACATTTTTTCCCTAAAGGATTATTTATTTATGTGGGAAAAAAATTGAGAAAATGGGAGGTCTTAATCCAATTATGTCCTTGTGAATGGCTGAATTTTGAGCCCTGGATTTGGATTCAACTAATGCCAAGAAGCATGCATTAAGTACTTGCCAAGCACACAGGTCCAGGCTCCAAATTGAAGAAACAAAGAATGAACATAAAAGTGTCTTTGTTGTCAAGGAGCTTACACTATATTTGAGGTGGGCTGAGGATATATATTTTGTATATTACAGAACTAGAAGTGCAGGGTATTTTAGAGGCCATCTAGTCTAACCTCTCCATTCTACAGATGAGGAAATTGAGGCCAAGGCAGAATAAGTAAGTTGTCCAAGGTCACACAGAGCTTAAGTGTCAGAAGTGGAAATAGAAACCAAGTCCTCAGACCTAATTCATTTTGCCCCGTATTTGGAAGGTCAGTAATTGTAAGTCAAACTAAAAAGGAAGTTCTTCAGGATACCTTGGTTCTAATTCAGAAGTAACTTTGCAGCTTCCTAGCTCTGTGACATTGAAAATAACTGCTTCTCTGAGCTTTTTTCCTCATGTATATGATGAAGGCTTGAACTAAAAGATATCTAAGCTCTTCTATAACCCTAAGCCTTATAACCCACACAGAACCATTTAATTTCATTCCATTCCCTGTACTTCCTAATACTCTCTTGTTCCTGCCTGGATAATTTGGATTAAAACTTGTTTTTGATAATTTTGTTTTTATTGCTCTATCTCCATATCACAAATGGTATGACCCATAACATACTCCAAATATTACATAATGTGACTACTTACAGCTTCTTTTCTACCTAGAAATTATTATACTAAACTAAATTATTATACTAATCATTGATTTTCTGAAATTTGACATCTTCCCAAATACTATGGAATTATATAAGAATTAGTCAAAAACATCTGGATTTTCACTAAATGCTACAATGTTACTTTTACATATTATACAAAGCAAATGACCTCAAGAGTTAGTCCCCACAAGACTTCAGTAACAATAAATATTCAGCAACAAATTTCACAAAAAAGAAATGCCAAGAGAGCTATTTGTCTGATGTACAAAGTTTCATAGTAAATAAGATGAGGAATAAGAAATATACTTACTTTTAGAATTAGCCTGGGTGGATTCACATGGGAGTTTAAGACCAAAAGACTAGTTGATTCAGGCAAAGTGAGAAAAGAAAGTTAGAGTTTAACATGAGAAAGATTTTACAAAATCATACATCTTTCTTTTCTTCATCTCTCAAAGAAAAGCAAATTCTTAGACTTGGGTATGTACGAGGCTCAGGCAATAAAGGATTTTTCCATGTCTTAAGCTAAAAAAAGGGAGAACTTTTTACCTGTTCCTCAACATTCATGCAAAACACTCGACTTGAGATGCAGGAAATCTGTCAATATTATTATGAAAATGTTTTCCTGGGCACTAAATGATTAAATGGAAGAAAATACTTAAAGCCTCACTGCCCTGTTGTTTCCATGATCGTTGGGTGAGAGATGCAACTTTCACAAATCTTCTTCTCTAGAGGACAAGATAATTTTTTTGCTTTCCTTTCTAAAGTCTCAGGGGTGTTTATCAAGGCAAAAAGAAAAAAGAATTCCTTAGAGATGAGTGCTAGGTAAATATGAACGAATCTCTATCAGAATCAATTTCAGTAGCAAAGTCTAACTGACTGGCAATGGAAACTGTGCTCCTATTTGGATGATGCAGTCACCGCATCAATCCTTGAACACATGGAAGATTAAGTGAAAAACATCAGTGATAATAGCAGAAACATCTGCCTTCTTATACTGTTCATGTTATTCCTTTTTTGAAAATTCTTATTATTTTTACGTTTTCTTTTCTTTTTTCAAAATTTATTTATTTTTACTTTTCGATACTCATTTCCACAAAATTTTGAGTTCCGAATTTTCTCCCCATCTCTCCCTTTGCCCCATCCTAAGACACTATGTATTCTGATCACCCCTTCCCTCAATCTGTCCTCCCTTCCCCTCTCTTTCCTTATCCTCATCATCTCTATATTCTTGTAGGGCAAGATAGGTTTCTATACTCCATTAACTGTATTTCTTATTTTCCAGTTCCATGCAAAAACAATTCTCAACATTTTTTCCTAAAATTTTGAGTTTCAAGTTCTGTACCTTCCTCCCTCCCTACCCATCCCCCCTGAGAAGGCAAGCAATTCAATATGGGTTATACATATGTAGTTATGCAAAAGACTTCCATAATAGTCATGTTGTGAAAGACTAAATACATTTCTCTCCTTTCTATCCAGCCCCCCATTGAATCTATTCTCTCTTTTGGCCTTGTCTCTCCCCAAAAGTGTTTACTTCTAATTACTACCTTCTCCAGTTTGTCCTTACTTCCATCATCCCCCCCCCACTTATCCTCATTCTCCCCAACTTTACTGGAGTGAAAGTTAGAATTTCATACTAATTTGAGTGTGTATATTATTCCCTCTTAAGTCAAATGTGGAAGATGGTGGAGTAGAAAGATGCATGTACTCTAGTTCTTTCCCCCTAGCTCATAAAATACCTGTATAGAATGACTCTCAATAAGTTCTAGAGCATTAGAAGCCACAAAATGATGGAGTGAAGGAGGTTTCCAGCCCAGGGTGATATAGAAGGCCAATGAGAATGGTCCATTGCATGGGATTTGGAGCAGGGCACAGCCCAGCCTTGGCTGTGTAACACCAGGAAAAGCAGGACCAGAGCAGGCCTTAGGGACAGAATCCTCAATAGCAGTGGAGGTTCTCAGATCCCTCAACCTACAGACACCAAAGGCAGCTTCAAAGGTCAGTGAGAGGGCTTTATCAGCTGGACAAGAAGGGAGCAAGATCCACACATAACTCCATCCCCAGGTGGTGATGACAAAGAGAGCAGCAGCAGCAGCAGCAGCAGGCAGAGGCGGCAGCTGTGGCCACAGCAGGTGGCAGCCAGCATCCATTGTTGGAATCCTTAACTTAAAGCCCCTGGAGGAATTGAGCAGCTAATCTTAATCTCACACTGAGTGGCCCTGGGAACCCTCCATCTAAAGTCTCTGGGGGAATTGATTTCCCTAGTTACACCCAGATGATGGTGTAGGCTTGATGGTGCCACCTTGGAGGAATTGAGATCTTACAGGTCCCTAGAGTATAGCCTACTCTTAACAAAGGACTCCAAACTCAAGTAAGTGGTTGGGAAAATGCCCAAAAAAGGGACAAAAAAATAAGACTATAGAAGGTTACTTTCTTGGTGAACAGGTATTTTCTCCCATCCATTCTGATGAGGAAGAACAATGTTTACCATCAGGGGAAGCCATAAAAGGCAAAGCTTCTGCATCATAAATATCCAAAAAAAATGCAATAGTCTCAGGCTGTGGAAGAGCTCAAAAAGGACTTTGAAAATCAAATAAGAGAGATGGATGAAAAATTGGGAAGAGAAATGACAGCGACACAATAAAATAATGAAAAGCAAGTCAACAACTTACTAAAAGAGAACCAAAAATATGCTGAAGAAAATAACACCTTTAAAAATAGGCTAACTCAATTGACAAAAGAGGCCCAAAAAGCCAATGAGGAGAAGACTGCTTTATAAAGCAGAATCAGCCTAATGGAAAAGGAGGTTCAAAAGCTCACTGAAGAAAGTAGTTCTTTAAAAATTAGAATGGAACAGATGGAAGCTAATAACTTTATGAGAAACCAAGAAATTACAAAACAAAACTGAAAGAATGAAAACATAGAAGATAATGTGAAATGTCATCTTTCAATGTAGGAAAGTAAACAGTTCAACTTCAGTAAGTGTCTTATGATTTTTCTTTCCTGTTTACCTTTTCATGCTTCTCTAGATTCTTGTGTTTGAAAGTCAAGTTTTCTTTTCAGCTCTGATCTTTTCATCAAGAATGCTTGGAAGTCCTCTATTTCATTGAATGACCATTTTTTTTCACCTGAAGTATTATACTCAGTTTTGCTGGGCAGGTGATTCTTGGTTTTAATCCTAGTTCCTTTGACTTCTGGGATATCACATTACAAACCCTTTGATTCCTTAATGTAGAAATTTCTACATCTTTTATTTTCCTGATGGAATTTCCACAATCATAGAATTGTTTCTTTCTGGCTGCTTGCAATATTTTCTATTGGATCTGGGAGCTCTGGAGTTTGGCTACAATATTCCTAGGTGTTTGGCTTTTGGGACCTCATTTAGGATGTGATTGGTGGATTGTTTCAAAATTTATTTTAACTTCTGGCTCTAGAATATCAGGGCAATTTTCCTTAATATTTTCTTGAAAGATGAAGTCTAGGCTCTTTTTTTTTATCATGCCTTTCAGGGTAGTCCAATAATTTTAAAGTCATCCCTCCTGGATCTATTTTCAAGTTCAGTTGTTTTTCCAATGAGATATTTCACATTGTCTGCTATTTTTTCATTCCTTTGATCTTATTTTACAATTTCTTGATCTTTTATAAAGAGGCTAAAAAAGGAGCTATGTAACCACTAGGGAACTGACTATCAGAGACCACATTTATAGTGTCTCTTCATGGCTACATAAAGACAATGATTTTTGTTGAACCACAATATGGATTACAAATAGTTGTCTAAGAAATCTCTAGAGACACAATCCTCTGAACCTGAGTCCAGTTACTATTGCAGCTCTGGATGAATGAATTCTAATTGTTCTCTGAAGCTGAAGTCCTGACAGGGAATCAATCTTACATCTTTTCTTAAGAGCCTTGCAATGGGCAGGATTAGCTTTAAAACTCTGAATGAAGTACTTTTTCTTCATCTTGGTTGGGACAAAGTGTTCTGTAAATACTTAAGGGACATGTGCAGTTGAGTCTAGGCCAGTGCTTCTATGAAATGAGATCTTTTCACTGATCAATTGATGAAGATCCTCTCTTACTGATTAACCGGTCTCTAGGTTGCTGTAGCTAATGAGAGAGAGAATATTTTATTGGATATTATGCTCCAATCCCACCCCTAATGTATGCTAACTGAATGGGCTTTATGTCTCTAAACCTCAATTTCCTCATCTCTCAAATGATGAGCTAGGATTTCGTGACTTCTAAGGTCCTTCCCATCTCTAAATCTATGATCTTATGATGACAATATTGCATACACTCATCATCCTCCTCTAAGAGTAACCTTCATCTAATAGGTTCCAATAAATGTGTTTATAGCAATGCTCAAAACAAGATTACTGCTCTTCTTAACCAGTCTCCTTTCAAGGTAATCATCTAGCAAGTCTATCATTCAGACTTCAGTGAAGCAAACATGAACTGTTCATGTTTATTTTACCAGCAGAAAACCTGGGATTCTGTTTTGGTCACAAATTGTTCTAGTTAGGACTGATCCTAATTTGTTTACCACATAATTTGACTGGTAGTTCATTACAAAAGTTACTGATGAAGTGGTTTGTAATATTTTACCATTAGTGGTCTGTCCTGTTAGAATTTCTAAATATACTTATTAGTTTTCTACAAGCACACATGATGAGCATACTACATAAATGTTTATGAGATTGACAAGTAATGGAGAAACACAATGCAGTTCTATCACAAAACGGAGTCACATCAAAATGGATTCGGTTATTGTAAGTTGACAAAAATGTTTTTACTCTCTTTTAAAGATAATACAATTATTCCCTTTCCATGTTTCTTAAGAGTTTACTTTCTGATTTTCTAAGATAAATATGATTAACCATTGAATTGCTGCTCTGTGTTTTGCATTCCTCCACTGGAAGAGCAAAGACAATGGGAAGAATTTGGTAGGCAAAAATTGGGGAAAGGAGGGAAGAGGATGAGGGATAAGAAATGGAGTAGGAGAGGGGAAAGAATTAGACAGGAAGATTTTATAATTGCTATATGCTGACCAGGGCAGTCACTCCTTGTGTGGCTTCAATATGAAAAAAAGAAAATTAATTCACTTTTTGTTCATTTCTAGAGCAGGGAGAAAAACATCAAACAAGTCATGAGCGCAGTTCCTTCCAGGTAGTCAAGCACTTATGTTGCAGTTGTTGGGTTTTTTAATTTGGAAATTTTATTTTATTTTAAATTCATTCATTTTCAGTTTCCTACAATCATTCTATAAGTCTTAGATTTTCTCCCTCTCCCCCCCCCATCCCTTTCTAAGAAGGCATGCAATCTTATATGTGTTCTACACATGCACATATACATACACACTAGCTGCATTTTCACATTAGTCATGTTGCAAAGAAAATTTAAGGTGAATGTAAGAGACCATGAGAGAGAGAGAGCAAAGCGAAATTAAACATAACGCAAGAGAAAATAGTCTGCTCTTTTCTGTGTTCTGATTCCATAATTCTTTCTCTGGATGTGGATGGTATTTTGCCTCAAAAGTGGAGATGTTTTAGGTCCTTGCATTGCTGTGAAGGGCTAGGTCTACCAGAAACAATCCTCGCAACACTATGGCTTGTACTGTGTACAATGTTCTCCTGGTTCTGCTCATTTGACTCAGCATCAGTTCATATAAGTCCTTTCAGGCCTCTCTGAAGTCCTCCTGTTCATCATTTCTTATAGCACGATAGAACTCTGTCTTTCTGCACTGGATTGTGACACTTTTATGCCCTAGTACATGGTCAATTTTTGTATATGTATCCTGTAGCACTGAGAAAAAGTTATATTCCTTTCCATCCCCATTCAGTTTTCTGCAGAGAGCTATCATATCTACATTTCCCAGAGTTCTAGTCACCTCATTACTTTTTTTCTTTTTTATTTTGAGGTTAGATATATCAAGTTCAGAGAGGGGCAGGTTGAGGTTCCCCACTAGTGTAGTTTTGCTGTCTACTTCCTTCTGTATCTCCCTTACCCTCTCCTCTAAGAATTTGGATGCTATACCACTTGGTGCATATATGTTTAGTAATGATATCTCTTCATTGTCTATGGTGCCTTTTAGCAGGATATAGCTTCTTTCTGTATCTATTTGGATTAAATCTATTTCTGCCTTTGCATTGTGTGAGATTGGAATTGTAGCATCTGCTTTTTTACATTAGTTGAAAAATAATATATTCTGCTCCAACCTTTACCCTGTGTGTATCCCCTTGTTTCAAATGTGTATCTTGTAAACAATACATTGTTCGATTATGGTTTTTAATCTATTCTGCTGTTTGTTTTATGGAAAACATCAGAGAATTCACATTCACAATTATGATCACCTTCTGTGTCTTTCCCTCCATCCCATTTCCCCCCACTTATGCTTTTCATTCTCACTTCTTTCTTCCCCTTCACAATAGTATGTATATTTTTTGACCACTGCCTCCCTCAATCATCACTCCCTTCTATCAGTTGCCCTCCTTTGTATTCCCCTTTTCCCTTACTACTCTTTCACTCCCTTTTATCTTTCCCTCCCTTTTCTTTCTCTTTTCCCCTCCTACTTCCTATAAGGTAAGTTAGATTTTTATATTTAACTGAGTTTGTTGTTCACTTCTTGAACAAAATCAGATGAGAGTAAATCTCACACAGTGCTCATCTCCCTTCCCTCTTTCCTTCTACTATATGTTTTTGTGCCTCTTTCTGTGATGTAATTTACTTTTTTCTGTCTCCTCCTTTTACTTATCCTTTTACAATTCCTTTGCACAATTTAATCACATTTTTATAATTACACCAGTTAATTTATACCCACTCCCTCTATCTATGTACATCCCTTTTAAATATCATAATAAATATACAGTTCTCAAGATTAACAAATATCAGTTTCCTTTAAATAGATGTAAACAGTTATCCATATGGAATAACAAGTTTTTTCCTCCTTTTAAATTTTTATGCTTCTGTTGAGACTTGTTTTTGAAGATCAACTTTTCTATTGAGCTTTGGCCTTTTCATCAGGAAGGTCTGGAAATCATTTTATTTCATTGAATGCCAGAAATACTATGCTCAGTATTGCTGGCTGATCAATCTTTAGTTGTAGTCAAGCTCCTTTGTCTTATGGAATATCATATTCCAATCCCACTGATCTTTTAATGTAGAAGCTGCAAGGTTCTGTGTGATCCTGACTATAGTTTATCGATACTTGAATTGTTTTCTTTTCTTCTGGCTACTTGCAGTATTTCCTTCTAAACTTGATCGTTTTGAAATTTGGCATCAATATTTCATGACGTTTTCAGTTTGGGATCTCTTTTAGGAGGTGATCAGTGGATTCTTTCAATGACTATTTTGCATCTGAGTCTAGAATTTCATGGTAGTTTTTTTCTTGGAGATTATTATCCAGATTCTTTTTTCATTATGGCTTTTAGTAGACCACTAATTCTTACATTTTCTCTCCTGAATCTATTTTCCAAGACAATTGTTTTTTCCAATGAGATATATTTTTCAACTTCTTCGACTTTTTACATTCTTTAAATTCCTTTGGACTGATTCTTATTGTCTCAGAGAATCATTAGCTTCTACTTGCCTAATTCAAATTTTTAATAAATTATTTTCTTCAGTTAACCTTTCCACCTCCTTTTCCATTTGTCTAATTGTTCCTTTTAAGGATCCATTTTCTCCAGTTACATTTTATTCTTCCTTTTCCATTTGTTCAGTTTTCACAGTTAGGTTTTGTGCTTCCTTGTCAATTTGCTCAATTTTCATTTTTAAGTAGCTGTTCTCTTCAGTGAATTCTTTTCCCATGTTTTTGAAATCATTGGACATTTTTTCATCCACCTCTCTAATTTGACTTTTAAAATCTTTCTTGAGATCTTCCAAGAATGTTCTTTGTGCTTGAGACCAGTTCATTTTCCCTTCTGAGGTTTCAGATGGGAGTACAGTCTCAATGCTCATCTCTTCTATATTCCTGTGTTAGTTATGGTTCCCATAGTAAGATTCTATGGTCTTTTGTTTTCTGGTTTACTTCTTACTCTTGATGATTGCCTTTTTCTTAGTTTTTAAAGTGGATCTCTGCTTCTGGGGAATAGGGGGCTCTTTTCCAGGTTACTTCTGCTGAGAATTTGAGATTTTGTGTGGCCTCTGGTTCTTTCAGCTAGATGCTAGAATGCTGCAGCTTGCCTGGTGCTGAGTTGAGTAGTGTGCCAAGGCAGAGGCCTGAGTTTCCCTGGAGTTATCCTAAAGCTTGCTGCATGATGTGTGGAGGAAGGGTTGACTGCAGGAGGTCTCCTCTCTTGTGCTACAGTACAGGCAGGCTTAGTGTTGGTGAATCCCATCTGTGCTACTTTGTTCTCAATTCCTTTGGCTGTGATAAGGCACACCTGGGGCACTGAGGTTGGTGCTTATGGGTTTCAATCCCCTGGAGTTCAGAATCTTCTCCTGGTTCTCTGAAGTGGGGTTATCTGGGACAGCTCTGGGTCCTGTACTGATCCCCTTAAGTCATAGCAGGAGGATGTCTCCTTAATGATTTTCCTAGCCTCTTGAGCCAAGAGATTGTTCACCCCTTCAGCTGATCCCAGTAAATCCAGGAATTTTGCTGGGAAAAAAAAGTTTTTCAGGTCAAAAAGTGGTGGGTATGAACACTTACAGATCACTCTACTATTTTGGCTCCCAGAAGTTCAGGTGGGTAACTTACAGATATTTAATCTGAAGTCTCATATTCTCAGGAGCAGCTGTTTCTATTACCATGGGTTCTGTGCTTCTCTCTTTCTCTCTCTCTCTCTCTCTCTCTCTCTCTCTCTCTCTCTCTCTCTCTCTCTCTCTCTTTCTCCGTTCTGTTAGACTCCCATTCCTGAATGATATGTTTGAGAATCCACACTGCTGCGTCTTCTTCAGTCTGCCACTATGGTTCCTGCTGGTACAGCCCTGCACTCTGGGCTCCCCTGGCCCTGTGTAACAGATCCTTCTTGTTGACCTTCCAGGCTTTCCAGGGCTGGAAATCTGCCACATTCTTTTTTGATAGTGGATTCTGCCATTCTAAAATTTGTTTAGATATTCTTCTTAGTGATATCTGAAATAATTTGTGGTAGAGCTTAGGTGAGTAAGTGCTGTCACTCCTCCACCTTGACTCTGCTCTCCAGTTATTCTGTTTTTGTGGGATTTTGTTTTTTTTAGGGATAGGGGACAAGAGAGCAGAAAGATTACACCCCAGATTAAGAGAGAAGCAGAAATTTCAGAAAGAGTTTTTATAACTGTGATCAAGGCTTTATTTCTAAAATATATAGAAAAGAGAGTCAAATTTACAATTAATTCCCTAATTGATAAATGTTCAAAGGATATGAACAGGTAGTTTTCAGAGAAAGAAATTAAAGCTATCAATAGCCATATGAAAAAAGGCTATAAATCACTATTGATTACAGAGATGCAAATCAAAACAACTCTGAGTTAGCCTCTGCTGACACACTGAGATGTTAACAATAATTAGCAGGCACTCGTAGATGTCAGCTCAGTCTTCTCCAGCAAGGACAAAATTGAAGAAAAACAATCTGGAAGTGAGCATGTCCTTATTTTCAATTAAAATTCCCAATTGATTTAGCAGTTATATATCAATAATTAGGAAACCTGTTTAATGTTATTTGTTATTTTCTTAAATAGAAAACACATTACAACCATTAAAGATAGATAACTAAAGTATTATAGTCAATTTAGTGGTTTCTAGAGTACCTGCAACAACTAACAATTTGGGAGGGAGTGTTACAAATACAAAGAAATAGAAGTTTTTAATAAGGAATTGTACATATATACATGTGTGCACATAAATATATGCACATAGTATGTATTAAAACATGATACAACGTGTTTTTGAATATATTAGGATATTTTCACATTAATATATTTAATGGAAACCCATTAAACATTATTAAACATAGTGTATTACACAAATGAACATTATTTCTTTCTTTAAATTATGTATTTTTCTGTATCTTGATGCAGGTTTGGCATTCTTGTGGATTCGTCAGCCAATCATATTGGAGAAGTCCTTCAAAGATATAGAAGAAAGTTCATCAAATAGCTGGTGGGAAAAGGAAGAAGAAACCAATTCACATTACATATATATAGATATAGATATAGATATAGATATAGATATAGATGTATACACACATGTCATGTCTATGTATTGCGTAATTTTTAAATTTTCTTTGGGACAAACGATTCATCATGTTAAGTAAGTCTGTGTGTGAGACGCATGAAAATGGCCAGTGGTTCAACTTAGTTTTAGATTTTTCTGAACTTTTAAAGTTAAGTAACTTGCCCATGGTGTCATGGGCAACATGTATCCTATCATATGGAGGAAATGAACTCAAGTGTTTCTGGAAGCCATCTGCCACACAGAGTTGTTTTAAAACTCAAGTCAGATAACGTCTGCGTAATGCTTTGCAAAGTTTAAGGTGCTATACTAATGTCTATCACTATGATTACACTTAAGATGTGTGTTGATTTTGGAAAAATTCATCAAATTGATAATATGATGCTGCTTTGTCACCCTTTGCAGAAATTAGTATAAAAGGTAAAATTTTAACTCTGTTCCTGGTGATCAGTTTACTTATGCTCACCTTGAGCTCTATTTCCTATCTAATAAGGTTGATTTTTGTCTTTCAGCTCACAATCCAACCAACCATGCCAATTATTTGATTTGTATATTTGAGGAAAATGTGTACCACACTTTCATTTAGCTGCAATTTCTTTCTATTTTTTGGTTATATTGATAGCAAGGGTTTCAATATCCGCTTTGTTCTTTCAGTACTATTGGTCACCGGACAAAGACTTTAACTTAACTTGTTCAACTGATATTTGTAGATAGTTTTTGAATTGTGAGATTCTTGGTATCTTTCATCCCCTTCTCATGACCCACCTCTGTAGAATCACAGTGAAATCACAGAATTAAACAGAATAATAGGAGCTGAAAATGGGTGTGACTTCAATGGCTCTCTAGTCCAAACAATCCTTGAACAGCAATCTTGATTGCATCCCCCAAAAATGGCAGAATAGCTTCATATCTGAAGACCAGAAGGCACTCTATAGGATCGAGGACTCATCATCCTTCTGTTTCATAGGATGCTGTGGTCAAGAAGTACATTACCTACTGACCAGGATCTAAGCCTCTCTGTAATTAGCCAGTCTTATTTTCTGGAAACAAACAGAAGATGGCTCGTGCTTACTGAAAAGAACCTATTAAATCTTGCACTTCATCTGCATAGAAGACTCCAAGGTTACTTCAAAGTGGTGAAGAAAAGGGAGATGGCACTGAAACAGGACCTTTGCGGGAGTGTTCCAGCATATTTAAAAATTATGTATAACATAAAATTATAACATGTTATTCGTGAACGATTTGGACATATCTTCATTAAGTCCTTTGGTTACATTTTCTTCCTACTGCTGCCACATCTGAAATAACATTAAAACACAATTCAGAACAATGAAATACATGAAGAATAAGGAACTCAAGATAATACACAGAACTCAAAAACTCTTTTTAAATAATGTGGACATCTAAAGAAATTACTAATAAACTTAGACATTGGTTTACTTGACTCTAGTCATTCAACATAAAATCTACTGATCTAATAAAATAATACTACAAGAACAAAATCAAGAGTTTATCACAATTATATTCAGAGACAAGTGAACTCTGTTAGCCTAGTAATCATATCCCAGGTTGGGAATATAGTTTTCTTCTTTGCTAAGGGAATTGTATGCTTTTTATTTTCATTTTATCAATATAGCAGTTTTCTTTAAAAATAAAATCATTTTCACATCTTATACTTTAAAACAATTAGATTAATATATTAATATTTTGTTTCATTAAGTTATAGCCTAAACACACAAAGTGACCATTAATGTATAGTGAGCAAAATAGAAAAGAGAATGCCTGGATATTATTAAATACAATAAAAGAAATTGCAACGACTGGTAGATAACCTTAAATGAAAACAGCTGCTACATTTTCTGTTCCAATTGAAATATTTCTTAATCCAGACAGAAATTGATTTCCTTTGAGTTTCTAAATCCATTCTTCATGCTTATATAGGTTTTTTCAATTAAATTAAACATGCATTTATTAAGCATTAATTCCACAAGTATTTACCTGTTCCTCATCAAGTACATTATAGTGGAAATTCATTGGACTATGGCTACCAGTGTTCCCTTCAAATGTTCTTTTTTTCAGTTTTACTTTTTTTAGTTTCTTTTAAGTTTTCAGCATTCATTTACACAAAATTTTGAGTTCCAAATTTTCTCTCCATTTCTCCCCTCTGCTTACCCCAAAACACCTTGCATTAGGATTCCCCCTTCCACCAGTGTGTCCTCCCTTCTAACACCTCTCCCTTTCCTTATCCTCATCTTCTCTCTTGTCCTGTATGGCAAGACAAATTTCTATACCACATTACCTGTATTTCTTATTTTTCAGTTGTATGTGCAAACAATTGTCAACATTTGTTCCTAAAACTTTGAGTTCCAACTTTTCTTCCTCTCTCCCCACTCATACCCACTGAGAAGGAAAGCAATTCAATACAGGCAATATCTGTGTAGTTTTGCAAATGACTTCCATAATACTCATGTTGCATAAGACTAACTATATTTCCCTCCATCCTAGCCTGCCCCCTATTTCTTCTATTCTCTCTTTCGATCTTGTCCTTCCCCAAGAGTGTTTATTTCTAATTGCTCCCTTCTCCCATTTTCCCTCCCTTCCATCATCCCCCCACCCTTCTTATCCCTTTCTCCCCTACTTTCCTGTAGTGTAAGATATATTTTCATACTAAATTGAGTGTGCATGTTACTCCTTCCTTGAGTCAAATGTCATGAGGATAAGCTTCACTTTTTCCCTCTCACCTCCCTCCTTTTCCCCTCCATTGGCAAAGTTTTGTCTTGTCTCTTCCATGAGCAATAATTTGCCCCATTCCATTTCTCCCTTTCTTCTCCCAATATATTCCTTTCTCACCCCTTAATTTTATTTTTTTGTGCTCTCTGTCTCAATGTGTGTGTGTGTGTGTGTGTGTGTGTGTGTGTGTGTGTGTGTGTAATCCCTCCAAGTACCCAGATATTGAGAAAAGTTTCAAGACTTACAAATATTATCTTCTATGTAGAAATTCAAACAGTTCAATTTTAGGAAGTCCCGTATGATTTCTCTTTCCTGTTTACCCTTCATGCTTCTCTTGAATCTTGTATTTGAAAGTCAAATCTCTATTCAGCTCTGGACTTTTCATCAAAAATGCTTGAAAGTCCTCTATTTCATTAAATGATCATTTTTCCCCTGAAGTATTATATTCACTTTTACTGAGTAGGTGATTTTTGGTTTTAATTCTAGTTCCTTTGACTTCTGCAATATCATATTTCAGGATCATATTTTGATCCTTCAATGTAGAAGGTGCTAGATATGTGTTATCCTTATAGTATTTCCACAATAGTCAAATTGTTTCTTTCTAGCTGCTTACATTATTTTCTCATTGATCTGGGAACTCTAGAATTTGGCTACAATATTCCTAGGAGTTTCTCTTTTTCTATCTCTTTCAGGAGATGATTGTTGGAGTTTTTCAATATTTATTTTGCCTTCTGCTTCTAGAATATCAGGGCAGTTTTCCTTGATAGTTTCATGAAAGATGATGTCAGCTCTTTTTTTGATCATAGCTTTTGGGTAGTCCCATAATTTTTAAATTTTCTCCCTGGATCTATTTTCCAGGTCAGTTGTTTCTCCAATGGGATATTTCACATTATTCATTATAATTTTTAAGTAATAATTTTCTTCATTAAGCTTTTGTACCTCCTTTTCCGTTTGGCCTATTCTTCTTTTTAAGACATTCTTCTCCTAATTGGCTTTTTGGATCTCTTTTGCCATTTGGATCAATCTAATTTTAACACTTTAATTTTCTTCAGCATTTTTGGGGAGTCTACTTCACCAAGTTTTTGACTTGTTTTTCATGATTTTTTTGCATCACTCTCATTCTTCTTCCCAGTTTTTCCTCTTCTTCTTTTACCTGATTTTCAAAATTCTTTTTGAGCTCTTTCATGACCTAAGACCAATTCACAGGAGCTTTGACTTTGCTGATTTCTTCTTCTTGTATGTTTTGATCTTCCTTCTCCCCAAGTACGTACTGAGAAAGCAGAGTCTGTAGTTTGATAGACCCTTCCTATTGAACTTTTAGATTTTCTTGGCTGGAAATTTTTTCAGTCTTTCCTTTGTGGCTTCTGTTGCTCTAGAATTTGTTTAGAGTCATTTTAACAGATTTTTTGAGGGTTTGACATGAGAGCTCAAGCATGTCTCTGTTTCTATTCCCCCATCTTTATTCCACCTACTAGAGAACTTTAAGGGAAGGTTGTATAGCAATTCATCAAGTATTCAGGGACACATAAACGAGATTCATATGGAGGCTTGAATTAGATAACTTCTGAAGATCCTGTCAAACTCTGAGATGCTATAGTACTTGGATTGATTTTTAGACTGTAACCTGTAAAGACACACATGAACTGAAACAAAGTGAAATGATCAGAAACAGAAGAATCCAGTAGACTAGTTTTCATTTCTTAATACACAGTAACAGCAATGTTCCAATTGTGAATGACTTAGCCATTCTCAGCAATACAACGATCCAAGACAATTTCAAAGGATTCATGATAAAAAATACTGTCTGTCTGGAAAGGACTGATGGGGGTCTAAATGCAGATGGAAGCATACTATTTCTTACTTTCTTTTCTTTTGGCTAAGGTGGAACACTCAGTTGGAGACGACCTTTGGGATGCTGAAGATGTAGATCTGTAACTCAAAATTGAATTCTAGACTGGAAACAAAAATTAAGGAATTGTGTGCAAAGAAGTGGTAGCTGAAACCACAGGTGTGTTTAAGATTGCCAAGGGAGTTTAACATCCTAGAGAATGTATAAAGATGGAAAAGAGGAAGACTAAGGGTAGACTCTTAAAGAATACACACTTTGAGAAAAAGCCAACAAAAGAAAATTGTGATCTTAATGAAAACAAAGAAGGAATGTCTATCTACTAGGAGGAAATGTTCATGGCAAAAGTTACTGACAAGTCAAGAGAAATAAGCACTGAAATTAAGTCTGCTGGACTTGATGATTAAATATTGGTGTCTTCATAGACACCAACAGTTGTCTTAATAGGTGATGGGTCAAAAGGCCAAATAAGAGCTTGAGATTATCCAAAAGTAAATGACCAATATGGTGAGAGGACTGGAGACCACGGTGTACAAAAATGAGTCTGGATGTTAACCCTAAAGAAGAGAAGAATTATGTGTGACATGATAATGATCTGAAGTCTGGAGGGTTGTTTTATGAAAAGGGGTTAGGTTTGTTTTACTTCACTACAGTGTATATAAAACAAATGGTAATGTGCAGAAGCTGAAAAGTGGTACATTTAGGTTTGATATAAGAAAAACTTCCCTAATAATTAGAAGTTTCACCAAATGGAATTGTTTGCCTTGAAATGTGATGTGCTCCCCACTCCTTGCCCAGTCTGGAAGTCTTCTTCTTCTTCTTTTTTTTTTTTTTTTTTTTACTAATCTGGCTAAGAAAATTATGTATTTTTTTCTGTTTCTGTGGAAAGTCGTTGTAAAAAGAGCCTTGTCTTTGCAACATCTATTTGAGGACAATTATCTACTCCTCCTCTTGCTGGGTCCAATGTGTGTGTGTGTGTGTGTGTGTGTGTGTGTGTGTGTATGTGTGTGTGCTGTATGTGGGGTGAGGTTGTGGTGTTGGTGACAGGCAGTCATTGCTCCTTTTAGGGGTGGGATTTTAAACTTCTATGCCATCTCATTTGTTGTCATATTTAAAGCTTTACTCCAACACCTTGCCATTAGAGGAAAGAAAAATGCCTCAGCTTTCCATTGCCATTTAACACTCAGGGGGATAGCACTCAAAAACTACTTTATATTCATTTCTATTTACTCTTTTTATCTTTATTCTGTATACGTAGCTATATGTGTACTTATTCTCTCCCCTATTATAATGTAAACTTATTTTGGCTAAGGAGTGGAACCTATTCTGTTCTATATACTACACTATTGAGAAAACTCCACCACCTCAGGAGATAGAAACAAGTTGGAGAGTGACTGAGTGTGTGTGTATGTGTGTGTGTGTGCGTGCGCACCACTGACAATAAGGTCCCCCTGCAACAACTACCCTCTCCTTGCCATCATTGTTTATAGGAATGTCATATTCTTGCCTCTCTTACATAATATATTTGGAAGCTTCCTTGCTCTAGAACCTAAACATGGAATTGCTACTTAGTTTTTCCTGCATGGAAAAATAACATCACCTCATCCCTCTTTTACCAATAAAGTCAGAATCCTTAAAACCAGGACTTGAGAAGGAACAGAGTCACACACATTAGACCTCTCACCATTGCATCACATTTGTACCTGTGTACCAGGCATAAGAGGTTGTCCATGATTTCTTGAATAATATCTGATATTTATAAGTGCCTTGGGTTTTACAGTGTATTTTATATACATTTACAGACATATCTTTCTACATTCTAGTCTATCCTTAATATTACTGCCAAAATAATTTTTCTTAAATGTAATTACAAAACGTATATTTTCAAAAACCTCAGTGACTCTATATTGCCTCAGGAATCAATGATAAATGCCTCTGCTTAGTATTTAACACCTTTTACAACCTTCCCCAACCTGTCTTTTGTACACTACTTTTCCTTCTGCATCTGAAATTCAGCCAAAATGTCCTTTTCAATGTTCTTCAAATACAACAATCAATCTCTCATCTTTATGCCTTTGCATTGACTTTTTCCATTGTCCAGAATACACTCTTTCTTTACCTCCACTTCAAAGAGTCTCTTTCTTCATTTAGATGCTTTCTTCTACATGAAACATTTCTTGATTTCCCCCAACTGCTAATGTCTTTCCTCTCTCATTGACTTTAAAAAACTACTTTTACTTGTTTATCTTATTCTTTTTATATTTATTCTGTATATATATATATGTATACATATACACATGTGTACATATGTATGTATGTGTATACACATACATATATATATATATATATATATATATATATATATACACAAAAACACACATTCATTGTCTTTCCTATTACAATGTAAACTTTTTAACCTTATGGACTGTTTCACTATTTATAGTTGTATCTCACCCAGTACTGTGTCTAACATATAGAAAGTGGTTAATAAGTATTTGTTGATTATTTTGTTTAATTAGTCTCATACAGCCCTTCATGGAACTGCCATGGTGAACCCAAGCACCACTGGTCAAGACTCCCCAAAAGGGATCTATGATATATCTAGAGAAGTATAGAAACCCTACTCCTTAAAGCTGGGAAACTAGGCAGAAATTTAGACTTATTGGTAAAAGAGGGATGAGGTGATGATATTTTTCTCCGAAGGAAAAACTAAGTAGTGATTCCATATATAGGTTCTATGGAAAGGAACCTTCCAAATATATTATATGATAAAGACAAGAATATGACATTCCCATAACCAGTGATGGCAAGGAGAGGTTAGTGGTTTAATATAGACATCCTGCCTATAACTCCGTAGATGTAGCTCCAATAGCTATGATGGAGGTGTTAGTGGTTGCTAAAAATATAGTCCCTCAGATGACCTAGCTAGGGTGATTGTTAGGGTATCCATATTTGGAGATTAACAAAAATGAATCTCCCCATAGATTGCAGTGTCCAGGAATATAAATGATAGTGAAATTGAAGCCACTGAATACTAAGGCCCAATGACATTGACTGAACTGTTACATGGTCTAAAGATGCTGGAAGTTCTTCAGTACTGTAGATAATGTTGGGTTGCCCCACCTCCTTGTAATGGTACATTACATACATAGATTGTGGTCAGATGGGGGGAATTTCAGAATTCTTAAACATAGCAATGTTGTATTTATGGGTTATGACAAGATTGAGGTTATCTCAAGGCCCATCTTTGTTTATGGCCAAGAAGGAATAGGTCAATGGAAATGAAGAGACTGAGAATCTGAATGTTTAGGGTATTTGAAGGAGAGTCATTATTTATGTATTGTAATGTCCCAAGTAGGCCTTGTCTCCTACAATACCTTTTATCTTATGTCAGTGAAAGTTCACAAGGGTAATTGATTCTTCTGAATAAATCATCAGTTTATTTCACCCACGTGTATATACTTGGTCTAGGTGTGATTTACAAAACAAATGGGGACGTATTCTGGACTTCCATATTTTGAGCAATTTGTCAACCAAAATATGCGATTCCCTTGTGAAAAAATGCAAAAGAAGGTGGCTTAATCATGCCAAATGTAAAACTATATTATAAAACAGCAATCATCAAAACTATTGCTACTGGCTAAGAAATAGGATGGTGAATCAATGGAATGCACTGCACACACAAGACACATTACTCAATAATTATGGTAATCTACTCTTTGATAAAATCAGACTACAGCTTCTGAGATAAGAACTCACTATTTGGCAAAAAATTGCTGGGAAAACTGGAAAATAGCATGGCAGAAACTAGGCACAGACCAACTTCTTACACCATGTTCCAAGATAAGGTCAAAATGGGTACATGATTTAGACATAAAGGGTGATACCATATAAGCAAATGAGGAGAGTAAGGAACAGTTTACCTGTTAAATCAATGGAAAAGGGAAGAATTTATGACCAAATAAGAGATAGAGAACACCATGAGATGAAAACTGGATAATTTTGATTATATTAAATGAAAAAGGTTTTGTACAAACAAAGGCAATGCAACTAAGATTAGAAGGAAATCAGAGAGCTGGGAAACAATTTTTGCAGACAATGCTTCTGATGAAAGCTATATTTCTCAAATATAAAGATGATTAAGTCAATTTATAGGAATACAAATCATTCCTAAATTAATAAATGGTCAAAAGATGTGAGTACCTACTTTTTAGATGAAAAAAATTAAAGCAACCTCTAGCCATATTAAAATGTTCTAAAATTTAGGGTTTCTTAAACTTTTTTCTCTTGTAACTCCTGCAGTACTTCTTAAACTACGCATCATAACCCCATATGGGGTTTGAGAAGCACTGGAAGTCTAAATCACTGTTGATTAGAGAAATGTAAATTAAAAACAACTCTGAGGTACCACATCACATCAATCAGATGGGCTAATATAACAAAAAAGGAAAATCACAAATGTTGGAGAAGATGTAGGAAAATTAGATCACTAAAACATTGTTGGAGTTGTGAACCGATCCAACCATTCTGCAAAGCAATTCAAAACTATGTGGAAGAGACCATAAAACTGTGCAGAATACAGCAGTACCACCAATATGTATGCATTACAAAGAGAACTTTAAAAAGGGAAAAGGACCTGCATGTACAAAAATATAACTATAACAGCTCTTTTTATGGCGGCCAAGGATTGGAAATGGAGGGGTTGTCCTTCAGTTGGGGAATGTCTGGAAAAATTGTGGCATATGAATGTAAAGGAATAGTATTGTGGTATAAGAAATAATGAGTGGACAGAATTCAGAAAAATCTGGAAAAATTTACATGAACTGATGCTGAGTGAAGTGAACCAAATCAGGACATCACATCACATCAGCAACATTGTATACAGTAACAGCAATAATATGTGATACTTAACTATTACAGACTTAGTTTTTCTCAGCAATACAATGATATAAGACAATTGCAAGAACCTTGATGGAAAATGCTATCCATGTCCAGACAAAGAACTATGGATTCTGAACGCTGATTGAAACATACTGCTCTATTTATTTTCTTTCTCATGGTTTTCCCCTTTTGTTCTTATTCTTCCTTCACGACGTGACTAATGTGGATAAATATCATCATTGTACATGTATAGACTACATCATGTTGGCTGCTTTATTGGAGAGGGGAGAAGAAATGAGGGAAAAATCCGGGACTCAAAATCTCATAAAAATGAATGTTAAAAACTGTCTTTACAGTAATTGGAAAAATAATATTATGTTAAGTGGGAAAAAGATAAAATATACAATTCTCAATTATTTATCATTTGGCTCATTCACAGATGCCACCAGGGTCATAAAGGTTTCGAATACTTCAAGTGCCACATTATTTTTATTTAGTTGCTGAAAGAAAATTTCCCAACCCTATGTTCCCACAGGGTTTTTTCTTTAATCTAGTTATTAAAAGTTATAGCCTACATTTCTCAATTTTTTGTTAAATATGGGGAGCAATAGGTTACTGCCACTTTGTAGTGGGAGAGGTTCTATTCTACTCTTATATCTTGCATTTCTGTTCAGGAATGATAGATATGGCGGTCTTCAGTTTTTAAGGAAACACACATAGGCTCCTGTTTCATATAAAGCAATTCTACATGGTTATTTGTCTGTGATTTCAGTTTTTGTTTCACTCCAAAAAATATTTCATTTTTTTTTAAGGGAAGAAAATTTTACTGTCCAGTGCTGAGAAATCACAGAATTACATTATCTAAGAAATTCAGGTTGCTTGATTTCTCTGGGCAGGGACATAAACATATTCTCATACTTTACCTTCATGAGAGGTGAACATGTTTCTTTTATTCTATTAGCTAAAAAGAGGGAATGCATTCTGGGAACAAGTGGAAGATGACACTCATAAAAAAATTCATTTATCTAAAATGTCCATTTACGCAAAAAATGTTAAAACTGAAGACTCTGGTCTCAAGACATGGAGTCATGGTCTTCTGGAAAAAGCAATGGTGCTGAAGTCAAGGGGACCTAGTTTCAAATCCAGCTGTGCCTTTCTGTGCTTGGAACTCCATTTCTTTATCTGTAAAAGCAAAGGTAGGTCTTTATGTCTTCTGAAATCCTTTCCAGTATTAAATCTATAATCCTACATACAATCAATCTGAGTTAACACACTCAATAACACTGGACTTTGGGTTTATAATTTTCTCAGCCCTCCAAAACATCTCCTCAAGTTATTTTTTCCATGTCCATGATCCAGTTCTGCTATTAATAATGTTTGATTATGACATGGACTAACTTCATCTCTCTTGGTTTCAGGATAACACTAAACAAAGGTGTGCTGGTAAAAAGAAGCAGTTCTCTAGGGAAAAAAAAATATGATACAAGTTTAATATGCATTAGTAACATTTTATTTTCTTAAATCTGGACAATTAAAGAATAAATCAAGCCTATATTTGTAGCATTTGCCAATTTCCAAGGTATAAATGGACATACTGAAAATTTAACATTAAGCACTCTTGAGACTGTATGGAGTAGCCTTGGTACAAATCTGCCTCTGAGGTTCCTAACAACTCTCAGTAAAAAGATCCAAAATGCATGGAAGAAGGAAGGATTGGGGATTGTCCCGTCAGTTTGTTAACTGAAAGAATTGAGATACAAATAGATTGCTGTGTCATTCATGCTACCAACACCCTTCATTCTTACAGAGTTTTCTTTACAAAAGAAGGGAAATGCAAGTCTGAGAATTAGCGCCACAGTCTCCTGCTGGAGAAGAAAGTCAATAGAATAAAGTCAAGAATTCAATGGCAAGACTCCATGTGATTCAGTGATTCTGTTTTCTGCTGATCCCAATAATCTCCAATACAATGCTACTGATTTCTGATCTACACTGGGGGTCAGGGAGAATTAAACCATTTCATAAATCATGGATCAAGCCATGTCCTCTACCAAAAAAGGCTGGTGGAATATTTTGCTTTGTTTTCCAACTATCTTGGAACATTTGACTTTGTTACTTGACCTTCTTTGATTTGCAGAGTCCATTTTCACAGTCTTTATTCGATCAACAGAACATGGAATCCAAAAGTTGGGGGTATTCTGTCATTAGACTGAGTAGTCAATTAGTTCAGTCATGTCCCATTTGTTCTAAAAGAGGAATTATACCACAAATCTGTTTTTATTTGTGACTTTTATTCTTTATTTTAAAATAGATTAAACTTTTTTAAGTATTTAAGCAAACAGACTAAAAAGCATATAGTTTTATAAAATGAATTTTCACAGAAAATTATTACCTAGGTACAAATTGGTACTTAAAAAAACAATTACAAGAACAAAATGTGCTTAAGGAAAAGTTTTGTGCAACTCCTTGATTTAAGAAATGAGAAAACTGAGGTGCATGTGGATTATAACCTGAAGTCCCACTGGCAGAGAAATGATAAAGCCAAGATTTGAACCATGTTTTCTAACTCTAAATACAATACTCTTTTCATTATCCTATGACTTCTCAACGTTATCTACCTAGCATGACTCAATCTAAACATCCTAAGGTAATACTTTTAAATAAAACTTAACAAGTATTTAAAAAGGGAAAGTACTTTCAGTTCTTGTAAAGATGGTAGAGTGGATAGAGTACCCAGTTTGGAGTCATCAGAACCTGGATCAAATTTTGACTCAGCCACTTCTTACTAGAGGGACATTAGGAAAGTCATTTCAATGGGTGAATGATTGAACAAGTTGAAGTATATGATTACAACGGAATACTACTGTGCTATAAGAAATAATGTGTTCAATGATCTTAGAAAAATATAGAAGACTTGAAGAAAATGAGCAGAACAAAGAGAACATTGCATACAGTAATGACAACAGATTTTTAAGAATGGCTTTGAGTGAATAAGTTATTTTGACTATTGTAAATACCCAGATACATAAGGAACATATAAGAAAGACACTGCATTCAGAAAAAGACTGATAAAAAGATGTATAGAATAAGCTTACATATGTATGCATATACATACATGTACACATAAACATATATGTATATTGCATGTGTTGCATGTGTATATATGAATACATGCATATATATTTACATATATACATACAAACATATATGTGTGTAACGGTAACTTTTTCTAGGTTAGGAGGATAGAGAAGGAAAAAGGAAATTTACATGAAAATTTTATTGCACATTTAAAAGGAATAGCAAGTTGTGCATAGTAGATTGGCTGCTTCCAGGGCAATCATCTTCTTATTGTACTATATTGTGGAACTGATTGTTTTATTCCATAAAATAAGTTTGTTTTTTTTTAAAAGAAAGTCACCATGACATCCAAGACCTAAAACCAAGATCCTATAGCTGTAATTTGCACATGACAGAAGTAATTCACAGTTTGAAAATTGAGGAAGGTCACAATCAAATGTGGGAAACATTATACAAAAAACAATGTGCAAAGAAGATGTGGAATCAATTGGATGTCTCTCAGAGAGTAAGAACTAGCATGAAGAGAACTCAGGGATATTTTCATGTATAATTATCTTTTTCTGTTCTACTTAGTATATGGAAATGCTTGTGAGATTTTTTTTTGGTGTGGAAAACAGTAGTTTTAAAAATCAACTATTTTTTTTACGAAGTATGACAGAAAAAGAAGTGGAGCTTATAGAGAAGGCATGCAAATCCATCAATTTATGTTTATTTTACATGCACAGTAACCAATTGATCATTAAGTGAGGTCATAAGATTCCTGATTTTTCAGAACTGACATTTTATGGATTGAATTCAAATTCTGCCTTTAGTTCAAATGGAAAAACTGTTTTGCAAGGATGAGATTAACAAAAGCTCTGAAAGAAAAGAACAATTCAATTTAAGGATTGGTAGGAGTTGGCACAAGCAGAAACATAAAGGGGGTCAATTGTATGTTTTATTAATTGAAATGAAAAGAGTGGGGAAGAGAATAAGATAGGGCAAACTGTTGAAATTCTGATTTTAGTTGAGTTTTGTCTTTAGAATTTCTATATCAAAAAGTTTTTACTTACTGGAAGAAAAGATAATCTTCTGAACCATATTCTTGAAAGCTTGTTTCACTTGCTGATTCCTTAGGGTGTAGATGAAGGGATTCAACAAGGGGGCAACTGAGGTATTGAGCACAGCAACTCCCTTGCTCAATGACACTCTTTCCCTTGCTGAGGGTTTAATGTACATGAAAATGCAGCTGCCATAAGAGAGGGAAACAACAATCATGTGGGAGGAACAAGTGGAAAAGGCCTTTTTCCTCTGACTTGCAGAAGGGATTTTCAGAATTGTCTGAATGATGTATGTATAAGAGAGTATGACTAGGGTCAAGGTGACCATGAGTGTCACCACAGCCAAAAAAAAGGCCATCAGCTCAAGAAAGCGTGTATCCGAACATGAAAGCTGCAGGATGGGAGAAGAGTCACAGATAAAATGATTAATGACATTAGATGCACAGAAATCCAGCTGCAGAAGCAGAATTATGGGTGGAAAGATGATCAGGAAACCTGCCAGCCAAGAACTAAGGACAAGCACTGTACAGACCCTGCTGCTCATGATGGTTGTGTAATGTAGTGGCTTGCAGATGGCAACATACCGATCATAAGACATGGCAGCAAGAAGGTAAAATTCTGTCACCCCCAAGAAAATGAAGAAGAATAACTGAGCCACACAACCATTATAGGAAATGGTCCTATCCCCGGTCACAACAGTAACCAGGAATCTAGGAATACATACAGATGTGAAGGAAATTTCTAAGAATGAAAAGTTTCGGAGGAAGAAGTACATGGGAGTCTGTAGGTGGGAGTCCAACAGTGTGAGTGTGATAATGGTTAGGTTCCCAGTCACACTCAACATATACGTAAGAAGGAGAAATATGAAAAGTACAACCTGCCACTGTGGATCATCTGTCAATCCCAGAAGTACGAACTCTGTGACTGATGTGTGGTTTCTCATTTTAATTTGTTCTTCTTTGATCAGATCTTGTTTATTTTCTCATCACTGGTAGAATGGAGTTGAAGGGAAGAAAGCCTTAGCTAGTGTGAGATGGAAATACTAATTAATTTAATGAAAGAGAATTCCACTTTATTTTTGATAAATAGGATTTCCTCTTGAAAATATTCTCTAACATACACAATAACAATAATATTGTAACAGTTATTAATGGTCAAAGACTTAGCTCCTCTAATCAGTTCTAAAGGACTTGTGATGAAAAATTCTATCCACCTACAGAGAGAAAAATGATCAGCTCTCATTGAAGCAGATTGAAACATATTTTTGTTCATTTTCTTCATTTTTCTTCCTTTATCATCATCATTCTTATGCAACATGGCTAATATAGAATTATGTTTTGCATGACTTCAAAAAGCAGAAAATAAAATGCTCTCTAAGAGCCCAGGAAGATGATGTCATAGCAAATAACCTCGTTAGTATTAGCTCAAACATTGTTTCCTAGTTCCTACACACTTTTACAATACTTTTCTTACTTTGAAATATATTTTCGTTGACTATTTTTAATCACCTGGAATTTTCCTATATCCCTTCCCCATTTCTCATCTGGAGGACAATCTGTTATAAAAAGAATTTCTTTAAAAAAAGAAGAAAGGAAAAATAGTTTTAGCAAAACTGACAAATCTGACGTTACATACAATATTCCATACTCATGGACACCAACTTCTGCAAAGCAACAAGGACATGATGTCTCCTTATATATCTTCTTTGTGGCCAAGATTGTTCCTTTACTATTTTGCAACATTCAGGTTCTATTATTTTGTAGGGACTTTTTTTTTCTTTCATATACATTACTGTAGTCTTCATGCATATTGTTAACCTGACCCCACTTACTTCATTTCACATTGCTTCATTTGTCTTTCTATGATCTTCTGTATTTATTATTATATTATTTTTCAAGTCACTATTTTCTTTACTTTTCAACATGTCTTCCTGACTATATGTCTAAATTAAGCATTATTCCTCTAAAATCTAGGAGCTGATTATCCAATATGTGCTACTATTTTTCTTTCTTAATACTTTTTACCATGGTATTGAGAAAATTCAAAATCTATTCTTTCTCTTAATTTCTAAGTCAACTTCACCTATCTTCTGTTTTTTAAATTCATATTCTAAAATTCAGGTAATCATTTAAAATGATGAAGGGAAATAAAGATTAGAATAAAACTTCTCTGTTCTTAAAAATTCTTTTCTTGGCACTGTATCAGATTACCATTTGAATTGGTTAGGAATGTTCCCTAGATCATTCTACTTTCAATTAATTGCCCATGGATAAATCATTCACAAGTTTATCAGACTCTTTGAACATAATTCTATTTTTCATCTGTAATGCTTCTTGAATTTACTAGCTTATATATAAAATAATACTTTTTTTGTTTAAAATTCTAGGTATATGTGCTACTTCAAATATTCTGAAATTTCCTAAGTAAGTCCATTTGTACTCAGTTGTCATCCTTTATTTATAGATTTTACACTAAATCATCCTGAATATCTTTATAGACTAGCCTTCATTTATCTAATCTTTCATTCTGCCAAACACTTTCACGACCCTACTCTAAATTCATGATGCCTCTCTATCTAATAGGGAGTCCAAAATATATATTTTTATAGGTAGGCATAAAATATAATTTATCAAAAGGGCATTTCATTTTCATTTCTGATTCTGCTACTCCCTATCAATACAAATGTAGACAAGCCACTTAACCTTCTCCAGGTCTTAGTTTCATAATCTGGATCGTTAAGTTGTTTGGACTAGGTGATCTCCAAGGTCCTTATAATTCTAATTCTATGATCCTATAGTACCCCTTCTGATGTTTAGCACTTTATTGGTCCCTTTGGCCGCAGAAATAATTTTTGCTAAGGAACAGTCCATATGGTCCATAGATCATTTTCCAAAATCCGTATCTGTCCCAAATAATTTGACTCCAGATTCTTCAGTCTTCAAGATTTCTGAACTTGCTATTTCCAATGTGTTTTCTTCACAAAATTGAAAAAATACATATTTATTTAAAATTTTTAAATGCCATTGTTTTATAGAGTCCTGCCACCAAAATGCCAAGGAAATCTTACCCTGGAATCAGGAGAACATAGACTGCCTCTCAGTTTTTTTCTTTTTCTTCTTTTCTTTCCTTCCACCCTTACATTTATTCTCTCTCTCATTTTTTCTTCCTCCCTTTCTCCTTCTGCTTCCTTCTTTTCTTCCTTCCTTTCACCCTTCCTTCTTCCTTCTTTCTTCTTCCTACTCTCCCTGCCTTCCTTCCTTTTAGTCTTTCTTGCCTTTACTATTTCTTTTTAAAACATTTTTACATCACTCTCACTTTCCAATTGCTCTTCCCCCATAGAACCACACCTTGTAAGAAACGCAGGCAGTCAAGTAAAATAGAAGAGTTAAATGTTCCTTCCTAAGTATTAAGGGGATCATTACAAGCCCTCTGTACAGAATTCGTACTGTAGAATCAAATGGACAAGCTATTTATACTCAAGTCAACGTAGTGATCACTCTAGTTTAAGATAGAGGTGCTTTACCTGGGGTCCATGAATTCCTGAGGAATGTGTAAGTTTGGATGGAAAAAAAAGTAGACTTTTCTTTCATTAAACTGTGAAAGAAATTTGGAAGTTAATTTTCCCTAAATGATGAATATAGGTAGCCCACATTATTCTCAGAAAGGGTCCAAAGGCTTCATCAGACTTCCAAAAGGGTCTTAACATACAAACAAAAGAATGAGAATCCTGGGTTTAAAATGGCAGTTAATCAGTTAGAAGTACAAAATTTTCTATTGACTGCCAAATTAAATATTTTCCAGAAAGTATTTTCCTAATAATTAGTAGTAAGAAACAGGAAGAGAATGTAAGGCATTTTCAACTTTTTGGACAGTGAGAGATGCTTTCCTGAACATTTTAAATGTGAAACCCAAGGGATCAGCACAAAAGGGACTACTGAGATCTATGTTCTCTAGGCACCAAGTAGTAGACAACATAATCTATATTAGCACAAAACTTAGAAAAGGAAGCTTAGGGAATGGTGCTCAGAGAATATTTGAAGATGTGGAATCATCATCAAGGGATATTATCAAATGAGGAGAAAAATGAATGATAGAGTAAGAGGTACACATCCTCTAAATGTTACTATGTTTTATAGGCTGTGTATATACTGCCTTGGACTAAAGGAAGGTGGTATTTAGGACTCCCTGAGGAAATCTAGATAGAGGTATGGGGAGAAATGATATCATATTAGCTTCTAGAAAATTCTGATAAGATTGAGTCAATAGTTTTTTGTCTCCAGGGAAAACTTAGTGCCCTTGAAGGTTAGTATCCCCTAGAAAAGGTAAGGAAGTATGAATGCTCTTTGGTGAATTACAATACTTTCCCCATGATGAATGGAGATGTTTCCTCCTTTTCAATAACATATTTCTGCTTCTGATTGTTAACTAAGGAATAGAATTTGAAATAACCACTCACTAGGCATAGTTATAAATTGTACATCCTTTAGTAGACAGTTTCATGACTTTTTTTTATTCAAGAATAAACTAAATAAATTATAAATAAATAAATAAATTAGAATTAAATTTCTAATGTTCATTTCCTACCCACAATATGCAAGTTTATTTCAGATGAATCTAATGTCATGATCTTGTCCCAAAGGAGTTTAGACTAATTACAGTCAAGTCCACAAAACTTAATTACAGAATTTGACTGAGAAGTAGCTCAATCACTTGAATAACTTTATTAAGTGAGGAATGAGGAACTGAGAATGTACCATGATGCTCACTGTGTGTGTATGAGTACATACATATATATACACACATATACACACACATACATATACATACACTTCCTTTTTCCCACTAACCATTTCTTTTATGATCCCTTCTAGAATTTCCTCAAGAATTAAAATCAAGTTTATTCTCTTCCCTTTCTGACAACTGGAATGATATTTACTCTTCTCTATTTTGTGGTACGTCTTGTTTTCCTTTTGAAAACATTCATTAAACTTTTTTTAGGTTCCAAAATTTTCCCTTCACCCATTGTCCATCAATTAATTCCTCACCTCACCAATTAAGAAAGCAAGCAATATGATACTCATTATAAATGTGAAATCACAAAAATATATATTATATAATTTGTGACAGAGAAAGCAAAAAAGAAAACAGTGAAAAATAATATTATTTAATTTGCTTTCAGAGGTGATCAGTTAATCTCTCTGGAGATGGGTAGTATTTTTTCATCATGATTCTTTTGGAATTGTATTGGATAATTGTACTGATCAGAGTAGAAAATGTTTCCCAGTTGATTATCAATGCAATATTACTATTACTGTGTAATGACATCCTGGTTCTGCTCACCTCACTTTGAATCAGTTGATATAATTCTTTCCAGGTTGTGCTAAAATCATCCTGTTCTTAATTTCTTATTGCATTATTAATTTTTGGTTGTAATCTATCACAACCAAATGTCAAAACTTGTTCAGCCATTACCCAATTGATGGACATCTCCTCAATTTCCAATTCATTACCACCACAAAAAGAGGTGCTAGTAATATTTTGGAACATACAATACTTTTTCCTTTCCTTTGTTGTCTTTTGAAAAAATAAACCTAGTGATAATATTACTGGATCAAAGGGTAGCCATAGTTTTATATCCCTTTAGACATAGCTCCACATTTTTTTTTCCAAAATGGTTAGGTCTCTTCACAACTTCACTGACCATGCGTTAGTGTCCAGATTTTCCACATCCCCTCTAGTTTTTGTCTTTTTCCTTTCTTACCATGTAACCAATCTGATATTATCAGAGTTCTTTCAATTTGTGGCTGTCTAATTAACAGAAATTTAAAACATTTTTTTTCAAATGACTATAGATAATTTTGTTTTCTTCTGAAACCTACCTGTTTATACCTTTTGATCCTTTATCAAATGGGAAGTACATGCTATTTTAAAAATTGGCTCAGTTTTCTGCATATTTGAGAAATGAAGCCTTTATGAAAGAATTTGTTGTAAAATTCTCCTCCCAAGCTCCTGCTTTCTTTCTATTTTTGACTGCATTGGTTTTGTGTGGGCACAATCTTTTAAATATCATGTAATCACAAGTATCTACTTTGCATCCTGTGATGATTTCTCTCCTTCTTTTGGTCATAGATTATTCCCTTACCAACAGATCCAAGAGACATTTACATTGCCCTGTATCTAGAAATCGTGTACTCATTTTGATCTTATCTCGGTATATGGTATAAGAGGCTAGCCCATGCCTAATTTATGCCACATTTTTGGTTAAACAATGAGTTCTTTCCCCCAAAAAACTTGAATATTTCAGTTTATCAAACACTACATTATTGTGATCATTTACTACTGCAAATTGTGTGCCTAATCTATTCCACTGATCAGCCACTCTATTTATTATTTTTCAAGGTGTTATTTTCTTCAGCATTTTTGGGGGGCTCTTTTATTAAGGTATTGACCTGTTTTTCATGCTTTTCTTGCATCTCTCTCATTTCTTTTCCCAGTTTTTCCTCCACCTGTCTAACTTGATTTTCAAAATCCTTTTGGAGCCCTTCCATGGTCTGAACCCATTGGATACCTATTTTAGATTTTTGGGATACAGAGGCCTTGACTCCTATGTCTTTACCTGATGGTAAGCAGTTTTCTTCTTCACTTCAGAGATGAAGGTTGGAATCATTTTTTCAAGAAAATAACCTTCTATGGTCTTAGTTTTTTTCCCTTTTTTGGGGCATTTTCCCAGCCAGTTACTTGACTTCTGAGAGTCCTCTCTACCCCAGCCTAGGTCCGCCCAGCTAGTGCTTGGGGTCTGAGATTCAAATGCTGCTCCCCAGCCTTAGGGCTTTGGCAGCAGGCCTGGCTGCTATTCAATGGGAGCTTATCTGCTGGTCTCAGGTGGGG
>CM053770.1:184098539-184132612 GCA_028658325.1 Potorous gilbertii | reverse complement strand
AGGAGCCTCTGCCTCTGCCCAAGCGGCCTCTGCCTCTGCAGCGGCTGCCGCCTCCCTAGGGGGTCCGAGTCCCGAAGATACCCTGCTCCCCTCTCAGCCCGTCTCTCTCACTGACCTGTGAGTCTGTGGGTGGAGGGACCTTCGTGGCCGCTGGAGATTCTGGTCCCTGACGCCTGCTTGGATCTGCTTGCTCCTCTCAGTGCCGCGGCCGGGTCTGGGGGAGGGCTCCACTCCGTCCGGGGCGCGATGGACCTTTGGGATCAGTTTTTCAGGGCTCTCTGGAACAGAAATCTCCTTCTCTGTGTTGCTGCATGGCTACCACTGTTCCAGAATTTGTTGGGAGTTCTTTTTATAGGAAATCCATGGGCTATGGGTTCGGACCTAGCACAGGTGAGTCTTTCTACTCTGCCATCTTGGCTCCGGCCCCCACTCTATTTCTTAATTATTAACAGATTGCTTTGACCCCTTTGTAATATATTTAAAATCTGGTACTGCTAGATTACCTTTCTTCATATCCCATGTCCTCCTGCCACCACTGATTACCTTGATATTTTTGATATTTTGTTCTTACAAATAATTTTTTTTCTAGCTCTAGAAACTAATACCTGGGTAATGTGATTATGGCACAGAATAGGTGAATAAATTTAGATAGAATTACGATTTTTATTATATTGACTTGACCTAACCATGAGTAATTGACATTGCTCCAATTTTTAATATCTGTCTTTATGTAAAAAGTGTTTTGTAATTGTGTTCATACATTTCCTGTGTGTATCTTAGCACATAGACTCATGAGTATTCTATACTGTTTGTGACTGCTTTAAATATAATTTCCCTTTCTATTTCATGCTGCTGGAATTTGTTGGTAAAATATAGGAATGTTGATAATTTGTGTGGGTTTATTGTATATCCTGCAGTTTTGCCGAAGTCACTGATTGTTTCAACTAGGTTTTTTTTTGTGCTCTATGTTGATTCTCTAGATTTCTCCAAGTAAACAGTGAGATCATCTGCAAAGAGTGCTAGCTTTGTTTGATCATTGCTAATTATTCATTCAATTTCTTTTTGTCTTATCATCACTAGACTTTCTAGCACACTATTGAATAATAATAGTGATGATGAACAGCATTACTACATCTTTAATCTTATTGGAAAGGCTTCCAGTTTTTCTCTATTAGAGATAATATTTTTCCTTAATTTTTGATAGATACTACTTGTAATTTTAAGGAAAGCTACATTGATTCTTATGCTTTCTAGAGCTAAAAAGATTTGATGGTGCTGTTTTCAAAATGTTTTTTCTGCATCTATTGATATAATGTTGTGATTTTTCATTTGTTTTTTGTCATTTTCATAGTCAATTATGCTTATGATTCCCCTAAGATAGAATAAACCTTGTACTGCTCTTAAAATTAGACATGAACGGAGTGTATAATCTTTGTGGTATATCGCTGTTGTCTCCTTGCTAGTATTTTACTAAAGTTTTTTTCAACAATATTCAATAGTGCAATTGCTTCATAGTTTTAATTATCTGCTTTTGCAAGCCATGATTTAGGTAGCAAAACCATATTTGTCATATGAGGAATTTGGTAAGACTATTTTACCTATTTTTTGAGTATATTATATAATTTTGAAATTATTTATTCTGTAAATATTTGTTAGGATTCTCTTTTAAATCCATATGCTCCTGGGAAATTTTCTTAGGGAATTCATTTTCTTCAATTTATTTCTCTAAGACAAGGTTATTAAAGTGTTGTGGTATTTGGGGAAGCCTAGCCCCTCTCATGTGAGAACTTCTCTTCACAGGCTCTTTTCAGGACTGCTCATGCATCTTTGATGTTTGATTGTCACCCAATTCTCACCTGTGGCTCCACAAAGTTGTGGTATGTATAGCAATCACACTGTGATAAAAACCACCCTGGTAAAACCTTACTGGCAGACATGCTAAACCAGGTTGAAAGTAACTGAAAAACCTCAAACTGATCAGTGAATTAGGGTATGTCTTCTCCAAGGATGTGAGAACTTTCCTTGCTGTAATGGGCAGATTAGACCAATTTGTTCCAATGGCTGTGAAGGTAGCTGAAGTAAATGCTGTGCAATGCTTAGAGCTTGCTCGAACATTGAAGATGCCAATCATCCATTATATCCAAGGTGACTGCTAAGCATCTTGAGTTTTGTCTTGACACTTTACTTCAATAACTGGAAGAAAGATTGAAACTGATGACTTTGGACATCTCAACCTCACTTAAATCCAATTGACAACCAAGTCAGGACATCCACCATCATTCAGTATGATGCCATTTTAATTCAAGGATGAATAATTTTCCAGTCCTGTTTCTTAACTTTGTACTATATGTCAGAATAGGAGTTAGCTGAGCTTGGGGTGGAATATCACTGTCCCAAGCTTCAGGTTTTATTTTTCCCTACTGCTTTCACAGTTAGTTCTAAGAGCTTCTAAGATGATGTGGTCTGAAGAGACACCTGGTCACTGCTATCCTCGGCTGCCTACTGGGCTTTACCTAGATAAGGACAGTACTCCCTACTAACTGAAAGCATTAGCAGTGATCTTGAGCCCAGAACTGCGTCTTTGAACTGTGACTCTGCTCTATTTCTCTGTCCTGGAACTATGACTTAGAACTGGATATTTAACAATGGCATTGTTAAACAGTGCCATGTCATGAACCTAGTGCAAGCAGAGCAATCCCCTGTCATCTCTTTCTGATCAGTTGTCGAACCCTGTCACCCTCTCTGCAAGGTGAGAGTTCACAGGACATCTGCTGCTACTGTGAAAACCATAGCCTCCAAGGCAACTGCTGGTGTTGCTACCATGCTGTTTTCCTGGCCTGACTCCAACTCAGTGTTACAGATTTCTTCCATGCTCCTAATTTTTCTTGGACTGCAAAAAAAATGCCCATTCTTACCTCTTGTTTACTGTGTTGTCCCAGAATTTTATTTGACATGTTATTTTAAAGGTATTTGGAGGGAAATTTTAGAGATGAGAATTTGACTTGTCTGCTTCATCCCTTTTGTCATCTTTGAAGCCATGTAAATGTATATCTGAATTCTATGTTATTCAACAGGCCAAGAATCAGAGGCCATTGGTGAAAGCTTTCTTCAACTTTGTAGATTCAAGAGCCCCCAACTTTGTCTAATGTGGAACTTGAGGTTTGAAATTATATCTGGTTCAAAATATTTTCACTTTTTTTAGTATATTTCATAATGTGGTGTTAGGATCTTAGTAAGATTGGGTTTCAATAGAACTCAATAAAAAAATCCCTCAAAGTTTATTTAGAAAAGAGACTATTTGCATGAGCTCTTTCTTCTCCCTATTCTAGGGCTCAAAACCTTTTAGTATCATATAAAATCTTCTCATTTGTTCACTCCCAGATACCTCCCACGTTTTCCTTTGTCTATGAGATATTGCTCAGCAATAACTTACCCCAGGTTTTTAAAAATACAAGGAAGAAGTGATTAATTCCACAAAGGGATCCTGCAATTTCTGCAGCAGCAGTCATTTCCTCCATATTATTGAGAAGCAACTCAAAATACAATTTCACTTCATTGGTTCCTTTGCCTTATGAAGGAAAGGATTAGCATTAACTCCAATGTTTTTTGCAAAGATGAGGAAAAACTTCCATCTGATATCTAGATAGCTAAAATATCTCATCATCAATACATCATGACTCCTTATTCTAAGGTCCTGATATTTTCCTCAAACTGTTCTTCTCTTTATTCTTTCTGGCTTGGTGACTTATAGTATATTCGTAAGTCTCCTCTGCTTCACTGAATTCTTCACATGAGTGTATCAAAATCCTACTCTCTATCTCCTCTCTATTTTATCTGTCTTCTATTATTGGATTAAGATATGTTCCACTGGAGAAATATACCAGTCATGAGTTTCATCCTACCAAATGTCAGGGATAATTTCAATATGACAGCAAATTTGCTTCCTCATATTAAGGCCTCTAGTTACTCTTGTTTGTTGTCCACACTTTGGAAATTTTGTGTTTGAAGATTTGGGGTCAAAGGGATTTACAAAGGGTTCCTTTCTTGAATTCTGTCTCCTGTGAACATATATTTAGGCTATCTGTTATTCTTTCATTGTACCTACTGCATATACTTCCACAAGATTTTGAGCTCCAAATTTTCTCCCCATCTCTCCCTGTCTCCCACCCCAAGATGGCATGCCTTCTGATTACCCATTTCCCCACTCTGTCCTCCCTTCAACCCTTCTTCCCTCCTTTTATCTCCTTCCCTTCTATTTTCCTGTAGAGAAAGATAGATTTCTGTACATTATTGACTGTATATCTTATTTCTCAGTTGCATATAAAAACAATTTTAAAGAAATAGAAAGCAAGCAATTGGATATAAGTATGACATACATATTCACGCAAAACATTTCTTCAACAGTCATATTGTGAAAGACAAACTATATTTCCCTCCATCTTATCCTGCCCCTCCATTTATTCTGTTCTCTCCTTTGACCTTGCTTCTCCTCAAAAGTGTTTACTTCTGATTAGCCACTTCTCCCTTTTGCCCTCCCTTCTATCATTCCCCCATTTTTCTTATCCCTTTCCCTGCTACTTTCCTGTAGGGTAAGATAGATTTTCATATCCAATTGATTGTGTATGTTATTCCCTTCTTAAGCCAAATCCAATAAAAGTACCATTCACTCATTGCGTCTAAACATTTCTCCTATTCTCCTTCATTGTAAAAGCTTTTTCTTCCCTCTTTTATGTGAGATAATTTACCCATTCTACCTCTTCATTTCTTTTTCACTTCTTAATTTTAGGTATCATCCCTTCGAATTCAATTAACCCAGTGCCGTGTGCATGTTGCCTGCACTTACCTTAATACTGAGAAAAGTCTCAATAGAAATATCTTTCCATATAAGAATGTAAAAGGTTCAATTTTAGTAAGTCCCTTATGGTTTTCCCTTTCTTCTTTACCTCTTCATGCTTCTCTTGAGTCTTGTATTTGAAAGTCAAGTTTTCCATTTATTTACCTCTTGTCTTTTCATCAAGAAGACTTGAAAGTGCTCTATTTCATTGAATTGCCATTTTTTCCTTATTCTGAAGGTTTATACTTAGTTTTTCTGGGTAGGCAATTCTTGGTTATAATGCTAGCCCCTTTGACTTCTGGAATAGCATATTCAAAGCCCTCTTATTCCTTGGTGTAAAAGTTGCTAAATCTTGTGTTATCCTGGCAGCATTTCTACAATACTTGAATTGTTTCTTTCTGACTGCTTGAAATACCTTTTCCCTCACCTGGGAACTTTGAAATTTGGCCAAAATAGTCCTAGGAGTTTTCCTCTTGGGATATGTTTCAAGTGGTGATTGGTGAATTCTTTCTATTTTTATTTTCCCTCCTAGTTCTAAAAGATCAGGGCAGTTTCTCTTCTTGAAAGATGATGTCTAGGCTTTTCTTTTGATCATGGCTTTCAGGTAGTCAAATATTTTTAAAATTATGTCTCCTGGTTATATTTTCCAGGTCAGTTCTTTTTCCAATGAGATATTTCACATTGTCACCCTTTTTTTCTTTCCTTTGGTATTGTTTTATAATTTCTTGGTTTCTCATAAAGTCATTAGTTTCCATCTGCTCCATTCTAATGTTTAAAGAATTATTTTCTTCAGTGAGCTTTTGAACCTCCTTTTATATTTGTCCAAATCTCCTTTTTAAGGCATTCTTCTCCTCGTTGACTTTTTGGACCTCTTCTGTCATTTAGGTTAGTCTATTTTATTTTTTCCAGTATTCATGTTAGGGTCATTTAGCAAGCTGTTGGCTCATTTTTAGTGTTTATATTACATCACTTTTCATTACTCTTTCCCATTTTCCCTCTATTTCTCTAGCTTGATTTTCAAAATTCATTTTGAGCTCTTCCATAGCTTGTGAACTAGTCACATTTTTCTTGGAGGTTTTGGATATAATAAGTGTGACTTTTTTGTCATCTTCTGAGTATTTATTTTGATCTTTCTGGTCACCAAAGTGAGAGTCTATAGTCTAATTTTTCCCCAATGTTTGCTCATTTTCCCAACCAATTGCTTGACTTTTTAGCTCTTTGTTAAGATAGGACTCTGCACTCAATGTACTATCCCAAGCTTCTGGGGTTCTGTGTAGCTATTTTCAGAGATACTTCTAGGGACCTGTAAATTTTCAGTTTTTCCAAGGTGATTTGATCAAAGGAGAGGTATTTACCCTTTTCCTGGCCTGTGCTCTAGTCTGTGAGTGACCACAAGCACTCTTTTCTGCCTTAGAAAGTAGGATTTTCTCACTACCACTGCCATAAGCTTCACCAATCCACAATTCCTCTTCACCCCAGGACTGCCACATAGGACTGTGACCCAGATCTGAGCTTGGGCAAAGCAAGAGAATCCTCTCTGAGTGTCAAAAAAGAGGTCCCTGCAAAGGTCCTGTGATTAGCCTCTCTATCTCCTCACAGTCTGTGGACCAAAAGCTCCAGAAACAGAGAGCTCCAAGAAGCATCTGCTACTGCCACTGATACCTCCATCTCGGCCACCACCACCACATTCAGAGATCACACTTCTCTGTCACCTAGGTCTGGTAAACCTTTCCTACTCAACTTCTAAGTTGTCTTTGGCTTTTGTGGATGTGGAAACATGGAAAACTCCACAGCTGCCAGTAATTCAGGCCCAGGAGTCTTATTCTGTCCCTGTCTCTCCTGGTACAGCCCATGCTAGACTATACTCTACTCTTCTCTCAGACTAGTGGAACAGACCTTTTCTCTTGACCTTCCAGGCTGTTTTGGGTTAGAAATTCATTTCACCCTGTTATTTTTCGAGGGTTCTGTTGCTCTAGGATTTGTTTAGAGTCATTGTATAGATATTTGGAGGAATTTGAGGGAGAACTTAAGCAAGTCCCTGCTTTTATTCCATCATCTTGGCTCTGCCCCACCTCTCACTCCTGCCAACTACTCTTTATTTTGTCTACCTTGGCAGGTATAGATGGGCAGTTTTCTTTTTCACTTCTTTTTATTTATAATTCTTCTAATTACATTTGCAAAATTCTACCAATTACTTTTTCAATATTATAGTTTTTCAAATTACATATGAAAACAACTTTTATTATTCATTTTTAAAAAATTGTTGTAGTCAAACTCTATTAGTTCTTTCTCTGAAGGGGAATCGCATTTTTCATCATAAGTCCCTTGGAATTGTCTTAGATCATTGTATTGCTTAGAACAGCTAAGTCTTTCACAGTTGATCATCATATAGTATCATATACACTCTTCTCCTCATTCTCCTCAATTAATTTTGCATCAATTCATTTGTCTTCCCTGGTTGACAAAAATTTTATTGCCAAGTTTTCGTAGGTGAATTTGTTCTTGGACAAGAATAAGTCATCTCTCTATTTAAAATGTAGTCTGAAAATCCAAATTGCATTTACAAATACCATGTTCATAGTAAAATATTCTCTTCCTAGGTAAATTTTCCTTTTCATTCCTTGACTTTAATGGAAAGCTGAGAGGAAAGTTCTACTTGTTTCCCTTTGGTTTCAGTTTTTTGTCTTACTCTTGATAATTTTAGTATTATGTCTTCTTGTAGCTTAATAAATTGTCTTTTTAGTAGAAGTAAAGTAGCCATCTGCTTTCAGAAGTTTTGGTAGATTTTCTGTGATGTTTTGGATACATGCATGACCTGGGAAGATAACAGGCCTCTCTATTTTCCAAAATGAGAAATAAGTGTGTCATTACTTGTGAGTAGTAAGTGAGTAGGGCATCCCCATTTACCACGTCTTATATTCTTTCTCTTACATTTACTTACTAGATAATGGTTTCATTTTCCTCTTATGACTTTTCTTATCACATTTTGAAGGACAACAAACTGCAGGGAAATGGGGAAGAATTCTGATGGCTTTTAAGCAGAGTACTGACAAAGACATATGCATCAGGAATAATAATCTGACAATATAAAGAGGGATTATTTGAGAAACAACAAATTTTCGACTAGAGTGGGAAGAAAAAGGAGGGATTGATCAAGAGAAATATTAGAATATTTAAATGACCATTTCTCATGCGTGACTACATATGACAGGAAATAGGGAGAAAGAAGTCAAAGATTTCTAATTAATGAGAATTAATCAATTAATGATGGTACCATGGAAAGAAATTGTGAAATTACAAGGAGGAGATTGTGAATGGAAATAAAGGTTATGAAGAGGGACTGCAGATAGTTTTCTCTACATGTCCACATTTGCTTTAAATATCCACATGCTGTATGTCCTATAGTATAGGAGAACAGAAGTCACAGGTGTGATAGTTGGTTACAGATGAGGAAAGAAGCTCACAGCCTCAAAGGGGTACTGCAGATAGAGCTGGGTAGAGTTTGAGTCTTCTGTCACCTAGGAGACTAGTGGAATGGATAGAAGAAAAAGTATTGCATGATGTTGTATAGAATATTGCTAGATGGAAGTCACAGAAAGGGAAAAAAAGCTGCAAAGTTGATGTGAACATGCTGCAAGATATAATCAAGAAGGAGCTCTAAAGATATATAAGAGTAAGGATGCAACTTAGAAATTTAATGATAGGAAGAGAAGATGGAGTACTTCTGTAGCAAAAGCAATGGATGTTAGATAGGTGGTCAGTGTGCTCTAATCAGGCCTATGTGATTTCATGAGAAAGCGAGGAAGAAATCTAGGATGCTGGATGAACGCCCACTAAAAATCTTTTGGAAGAATATGGATAAAAATCCCAAATTATGGTCAACCATGGACAAACTGTGAACTGCAGTATCTGTATAAGCTCTCTGATTAATCAGATTACAAATGTATGTAAACATTTGAGTAAGAAAAGCAATCTTTTACTAAGCAAGCAACTGTAAAGCCTTATCTACATATGGAGGTGACATTGACATCTTAAATTCCATGCTAGTGTAACATAAATTCCGGCAGGTCTTATGTGCTATGATTCTAGGTCCTATCACACCAGAAATGCTTTGATTAAGACTTTCATAATGGAGAAGTTTATCAAAAGTAAGTTAGGTATAAATTTATAATTCATTTTTGGAAAAGGACACAGCAACTCAAAGATAATTTCTTTAGGCATATATGTGTTTTGATGTAAATTCTTGGAAATGATACCAACTTTTAAAAATCAATCAATCAACAAGAATTTAAAAAATATATCTGTTTTTTAAAAATACTTTTCAACTGATCAAATTTGTACAAGGCACTGTGCTATGTGTGAGGAATGTTAAGACAGAAAATTGAATGATCCCGCTCCTCAAGGAGCTTATATTTTCTTTATCTAGACAGCATATATATATATATGCACATATATATTACACATGCATATGTATACATATATGAATACAAATAATATATTAAAATTTGGTGAATAAATTTGATCTGCAAAGTTAAAAAATATGTTTTGATGAATTGATATATGAGAAAGAAGAAGATACAGAGATAGGAAGGAACTGATAAAACCTGCTAGAAATCTATACTTCTCATGACACTTTTCTATTCAGGTTAACACATTTTTCCTTTGTTTGAAGAACGTACAATCTTCCGTACCATGTCCATGAAGGCTTGTTTCACTTGCTGATTCCTCAGACTATAAATGAAGGGATTCAACATGGGGGCTAATGATGTATTAAGCACAGCAACTCCCTTGCTTAAAGAGACTCTATCCTATGCTGAGGGTTTGATGTACATGAAGATGCAGCTGCCATAAGAAATGGAGATAACAATCATGTGAGAAGAGCAGGTGGAAAAGGCCTTTTTTCTCTGACTGACAGAGGGGATCTGCAGAATTGTCCGGATGATATATGTGTAGGAAAGAATTATTAATGCCAGTGTGAACATAAGAGTCACCACAGCCCAGGAAAAGGTCATTGTCTCCAATAAATGTGTATTTGTACAGGATAGCTGTAAGAGGGGAGAAAAATCACAGGTGAAATGGTCAATGATGTTATCGTCACAGTAGTCAAGATGCTGCATCAGCATGAGTAGAGGGAAGATGATTATGAATGACATCAACCATGACCAGAACACAAGCAGTATGCAGACTCTGTTGCTCATGATGGTTGTGTAATGAAGTGGCTTGCATATGGCAACATAGCGGTCATAGGACATGGCAGCTAGAAGATAAAATTCAGTTACTCCCAAGAGAATGAAGAAAAACAACTGAGCCATGCATCCATCATAGGAAATGGTCTTGTCCCCAGTAATAATGGTGTCCAGAAATCTGGGAACACAGGCAGTTGTAAAGGAAATTTCTAAGAAGGAGAAATTCCGGAGAAAGAAATACATTGGGGTCTGGAGGTGAGAATCCTGCAGGGTGAGGACAATGATAGTCACATTCCCAGCAATGCTGAGGATGTAGGCCAGTAAGAGAAAAAAGAAAATGACCATTTGGAGTTCTGGGTCATCTGACAATCCCAAGAGGATAAAGTCTGTCACCTGTGTGTGATTTTTCATGTTTTTTTCCTTTTCTTTAGCAAATCTGGAATAAAAATGAAAGAAAACAAAATGAAAGAAAGGAACAGAAACCTTGTATAGCAGCTAGGGTTGACATGAAGCTGAGAAGAAATGTTAGAATTAATTGATCTGATCAGTAAAATTTTTTTAAGTCACTATTATGTTACTGTAATGAGTGCAATGTGGTCACAAAAAGTAAAACATATTTGATACTTTTAAGGAGTATAACACAATTGAGAAGATATGTACCCACATAAAACACAAGGGAGTTTGCTTAAGTACCATGTGCCTCCAAGTGAAATAAGAACTTCCTTTTTCCTTCAACCTATCATTTAAAGTTATCTGTAATTGCTCACCAATCTACCTTTATTAGGCTTGTCTTATAATACCATCTTTTGTGCATGGTACCCACCAGCCAACCTAGAACAGCTTAGCATATACTTCAGGATATCCCTCAAACTTTGCACTTTCCTCATAATTCTTCTTCCTTACGTATTATATATTCTATTCCTCTTCCCTTCTACATCCCACCCATTCTACAATGACCTATTTAAGCCTGTCTCCCTTTGCTTATCTCTAATATGGGGATAATAGTACTACTGTACTAAATAATAAACATTTTTGCCTCCAACCTAACTGTACTTCATGCATTTTTGGTGCCCTTATCATAGAGAATTTTACAGTTCTGTGTGTACCATATATGTCTTCTGGACTGTCACTATGAGGTTAAGAAGACACTCTCCTGCCATTCACACTTTTAATCTCCTGTTATATATTTTCAGAAATGATGACAAAAAGAGTTAAGTAAATGAAAAGCTGAGATCTGGCTAAGCTCCAGGAAGTTGAGTGAAGCTAAGTATGAAGCACAACTGGGAATATTTTTTGGAATCTTGGTAAAATGTCTTGAAGCTTTTGTTAGGAACAGCCTTCTTCCATGACGATATACTGTCATCAGCTTTCCCATGCTACTTGTTTTTTTTAAAAATGTGCAAAACAATTGGAGTACAGGAATCTTTGTCTATAATGACATGCACTCCAGTAAAATTCACCACAATCTGAATTTCTATAAAGAGAGTTTGTATTAAAATTTATGTTTAAAACCACAGCTGCACTTGTGTTTGAGATAGGGTAGGTGATAAGGAAGGAAAAATTCCTAACAGTTTCTGTTGAAATGTTATATAAAACATTATATATATATAATTATATATAATTATAAAACATTATATATATAAAAATATTTCTGTTGAAATGTTATATAAAAGGAATTAAAATGTTTGCCAGTGTGGGATGTTACATAGTACAATTTACAGTTGAAATTCCTTCTGTACAACAGGGAGTGAATCAGATGGGGGAACTGAGCAGAGAGATGAAGATATTTATCCAATATCACCAAAATAATGAGGAACAGATCTGTTTGCCAACATCTGTTTCATATCAAAACCTAGCACTTTTTTCCTGTAATACACACCTTCCATAGCCTGTAATTCACATATCAATCAGTTGCTCTATTGATTTGTCATCAATCTTCCTGTCTCTTTCTCTCTGTCTTTGTCTCTGTCTCTGTCTTTAAATTTTAATCTGTTTCTGTCTCTCTCACTCACTCACTCTCTTTCTCCCCCTCCCTCTATCATCTCATCTCATCTCTCTCTCTCTTTGTCTCTCCATCTCTTTCTCTGTTCTCTGTCTCTGTCTCTCTCTGTCTCTCTGTCTCTCTGTCTCTCTGTCTCTCTCTCTCTCTCTCTCTCTCTCTCTCTCTCTCTCTCTCTCACACATACACACACACACACACACACACACACACAAACACAAACACTTTCTATCAATCATCTCTCAGTAAGCATTTCTAAAGTACTTACTCCATGCCAGGTACAGCTAAGTGCTAAGGAAACAAAGAAAAAAACTCACATCTTGGCCTTGAGGAATTCACATTCTGATGGCAGTGATAATACAGAAATAACACTGGACTATTTCTAAAACCCTCCTTCCCTCTACCAACCAATCTCTGGCACATATACCTAAACATTTCCTTATTCTACACTTTCAGCTTCAGTAACTAATGCTTATTTCTTTTCCAAGAGTAAGTTCTAGCTCTCTCATCACAGACACTTAACTGCTGTTTAACCATAGTTAAAGACATTTAACCTCAGTGTCCTCAAATATAAAATGGTGACAAAAATATAAATCTCACAGGGTTATTGTGTGTCTCAAATGAGAAAACACTTAGGAAAAGTGCTTAGCACAGAGTCTGCAACATAAAATATTACATCCAAGTTTATTCCTTCCCTTCTTTACCTTGTGTGAATCTTTATGAAGTCTACTAAACTTGGCCAGCAATGTCATATATACTCTATTTAAGACTAAAATCCTTTATGTTTCAGGGTTTCACATTTTATTAAATGATATTTTCTACTTTACCAAGAATATTAGTACTTTGATAAAGATAAATCGCTATTTACACATATACAGGTATTCCTAATATAATTTAACTTACTAGTTCCTTTATCATTTTAAATCTCATGGCCTAATATTCTTTTCTACCTTACCCATACACAGGGATAGTCACATCCTGGGTCCTATCAGCATCTCAGTTTCATGATTGTCACCTGCTCTGTTCATCAGCAGACAAGCAGGAATGTAGGGCAAAGACTCAAAGGTTACGGGAGTAAAAGACAGAATGGAGTTGAATTAGTTACCTATAGCACTGACAATATAAAGATGATTACTTCTCATAGCCTTATATTGAATACTCACCTATCCAGATGAAATCCACTGACTTCGTCTGTTTCTTTGACCTTCAACGATTTCATTTCAGTTTTTATCTTATTCTCTTAGTCATGCTTCATACTATTTTTGTGGGAATGTTTTAATATTAGGTTCTCTTCCCTCTCATTTATCATAGTATAATCAAGACTCACTTATATGCAGTTTCTTTAGAATATATCAGAAAGAAATGGAATCCAAAGAAATCTGAAAGATTCTGTGACTACTCTTAATTGTCATCACCTTCCTTTTCTTTCATGATATCCACAGTGTTCAATTTCAAATGAATAAACAATTATTACATAGCTAATATCATCATTGGGGAATGATAGAGATATAGACATACTCTACCAATGTTGAAGGCAGTGATGTACTTCTATATTTCAGACAGTAGCTATTTCTGGTTAATGATAGCAATGACTGCTTTAAAAATTTTATCCACTATTACTCATCTGATAGAAAAACAAATTCCCAGGAGATTCTAATGAAATTTCTAAAGATTGGCTTTTACTAGGTTCTTTTATAACATTCTTCATTATTTCTTCAGAGAGCTTCTTTTCCTATGTCTTCTGAGTACTTGTCTTTCTCTTTCTTCATATCAAAATGGGAATTGTTAGCTTCTAGTTTATTTCCCCTTATGAATCAGTCAAGGGATTCTAGAATTTAGAACTGAAAAAAGAGCTTTAAGGTCATTTGTCCATCATCTTCATTTCAACCATGAAGAAGCAGTTCTACAGAGGTGAAGTAACTTGCTCTGCATCATATGCCTCTTAAATGATAGAGACAAAACTTAAGACCAGGTTTTCTTATTTTCAATCCTGACTTTCTAAGGAAAGGAAAGGAATGACCTAGTCATGTTTAATGAGTTTTAATGGAAGGATTTTAAATTCTTCATCTTTGGAACAAATGCGTTTTACTAGAAAGAATGCTGTATTGGGGGCCTAGGGACTTTCATTCAAATCTTGGCTTTACCACTGCTTACCAGTCATTTAATGTGTGTTCAGTTCTTCAGTTTTCTCACCTAAACGTTTAAGAAAATTGAACCTCACGAATTCTCAGGTTTTTCCAGATCTAAATCTATGATCTTGTGGATTAAAGGACAATTAGTAACAATTTTTAACATCATTCTCATATATGACAGAATTAATAAATTAGCAATTGAGAATAAAATGACTAATTCGAGATCATATATTATTTTTTCTGTTATTTTCATGAGTACAATTGCTATTATGAGAACATGTCAATATGTACCATGTTTAAGAAGGAACACACCCATATGTACAGAGAGTTTGACAAAATGCCAATGTAAAGAACATAAAAAAGGATATTTAAAGAATACAAATACTTACTATTTGCAAAATTCTTGATAAGTTGCTGCTGAAAATTTATTCAAAATAATATAAATAGTTTGCCTAAAAACTGGGAAGTAATGAATTCATGCTGACCATATGGCCAGGTTTGCCCACTACCTCTCACAAAAATGCATGTTTCCTCAGACGCTCTCTGAGAATCTTGCTCATTGTCATCCAATGGTGAATGTCTGGAACCATTTTTTTAGCTAGCAATTCATATATGACCTGTCTTCTAGATTTAGAGACATTCTATTGATCTTAGCTTTGGGACATACTTCACTAAACTATAGAGAATGTAAAGTTCTTCAAAACTTTCAATACTTACTATTCCTTTCTAGGAATACAGGAGATGTCTTTTCCACTATGACTGATACTTTCTCAGGAAATTAATTCAGTGAGGAAGGTAACGGTGTCGTGGAAAGGTAGGTTAAGAAGGCACTAACAAATATAAAACCTAATCTCCTTAACACAAGTTGGAAATAGAAGCTTAGGGGGCGGTGCCCAAAGAGAACAACAAAAAAAAAACCTTTGGCAAATTAAATAACTAAAGAATGATAAGGGAGGTTGCCAAAAGGAAATCTCTAGTTACTATCCAAGCTGTCAGACTGCTTAATGATCTAATCTTATGGGATAATATCCCTGTCCAGAATTCTCTAGAGCTGCTTAACGATGAGGGCAAGTCCTAATAGGAATGCCGTAAATTCACAGGAATACCATTCTTTGCTTATTCCCCACAAAAAGTGTTCTTTGGTGTCAAGCACAAAAGTCTTCCACTCGAATTCATAAGGGAAATCCCATAAGTCCTTCTTCATGACCTATATATTCGTTATCATTCTTTCTCTCCTTTTAGTGAACATCGTCAAATTCTCATAGATTTGAGTGAGACATGAAAGTTGAAAATGTATCTCCTGTGCAATCTGGAATTACTGCAGAGGAAAATTTAATTAGAGACAAGATAGAATGGACTGATCATTCTAATAGTAATGATAGCACCATGGTTAGTTCTTCACTTTTTGGTGAGGTCCAATGAGATCACAGAGTTAATGTCTTGATTTTTCTATGAATTGTATTTAAGCAACATAGAGTTGCATACAGTTATCAGTCTCACTCTTTCTTTCAAAGTCCATTGGGAAGACAAAAATGAAGGCACTTTCCATGGTGCAGGAGATAGTGAATGGCCTTGGAATCTTCCATGTCTGATCACACTCTAATTGCCCCACAGAATCTGCCTCACTCACCCATCATGGCCACTGGAACATTCTTCTCATCTACCCATTCCACCAGGACTTCGTACATTCTTGGAATAAACATCCCTCTAACTTCTTGGCGGGCTTGAGACTTCACTTAGCCTTAACCTTGATTATGAGCCCCTCTGCTGAGATGGTTCTTCCCATGCTATGACCACAGTGCATGCTTACAGTTTTGTAGCTATAGGTGAGAGTTGGGTGACATTTGGATGAGCATGAGGATGAGCAGCCCTGAAAAAAGCTTGGCAAATCCTCACACCAGAGGTGCTAGTCCCCCCCTGAACATCACATATACTCCATGATAGCAGGAATAGAAAAAAGGACCAGGAGAGAGTAGAACTGGATTAGACTTAGAAAAGTATGGACTCAGGGTCACTCTGACATAGGTTAGTGGTGTGTTTGGCCTCACTCTGAACCTTTCTTTCTGTGCCTTAGGCAGTTCTCTAGGACTTAACTGCAAAACTGAAAATAGGTTAAGATCTTTGTCAAGAAAGTGAGTTTTCAGTCTTGAGGACTGTATCTGTTCACAGAAAAATAATAGAGCTTTACATTTGAACTAAATAATAACATTTCAAACCCTCATTCTTTCTCCTATAATGTTTTTCCTGATATTCCTCTTTCATAATTCTTTTTCTACTGTTGCACTAATCTTATTGACTTTCCTTTGTAGGTAGTGCTATGGATTACCACCCAAGTGCAGAGCTCTTTGTATTGGGATTGTCCAAAGCTCTGACCTGGCTCCCTTTGTCCCTCTTCTCCTTCTCTCTCTGTCTCTCTATGTGTGTATGTATGTCTCTCTCTCTCTCTCTCTCTCTCTCTCTCTCTCTCTCTCTTTCTCTCTCTGTCTCTCTCTCTCTTTGCCTCTCTCTCTGTCTCTCTCTCTCTCTATATATATATATATATACACATATCTATAGATAGATAGATATGTGTATATATATATATGTACGCACACATAGGTATTCATATTTATACATATAATTACCAAATCCAAATTGCACATTAAAGTAATTTTTAATATTTCTTCAATGTTTTGAATTCCAATTCCTATCTCTCCCACCTCTGTCCAGTTCTTGAGATAGTAAGCAATTAAATGTATTTGTAAAACATTTCTCTATATTTTAAAATATTTTATTACATAATTAATAAATACTAAATACAAATAAACCAAAAAAGAGATTTGCACATAAAAGTCCAACATTTTATTACATGAAATGCTTGTTTTCATTTTTAGCCTCTCCTTTTTATCTCTGTTTCATTTTGGCTTTTCCTCTATTCTCTGAAAAATTTATGTATATATATATATATATATATATATATATATAGAGAGAGAGAGAGAGAGAGAGAGAGAGAGAGAGAGAGAGAGAGATGTATATATGAAAGCATTCTATCTGCTTTTTTTTTTTAAATTTTTCCATAGATACTACTCAAGAAATGTTCAATTGACTCCCATTGCACTGACAGAGTATTATACTCCTCCAAAACCTTTCCTTTATCCTGGGCTCGCAGTCTTTCAAGAAAATTCATTTTTTATCACTAGCTCTGCTTGGCTTTGATTCCATGGAAAATCATTCCCTCTAAAACATGAAATACTCACTTATGATTGATACTCTTGATTTTCAGATTCTTTTTGTGTGCTGCCTTTAAAATGGACATTATTTCTCCCTGGGCCCCTAGGCCGAGAGATATCTGTTAGGTTATAATCTGCCTAGTAACAGGTTTCTTGTTTGGGCCCCTGTCAAAATGTTATTCCCCTTTGGTTTAATATCTGATAAATTGTTAACAGTCATTTCTTGTTTAGTCCATTTGCATGGTAACCACCTGTGCCCCCCTAATGTTACACCAACATTGCCAGGTAACCAGGCCCCCTCCTTTCCAACTGGCTACCTCTCCTGGCACCTCTCCTCTGTTGGGGTCCTTTGCCTAGGTCACATAGCTAGCACCCTGACAACTAGTCTTTCATTGATTACCTCTCCTTGCACCTGTTTTCTGTTTGGGGGCTCTTGCCTAGTAGCAAGCCCCCCTCTTGCTCTGTCAGAACTCTGTTGTGGAAACCACAAGGCTGTACCGAGTAGTGCTGAAATGTTTAAAATGCACTCACCCATCTCAGTTCGGGGCTGTCTCTTCTGGGCCTTATGTAGATAAGGCAGCCTACCAGGTATTATAAATTAGTAGGCAACTTCTTGCTTTGTACTGTTTACTTTATATAATAAAACTGTTGGGATATATATACATTTCCCCCCAAATTACTATTTAATAAATCACAAGCATCTTAGCAAAAATAGATTACTCATCTATAAGACCCTACAATAGTAAATTAATAACTTGTGGAAAAGTAAAATAATAGAATTTGTTGGCATAAAATAAATTATAATTTTCTACATCTTTGACAGATATTTGATATGCAACATACACTCTTTTTTCTTAAAGAATTTGTTTTATATAATTTGTCATTGAGTTCAAAGGATTTCAATACACGTTCTGCCATTCTTCCTCATGAAATCACATTTTTATGACATTGAATAGTAAACACACTTTGCCAAATACGCGTTTTGCTGGTTCTGCTCTTGCGGGATTTGTTTTGGAGCACTATTTTGTTGTTATTTGGAGGTGAATATGAGATAGTTGATGTGATTTATTGCATACACTACCATCTTGCCTCTCAGATGTTCTGCTTCTGTACTCTTCCTTGTCAAACTATTTTATGAGTTTCACATATCGAAGTGGGACTCCTTTAACACCCCTTTTCCAACTTTCCACTTGTCTGCTCTCCTAGTGGCTACCATTGACATTACAATATTTACATCTATCTGTCTCTCTCACTGTCATGTACTCCACTGCAGTTCCCCTTGTGGCATCTTGACTTATTCCTCCTAGAGTGCCTTTAAAATGTTCCTTTAGACTCCTCTTCCTTAGCCACAATGGGAGAATGTCAGTGTCAGTGCCCCCATAAAAAAGCGCTCCTCTTTTCACTCCTCTCTGTTTTTATTATTAGGAGCCTTTTTTTTTTCTAGCAAGCAAACTATGCCCTGAGTTAGTATAAACGTAATCCTTTGATTCACCCTCTGGATGAACTCTTCGGCATCTACATCCCTGAATTAGCAGGCTTGGATCTCAGTCAAGCACCAGCAAGACTCACATCCTGGTCATAAAGCTGAGCTATGAATAGACATTTGTTACCAGGCAACGTAGCCTCACTTGCTGTTGAGGCTCACCACTATTGTTAAAACCCACTGCTTAATTGTCTGCTTTTTTAGTGGCTTTAATGAGCTTAGTTCATTTGTTGTTGCCATTCACATATTTTATTGTTATTAACTTATTTGTTTTCAGTTTTCTGCAATCACTTTCATAATTCTTAGATTTTCTCCCTCTCCCTCCCCCTTCATTCCCCTCTCTTTCCTTGACATGGTGTGCAATCTTATATGGGTTCTACACATACATTCTTATTAAACACATTTTCACATTGGTCATGTTGCATAGAAGAATTAAAATGAATGGGAGAAATCATTAGAAAATCCATAAGAATAAAGTTCAAAAAGATACATGTTCTAGGTATAAAGATTGGTACTATAAAATTAGGTGGCAAGGAATAGTGTATTGGTCAGATTTATGGAGAATGGAAAAATTTATGACCAAACAAAAGATAGTGTACATTATGAAGTGTAAAATGGATAATTTTGACTACATTAAATTGAAAAGTTTTTGCACAAGGAGGGAAGCAGAAAACTGGGAAAGATTTTTTGCAACTGGTGCCTGTGATAAAGGCCTCATTTCTAAAATATATAGAGAACTGAATCAAATGTACAAAAATACAAGTCATTCCCAGCTGATAAATGATCAAAGGACATGAGCACTCAGTTTTCAGAGGAAGAAATTAAAGCCATCTTTAGTCATATGAAAAAATGCTCGACATCAAATTTGATTAGAGAAATGCAAATTAAAACAACTCTGAGGCACCACATCACATGTATCAGATTGACTAACATGACAAAAAAAGAAGATGATACATTTTGGACAAGATGTAGGAGAGTTGGAACACTGCTTGATTCTTTTTCTAGCCATGATCATATTTATCAAGTTTTAACCTTGCTACATAGGGTCTTCTTGGTCCTAGAGTAGAATCCAGTGTGAATGTCTAGTTTCCCTTTTCGAACAGAATAAGGAAGGCTGATATGTATTTTGTTTTCTGGAGTTGACAGTGTAATGCTTTTTGCTATATACTTTGTGACTCTTTGATCATTTATTTTTTCAGATTCAGCAGTTAAGGACTCTCTGGTATTTTCAGGGTTACCATACATATAGAGGGTTTGACCTTAAAAGGGGGCTACCATCATATGAGAAAAGGAATGGAAAATGAGTTAGTGGGAAAAATCATCCGCATAATGTGACATGAAGAGGAGGTAAGAGGGAGTTCTCAGCAAATGATCTCAGCACTTCAATAATAAGACAAAAGATTTTAAGCTGAGATAAGAGGTGGAGGGAAAACTGGGTTGTTTGAGGAGGGATGGAAAGGTTTAGAAAAGTCACTATTGAGACTGGGTGAGTGAGATAACAAGGTCGGTATACAAGGATTATCTAGTAGCAGTAAGGATCCAGTTGAGGTTGTGTAGCATAAATCTGTAGTGGTCCTAGTCACCTTGGTTGCTTGAGTCTGTCCATCTTCAGTAGCATGTATGTAAGAGTGAATGCAGTGGATGGTACACCAAGGCCTAGGTGCAGCAGAGCACAATTGGTAATATGGTAAGGAAACAAGAGACTCAGGAGAAGAGGACAGTGTAGAGAAAAACCAGTTCACCAAAGTGTCAGAATGGCAATAAAATGAGAGAGTAGCTAGTTCAGGAATGATGTCCTTGGAAAGAACTGAGTGATAAAAGGATTAGATGTCAAAGTGGAGATTAAGAGCAAGGTTTGAAATAGGAAAACTGAGAAAGAGGTAGAATGCCAATACCTTGTGATCAGATAAGGGAATTTCATGGTTTATCCACAAGGAAGTGGTGTATTTATGGGTGATGACTAGGTTAAAGATATTACAATGTTTTTTTTAGTTATGGAAGAGTGAGTCATTGAAAATTATAAAGCTGAGGAACTAAGATGTTAGACTGTTTAAGGGATGATCAACTTGTATACTGAAATCCCCTAGTATCAGGGCAGGAATTAGGGAGGAAGAAACGATTATGATTCACTTACTGAACTCATTGATGAGGAGAAAAGGGAAGGAAGTTCACATTGAGTGGCCACAATTTTATCCAGGGAGTGAAAAAAGATCATCACATGAGTTAGGGATAAGAAGAAGGTGGGGGGGCGGTGTGAGAGGATGAAGATAAGAGAAGGAAACAGAAATTTTGCATTATATCCTCTGGGGAGTGAGAGAGAAATCATTTAGGAAGAAAAAAAAACCATTTACTGCCTTGGTGGAATGAAGGCCAGTTTGAAGTTGGACAACAGGATTTTATAATATGTCCAGTTAGTGCACTTGAGAGATTTACTCCCAATTTCATTCAGCAGCTCATGAAAAGAAGAGTCTTATGAGGGGAACAACCTTGGGCTACGTTTTGGGAAGAAAAGAAGGAAAGGACAGAGGACTTTAAAGGGTGAAGTCCCTAAAGTCAGAGTGGGGATAATGATCTGACAAATGCTGAATGGTAGTGGAATTACAGTCATGACGAGGAAACTAATGAGTTCAGCAGGGATGAAGCAAAAGAAGCAGTGGAATAGGAACTGATGGCTAGGAGGTTATGATCGGATAGAGGAATGTCAGGTTTCTAATTAGGGCAATAGTATACTAATGGCAAAATCTAGTGAGTGATCATCCCTAAGTGTGTCTGGAGGGGAGTGAAGGAGTAGGTCACCGGGGCTTAAGGAGATTCACACAATGGCAGTTTAGGGGTCATGAAGGAGAACCTACATGGATATTAAAATCTGAAAGAAAAGTAGTTGGGAAGGAAAAGAAGATAGTGAGCAAAGTGTTAAACTTCTTCAGAAGTGAGGAAAAATTACCTATTCACTTGTATACTACAGATACCACAACTTTGATTGGGTAGAAAATTTTCACTGAGTGGACTTTAAGAGAAAGATGAACTGAAAGATATCAAAGAAGTCCAAAGAGTTTTCTGCCACTCGCTATAGAACTGGCATGAGAGAATACAGGGAGTGAAGGTAAACCCAAGTTGGAGAGTGTAATAAAATATTCAGTGTAGTCAGAGTGGAACCTGGCAGAAAAAGGTGCTGAATGAACAGCAGTACCTTGCGTGTGGAATGGTAACTGTAGAGGGCACAGTGGAAAGGGTGGCAGAAATTGGATTCAGATGTTAACGAGCTCAGATTGAGGGTAATGGGAATGGAAGAATACGAAAAGTGACTGCAGACAGTTTTCTCTAGCTGTCCACATTTGCTTAAAATATCCACATACTGTATTTACTCCCGCAGAACAGAATGGCAACCATAGGAGCAATATTTGGTGACAGAGGCAGAAGGAAGTTCATAGCCTCTAGAGATTGTTAAAGAGATTGGTCTGTAAGGCCTGAGTCTTCCACAACCTGAGAAACAAGGGGAGGTAATAGAAAAAACGCATTGGGTGATACTGAATATTAGAAGTCATTCAACAACAAATATGAGAGATGGTAGAGTTAAGTAATCTGACAGATAAAATCAATCAAGGACTCTGAAGTTATATATGAGTAAAAAAGAGCCATTAAGAAATTTTTTGATAGGAGAACTTGGACAGGTTTTGTAACAATAGCAAAGAGTGTGATTTGATATTAAATTTGCTCTAATCATACTCTAGTGTTTTCATGAATAATCTGGGAAGAACTCCAGCATGTTGGGTGAATACTTTATAAAAAATTTTAGGGAAAATTGGGACAAGAATCACACAAAATGAGCAGGTCTGGATGGATGCTAATCTGCATCATTGACACAAATGCTCAAATTAATGAGATAACAAATTCATGCAATATTTTAATAGGGAAAGCAATCTTCCACTAAGCAACCAACTATAAAGCATTATCTACTTATGGAACTGACATTGTTATCTTGAATGCTATTCTAGCATAATGTATTCAGATTTTATGGTCTGGGATTTTAGATCCTATCAAAGCAGAAAAACTTTGATTAGGACCTTCACAATGGAGAGATTTATCAAAAGTAAGTCTGGTACAAAGAAAGTTTTGATTCATTTTTGGTTCACTTAGGCATGGAAATGTTGGGAAATGCATTAATTCAGGGGATCCTTCTAAAGATCAGTCAATAAGAATTGATGATCTATTATCTCCATATGATCTGTAATATATGATTATAGAAGGCACTATCCTTTGTGCTCAGAATAAAAAATAGAAAATTAAATAATCTGTAAATTAAAGGAGATTATATACTGTTGAGAGAGATGACACATATACATACAAATGCATGTAAATTAAGTAGAAGACAATTTGGAATTCAAAAAATCTTTTGAAATGTTGACATATCAGAAATGAATAGGTACAGATATATGAGGGAACTAATAAAACCTTGGGCAGACTGTTAGAGATCTATGCTTCTCATGGCACATTTTCATTCTGTTCAATAAACATTTTCCTTTGTTTGAAGAAAATACAATCTTCTGTACCATGTTCATGAAGGCTTGTTTCACTTGCTGATTCCTCAGGCTATAAATGAAGGGATTCAACATGGGGGCTAATGATATAGTAAGCACAGCAACTCCCTTGCTTAAAGAGACTCTTGTCTTTTGCTGAAGGTTTAATGTACATGAAGATGCACCTTCCATAAGAAATAGAGATAACAATCATGTGAGAAGAGCAGGGGGAAAAAGCCTTTTTCCTCTGACTGACAGAGGGGATTCACAGAATTGTCCAGATGATATATGCATAGGAGAAAATTATTAATGCCAATGTGAACATAAGAGTCACCACAGCCTAGGATATACACATTGTCTCTAAGAACTGTGTATATGTACAGGATAGCTGTAGGAGGGGAGAACAGTCACAAGTGAAATGGTCAATAATGTTATCAGCACAGAAGTCAAGCTGCTGCACCAAAATGATTGCTGGGAAGATGATCATCAGTGACATAAACCATGAGCAGAACACAAGCAGTATGCAGACTCTGGTGCTCATGATGGTTCTGTAATGTAGGGGTTTGCAGATGGCAACATAGCGGTCATAGGACATGGCAGCTAGAAGATAAAATTCAGTTACTCCCAAGAGAATGAAGAAAAACAACTGAGCCATGCATCCATTATAGGAAATGGTCTTGTCCTCAGTAATAATGGTGCCCAGAAATCTGGGAACACAGGCAGTTGTAAAGGAAATTTCTAAGAAGGAGAAATTCCGGAGGAAGAAATACATTGGGGTCTGGAGGTGAGAATCCTGCAGGGTGAGGACAATGATAGTCACATTCCCAGCAATGCTGAGGATGTAGGCCAGTAAGAGAAAAAAGAAAATGACCATTTGAAGTTCTGGGTCATCTGACAATCCCAGGAGAACGAACTCTGTCACCTGTTTGTGATTTTTCATGCTTTATTTCTCTTTTCTAGTAGATCTATAATAAAAACATAACAAAAAAAAGAAGAAAGGATCAGAAAACCTGTATATTGGCTATACTTGAAATGGAGCAGAGATGAAGTATTAGAATTAAGTCATTCAATCATTCAAACATTTATGAAGTCCCTGTTAGGTTATTATAGTAAATATGAATGTGGTTTCAAAGATAAATAAGGCATGGTTGGGGTCTATAAGGACCTTTACATAACTGAGAAGTTATTTACCCAGTAAAATAGAAGTAATTAAGTACCACATGCCTCTAAATGAAACAAGAACTTCCCTTTTCTGCTTAAACTATTATTTAATAGTAATTTAATTTTTACTATTTATTTTTTAACTATTTATATACTATATTATATTTATATTTATATATATATTATATTATATATATACAATATAATATAAATATAATATAATAAATATATAATATTTATATATTATATAAATAATACTATTTATTACTATTATTTAATAGTAATCACAGTAATTGTCGACCACTCTACTTATTTTAGGCTTATCTTTTATTTACCATCTCTTGTGTATGGTACCCTTTAGCCAGCCTTGACCAACTTAGGATATACTTCGGTATATGCCACATACTTTGCTCACAATCCTTGTTCTTTATGTGTGAAATATGCTAGTCCTCTCTCCCTCCTCCTTTCCAGTACAATACATGATGTCCAATTTAAGTCTGCCTCAGTTTCCCCTATACAATGGATTATTGTATTACTCTAATCTCAGTAATAAACTTCTCTGAATTTTCCACTTTTATATATTCCATTTACCTCTACTAGTCTGTCACCATGAAATTAAGGACACACTCTCATGTCATCTATAATTCTCATCTCCAATTATTGTAACTCACCCTATATTTCCAGAAATGGTGATAAAAACGAATCACAGAAAGCACAAGGGGAAGTCTAAGTCCTGGACAGGCAAGGGAAGCTACGCATGGAGCAAAATGTCCTGAAGCTTGTATTAAGAAGAACTTTCTTCACTTCCAATCACTATTATCAATTTCTTGCAAATTATTTACTTTTAAACAGCGTAAAACAGTTGTACTACAGGAATCTTTTCCTGTTATGTCATGCAACCTAGTAAAGTTCATGATAATCTGAATTTCTATAAAGGGAAGATAATTTCTAATTATTTATTTTAAATGCCACAACTGTGTTTGTATGTGAGGTACAGGAGGGAAAAAGGACAAAACTCCTAACAGTTTCTATTGAAATTCTGTATAAAAGGAATTAAAATATTTGCCAGTGTCAGATGTTAGATAATAGAAGTACAAGTTGGAAAGAGCCTTAAGGATCTTCTGATTCACTCCTTATTGGGTAGATAGGAAAACTGAGCCTGGTGGTGAAGGGATTCCTCAGTCACAAAGATAATAAGGAGCAGATCTGTATGCAAAAAGCTATTTGGTAACCAAATCTAGGGCTGTTTCTACTGCAACACACACCTTCTATAACCCGTACTTGTAGTATCAATCAATTTGTCTATCCACCCATTTACCATTCTCTCTTTCTATCTCCTTTTTTCTTTCCAATCTAACAGTCCTCCACCAATAAATATTTATCAGGTACTTACTCTGTGCGAGATACAGTGGATACAAAGAAAGCCAAAACAAGTCTTGCCCTCAAGGAGCTCATTCTCATGGTGATGGTAACATAGAAATAATACTGGAACATTGCTAACACCTCCTTCCCTCTGATAACTAATCTCTGAGATACATACCTAAGCATCCATTATTCCACACTTTCAGCTTCAGGTATTGGTGCTTATTCCTTTCCCTAGAGTAAGTGTCTCTATTCTTTTTTTCTTCTCCCTCTCTAAGAAGCAGCTGCTCTAGCAGCGGATTGATTCAGCACTGGGGTAGGAATCAGTAAGACCTCAGTTCAAATCCCACCATAAACACTTGCTTCTTGTATGACCTTTGGCAAGACCCTTAGCCTCAGTTTCCTCAACCGTAAAATGGTGAAAATAATGGTACCCACCTTGCAATGCTGGTGTGAGTCTCAAATGAGAAAATCCTACTAAAATGTGTTCAGCACAGTGCCTGCCAGGTAATAATATTACACCAACTTTACTTCTTTCCTTGCTTTATCTTGTGTGTACTCGATCTGGGCTGCAATGTTATACATACTCTATTTAGGACTGAAAAATCTTTCAACTTACGGGCTTCAAATTTTCTCAAATGATTTTTTTCTACTTCAAAAAGATATTTATAATTCTTTAATTATAAATCACTATATACATACATAAAGATATTCCTCAAATGACTTAAATTCCCAGTTCTTCAGTCATTATAAATCTTATGGACTACTCTTCTCCTCTACCTTGGTCACACAGAAAATGTCATATCTCAGATATTACCAGCAGCTCAGTTTCGTGACTTCTACTTGCAATGTTCTGAAGCAGGAAAGTAAACATTTAGGGCAAGGGTTCAAGAGATATGAGAGGAAAAGACAAGATGGACTTGCATTAGTAATCTATATAGGACTGAGATTGTGAAATGAGGAAAGGGAAGTTAGAGCAGAAAGTGCTAAAGGTTAGAGATAATGCCAATCATGATGATGAGGTTCCATCAATCACCCAAAAGCATTCCTATTCTATGTTCAAACATTCTTATATTCCTCTATCTGATCATAACTTCCCTTTAACTAACTGAGGAATTGAGGTGTTTAGTGGGTAGAACTGAACCTAGGATGAAATCTGGCTTGACAAACTTCCTAGTTCTGTGACTCTATGCAAGAAATTTAATCAATGGGTAAGCCTGCCTCAGTTTCCCCATTACTAAAATGGAAATAACAAAGCACATGCCTCCCAGAATTTTTGTGACTATTTATAAAGTACTCTCTACACTTTCACTACTATATAAATGCTAGTTATTATCATTTCCATCTCTCTGTATGCCTTACTCTTCCTCAACTTCGTTCTCATTATGACTTCCAATCATAAGATGACAGACTAAGGGAAATAAGAAACTTAAGAGATCATTTAGTTCGCAACTTCCATGATATTCTTTAATGTTATCATCAACATTCAGTCTTCCAGATAATAAGTAATAAGACTATACATTTCCTGGAAAATATTAAGCTATTATGGTTTCTTTAATATTGACATTTTGGAAATAATAATACTTTCATTTTTCTGCAATTCAAAGGGATGACTTTGCTGGCGGAAAATTAAGAGCATGTATATAAGAAGAGCAATGGTAAGATGGTAGACTGAAGGAGATATCTTGGAGTACACATAGTATCTGACTCTTAGTAGTTCAAATCATATTGTGTATCCTTTTTTGCCTCTATGATTTGGAGCGAGTCATTTAATCCACTGGGTATCACTTTCCTCATCTGTAAAAGAAGGCAATAGGACTAGATCTCCCCCATTCCCTTCTTCTTCTAAATCTATGATCCTGCCATGTCCCTTAATAAATTCTTACCAGGTTTTACACTTCATCACTGAAATTCCTTTAGTTTTCATGGTCTTTCTCTGAATGCTCACTAACCCTAAGGAAATCTATGGACCTCCTCTTTTTCTTGGACCTCACTGTTTCCATTTCATTTTTTCTTATTCTCTTTGTCATACTGTAGACTAAGGTTTTTGGGAATCTCCCTCTCTAAGTAGGGCCAGTAGGGTTCATGCAATGATCTAGTCATGTTTAATAAGCTATTTCCTGGAGATTTAGAATGCTTCCTGTTAGAATATCTGTGTTATAGTGAAAAGAATGCTGTATATGGGGTCAAGGGACTTTAATCCAAATCTTCAAAGGGACTTTGTCACTTAATATCTGTTTAAATTAACCTCTGTTTAATATTTTAATATCTGTTTATCCTTAAAAAGTCTTTTAACCTCTCTGTTTCTCAGTTTTTCTCAAATAAACAGCTAAGAAGATTGAACCTGATCACTTCTGAGGGCTCTCTCTCAAAACATATGATAATACTATGGATTAAAAGATATACAATAACTATCTCCAATATATGCCCACATAGGCAAAAATTAATAAATAAGCAGTTAAGAAGAAAATGACACATTAAAGATCAGAATTGATTTCCATTCTGTGCTTTTCAGGACTAAAATTGCCTTTGTGAGAACATGCCTATATGTGTGGTTATATTTTGGAATGAACACATGCACACACACAGTTTTGTTCAATACCAGTGGAAGGAAGAAAAAGTGGATATTGAAAAAAATACTTACTTTTGCCATTCTTATGAGATTTCTGCTGAAAATGTAATCAAAAATAGGTTGCATAGTTTGCCAAAGAACTGGGAAGTAATGAATTTATGCTGACCGTATGGCCAAGCATGCCCACTACCTCTCACACAAGTGCATGCTTCCTCAGACACTCTCTGAGACTCCTGTCCATTGTCAGCTAACAAAGCATATCTGAAACCATTGTCTACCTAGCCATTCAGTTATTACCTGATTTTAGTTCTGGCAAATACCTCACTCAACTCTACAAAGAATGTAAGATTTCTCAGAAGTCTTAATGCTGATTTTGCCTTTCTAGAACAGCAGAAGATGTCTTATATACTATGACTGATACCTTCTCAGAAGGATTCATTCACTGAACAAGGCAGAAGTATCATGGAGAGGAAGATTCAGAAGGCACTAAGGAATATAAAACCCAAACCACTCTAGCACAAGTTGGAAATAAAAGCCTGGGGGAGAGAGCCCAACGAGACATGAAAAAAAAATTCTTGGCAAGCTAAATACCTAAGGAAAATAAGGTAGATGGCCAAATGGGAATCTATAGTTATTTCCAAAACTATTCAACTGATTCATTATCTAATCCTATGAGATAATGTCCTTGCCCAGGATTCTTTGGAGCGACTTAACTATCAGGCAAGTTCCTTATTATCAAAAATGCTGCAAATTCCTAAGCATCCCATTTCCTACTTCCCATAATGCTCAATCCTCATAAAACTGCTTCCTTATGGCAAATACAAAAAAATAAACAACACATGCTTCAAGATTCGAAGTTAAACTATATATCCATGCCCATAACGTATATTTTTGTTCTATCCATCCTTTCTCCCTTTATTTACTTTAGTAAATACAGTCAAAATCTCGCAGTAATGAATAGAATCCTGAAGTTCAAAATTTATCTGCTCTGCAATAGGGAATTACTCAAGAGGATTTTTTATTTAGAGACAAATAAAAGAATAGATATATCAATGAGATGGTAATGATAGTAATGTTTTTCATCCTTCTTCTTTTCAAAGAAGATGAATGACACCACAGGGTGATATCTTGACTTTCACATGAATTGACTTTAAGTGAGACAGAGTTGAACAAAGTTCTCAGCCATCTTTTCTCTTACAGAGTCATCCATGACCAACGGTAAGAGAAACACTAAGAAAGTGGCAATGATCAAGGATGTAATTGATGACATTGGAATCTTTCATGTTGGACCAAACATTAAGTGCTCCATAGAACCTGCTTCAGTCACCTTCATGACCATGGAAACATATTATTCTCATCCATCCATTCCATGAGGGGAAATCTTCACATACTGGAGGTAGACATTCTTAGAACACATAGATGGGTTTGAGGCCTGTTAGTTACCCATCTTCTGAGAAGGCTTTCGAATGGTATGGCCACAGTGCATGCTACACCTTTTGGAATCATAGGTGAGAGTTTGGTGACAAGTAGACACTAAAGGTGGATGAACAGATATGAAAAAAGCTTGGCAGGCCCTCATACCAGAGGTGTTGATGATCTCTGAACCACACATACACACACACACACACACACACATACACACACACACACCTTGATAGCAATAATGAATATAAGCAGCAAGGAGTATCAGAAGAGGGACTGGACAATAGTCAGGAATGTGTGGAGTTAAACTCACCCTCTGGCATGAATTAATGGAGTTCCTGGGACTGATATATGTGTGTGTGTGTGTGTGTGTGTGTGTGTGTGTGTATGTGTATGTATAGGCAGAGTCAAGCAAAATAAATTTAAACACTGTCCCTGCCTGAAAATATACATCTTATTTTTCCCTTTGAGCTTCATTGGACTTCTGTAATCATAATAGCTGCTTGCATAGAACATTCCTCTAGCCTCATCTCTTTCTTCACTTTTAACCTTATTCAAGACAAATAATTCAAGATAAATGAATCTTTTAAATGACAGTGATTTAGCTTCTTGTTGTCTCTTCCTCTGACATTCTGGGTGGCATTAGATCAGCTTAGAATTTCTGAAAATCTAAGGAGTGAAAGTCCATAGACTTCTTTAGAACTGAGAGCCTTACACTGGGTACTTGGATATAGAGTGAAGGGGCACTTAATAGAAAATAATAGGATGCTATGCTGCATGGAGCATGGATCTAGTGACATTTATAATTAGCTGACAATGCATCATTTTGTACTATTTACTTTGCGTATCAAAGCTGTTGAAATATTTCTCCATTTCTCCCAAAATTACATTTCATAAATCACACCCATCTTGGCAAAAATGGAACAGTCATTTGTAGGATGCTACAACAGTACATGAATTACTTGTGGAAAAGTAAAATAGTTGAATTTATCAGTACACAGTATATCAAAACTTTTCACGTTTGGAAAAAGGAAATTTTGTTTTTCTCTTTGGGAAATAAGACCACTCATGGTTTAGTTGGATCAAAGGATATGAACAGTTTGATGATGTTTTGGCTTTGGTTCCAAATTGCTTTCCATACAGGATGAACCAATGCATGGTTCCCTTAACAACGCAGAGTGTGGCTCCTCTAACAGTGTCAATTTTCCCATAGCACTTCCAACTTTTCTCATTGTCTGCCTTTATCATCTTTGACAATCTAATGAGTATCTAACGAGTGTTTCTTAAATTTTAATTTTATAGCAATTGAAGAATTTTATATGATTATTGATAACTTGGTTTTCTTCCCTTGTGAATTGTCTCTTCACATACTTTGGCCATTTATCAATTCAAGAATGGCTTTTATTCTATTTGAATACTTATATATCTAGGGTAAGAGATCTTCTAGAGAAACTGACTGCTAATGTTTTCCCCAGGTTCCTGTTGCCATTCTAATTTTAAATTTATTAGTTTCATTTCTATAAAAAATTAATTTGATAACATCAAAATGTCCTACTTCTTTCTGTGATCCTTTCTACTCCTTGTTGTTTTATGAACACTTCCGTTACCCATAGATCTACATGGTTAATCTATTTCTTGCTCTTCTAGTTTGCTTATGATTTCTCTTGTTATGTCTAAATTCTACGTGTAATTTGCTGATATTTTGCTATACAGCATGAGATGTTGGCTTCTAATTAATTTCTGCCATACTGTTGTCCTGTTTTTCTAGCTGTTTTCACAAAGAATGACTCCTTATTTTGGTAACTGGGGTTTGAGGGTTTATCAAACATTGTGTTTGTTTCTACATATTATGTAATCTGTTTCACTAATTGACCTCTCTATTTTTGAACCAGTACCAATGGATGCTTATTATTGGTACTATACTTTGAGATCTATCATTGCTAGGTACTCTTATTTCCCAATATTTTGCCACTTTGTTTTATGCTCTTGACCTTTATTCATCCATATCAATTTTATTCTTTCCTGGTTCTGTAAAACAATCTTTCTGTAGTTGAATTGGCATAACATTGAATGAATCAAGTAATTGAGGTAGTGTTATCATTTTTTATATTAGCAGAACCTACCTCTGAGCAATGAAACTATCTCTTTTTAAGTCTATCTGTTTCTATAGAATGCCTTCTTATAGTTATTGGACATGATTTAAACACATTTTAAGAGACATTTTATACATTTGTAATTATGTGAAATGGAGTTTTTCTAAATCTTACTCGGTTTTTTTAAGGTATAGAAAGGTTGATGATTTATTTGGATTATTTTGTATTTCACGATTTTGCAGACTGTATAATTTCATTCAGTTCTAGTTCAATCATTAGGGTTTTCTAGATAGACTATTATGTCATCTGCATAAGCTTTAGTTTTATTCATAATATGCCTATGTATAGTTTCTCAACTTGTTTTTTCTTGCCTTATTGCTATACCTAACATAGTTAATATTAGTAATGCCAAAAATGAACATCCTTGCTTTACTACCCATCTTATTAGAAAAGTCTCTAACTTTCCCCCATTAAATATAGCATTTAATTTTATCCTTTGATGAATATTATTTCATATTCTAAGATGAATATTCTTAGATGAATATTATTCTTAGATGAATATTATTTTTTATATTAAGTCCATTTATTACTTTAGTGAGTTTTTTTAAAAACCGATGCTCAATTATATCAAAAGCTTTTAACATATGCATATATATTGCTAATATCATACTTTGATTATTTAACATATTAAATTGCATGTGTACTAACTTTTTTTAATTAATATAAATTTATTTATTCAATTTTTTACATTCATTTTCACAAAATTTTGGGTTCCAAATTTTCTCCCCATTTGTCCCCTCTCCCCACCCCAATAAACCCAGCATTCTAATTTCCCCTATCACCAATCTGCCCTCTCTTCTATCATCTCTCCCTTCTCTTGTCCCCATCTTCTCTTTTGTCCTGTAGGGCCAGATAACTTTCTATTCCCCATTACCTCTATTTCTTATTTCCTAGTAGAAAGAACAATACTCAACAGCTGTTCCTATTTGCAAATGACTTCCATAATAGTCGTGTTGTGTAAGCCTAACCATATTTCCCTCCCTCCTATCCTGCCCCCCATTGTTTCTATTCTCTCTTTTGATTCTGTCCCTCCCCTAGTGTTAACTTCAAATTGCTCCCTCCTCCCATTACCCTCCCTTCCTTCATCTCCCCCACCCTGCTTATCTCCTTCTTCCCCACTTTCCTGTATTGTAAGATAGGTTTTCATACCAAAATGAGTGTGCATTTTATTCCTTCTTTTAGTCGAATATGATGAGAGTAACTTCATGTTTTTTTTCTCATCTCTCCTCTTTTTCCCTCCACTGAAAAGTATCCTGCCTGCCTCTTCTCTGAGAGATAATTTGCCCCATTCCATTTCCACTCTCTCCTCCCAATACATTTGTCTTATACATTTCTCTTAATTTTTTAAAGATATGATCCCATCCTATTCAATTCACTCTGTGCTCTCTGTCCCTGTGTGTGCATGCATGTGTGTGTGTGTGTGCGTGTATGTGTATGTGTGTATGTAATCCCACCAACTCCCCAGATACTGAAAAGTTTCAAGAGTTACAAATATTGTCTTTCCATGTAGGAATGTAAACAGTTCAACTTTGGTAAGTCGCTTATGATTTCTCTTTGCTGTTTACTTTTCCATACTTCTTCTCATTCTTGTGTTTGAAAGTCAAATTTTCTTTACAGCTCTGGTCTTTTCATCAAAAAAGCTTAAAAGTCCTCAATTTCATTGAAAGACCATTTTTTCCCTGAAGTATTATATTCAGTTTAGCTGGGTAGGGGATTCTTGGTTTTAGTCCTAGTTCCTTTGACTTCTGGAACATCCTATTCCATGCCCTTTGATCCCTTAATGTAGAAGCTGCTAGATCTTGTGTCATCCTGATTGTATTTCCACAATAGTGGAATTGTTTTTTTCTAGCTGCTTGTAATATTTTCTCCTTGACCTGAGAACTCTGGAATTTGGCCACAATGTTCCTAGGAGTTTCTCTTTTTGGATCTCTTTCAGGCGGTGATCAGTGGATTCCTTGAATACTAATTTTGCTCTCTGGTTCTAGAATATCAGGGCAGTTTTCCTTGATAAGTTCATGAAGGATGATGTCTAGGCTCTTTTTT
>CM053770.1:184057692-184098039 GCA_028658325.1 Potorous gilbertii | reverse complement strand
ACCCGTTTTTCATGCTTTTCTTGCATCTCTCTCATTTCTCTTCCCAGTTTTTCTTCCATTTGTCTAACTCGATTTTCAAAATGCTTTTTGAGCTCTTCCATGGCCTGAGCCCATTGGATATCTATTTCAGATGTTTGTGATACAGAGGCCTTGACTTCTATGTCTTTCCCTGATGGTAAGCATTGTTTTTCCTCATCAGAAAGGAAAGGAGGAAAACATCTGTTCACCAAGAAAGTAACCTTCTATGGTCTTATTTTTTTCCCTTTTCTGGGCATTTTCTCAGCCAGTTGCTTGGCTTCTGAGATTTCCTCTTCACTCCCACCTAGATCCATCCAGCTAGTGCTTGGGGTCTGAGATTCAAATGCTGCTCCCCAGCCTCAGGGTTTTCAGTGGCAGGTATGGCTGCTATTCAATGTGAGCTTAAGTTCTTGTGCTCAGATGGGGTAGGGCAGCCTCCCAGGCTCAGTTCCCTCAGGATGTTTATGCAGAGATCTTCAGTAGTGGATCTGAGCCCCTGCTTGCTTGGGGAACCCATGTCTGCTGCTGTCCCTGTTTCTGCTGCTGCCTCCCGAAGAGGCCTGAGTTATGGGTATACTCTGCTCCCCTCTTGGCCAGCCCAGAAGTCTCTCTCACTGACCTGTGCTCCTGTGGGTAGAGGGACATTCATGGCTGCTGGAGATTCCATCCCTGAAGTCTGTTTGCATCTGCTCCTCTTGGGGCAGCATGGCCAAGGCAGGGCTGGGCTGGGCTCTGCTCTGCTCTGGTATGTGATGGACCTTTGGGATCAGTTTTTCAGGGCTCTCTGGAGCAAAAATCTCCACTCTGTTGCTGTGTGTCTTACACTGCTCCAGAATTTTTTGGGAGCTCTTCCTTATAGATAATTTATGGGCTGTGGGTTCGGAGCTAGCATATGTGAATCTTTCTACTCCACCAGCTTGGCTTCTCTGTACTAATTTTTAAATTTTAAAATCCTGTGTTAATGTTAGTTATGAATATTGTTCTAAAGTTTTCTTTCTCAGTTTTTGTCCCCTTATTTTAGGTATCTACATAATCTTTATAAAAGAGAAAGAAATCAAAAGAATGCTTTCTTTTCCTTTTTTGCCAATTTGCTATTTGCTATTAGAATTAGAATTAATTGTTCTCTAAATGATAGAATCCAACTTTAAATCCGTTTGATCTGGAGTTTATTTTTTCTATGAGAGTTCATTTATGGCTTGTTAAATTTATGTTTTCTGATATGAGTAAATTTAAATAGTGTCTTTTATTCATTAACTTGGGTCTTTTATATTTTAGCAAGTGTGAATTAATTTCATCTAAGCCGTCAATTTTGTTGAGATACAAATGTGTAAAAGACTTTCTATGAGATTTCTTTCTCTTCAGTTTTTAACTTCTTTTCATGTCTGATACTGATAATTTCATGTTTTACCTTTTTAAAAGAGTGATTCTGTAGTGCTTTAATGGTTAAATGATGACTCCTTTTTTATTTATCAATTCCTTTTTTTTTAAATTTTCACTCTCCTTATTCCAATCTTTGGTTTTGAGAATTTTTATTTTGTCATTTTGTTGGGACATTGATTTTGCTTTTGTTGTTTAAGATGTGTGTCCAATGGATTGACTTGTTTTCTTTTTATTGATGAAAGGACTCACAGTTTTAAAATTTTCCCTATTTACTATTATAGTTTCATTCTATGAGTTTCAGAATGATGTCTCATTATGACTATTTTCTTGATGAAAATATCTGTTGCTTATATGATTTATTCTTTGAACATTCCTTCACTTTTAAATTGTTTATTCTCAAAGTAATAGTTCATTCTCTCTTCAAATGTCCTATGTTGAATATAATTTTATTGCATTGTGATAAAGAAATATGTAATATTTCTACTTTTTCACACTTTTGGTGAGATTTTTATGCCAGAGCACCATGGTCACGTTTTGCAAAAATACAATGCAAGATAAAGAGATACAAAAGTTGTTTTCTGTTCTCATTCAGAAATCACCATTTCAATTTTTAATGTTTCTAAAATTCCATACGTCTCTCATTTGTGTTTGTATTTGTGTTTGTATTTTTGTTAGATTTACTTAAGTGTGATGTATATTAAGGTCCCCCACTGTTATAGCTTAATGTCAACTTCTCTCTGAAATTCAATTACCTTTTGCTATGAATATTTAGATGACAGTCTAGTCAGTGCATAAAATTAAGTATTTCTACTCATTGGCTATATATGGTCCTTTAAGCATAATGCAGCTTCCTGATTAACAGTTTTTATCATATTCATATTTATTGTAGATTTATCTTAACTTATGACTGTTATTCCTACCACCATCACCACCATTTTCGGTTTTTGTGAAACATGGTAAATTGTGTCTTATTTTAATTATGAGAATTTTTGTGTTCTTATAAATAACATATTATAGGCTTCTAATTTCCAATTCATTCTATTATTATCTTTCTTTTTATCTATGAGTTCTTCCTATTCACATTTATGATTAACTATGTATCTTTTGTCATCTTATACTTTTCCTACTCTTTGCCTCCTCTATTTGTAAATAATTTGGACTAAAAAAAGAATTGTCTAAAATGTTATCTATAAATGAAGTCTCTTTCCACTTCATTATTCTCCTTCTTTTCCACTTGTTTCGCCAATCACAAATATTTGTTCTTCCTTCCTTTTCTTTTAATTCCTCATTTATCCTACCCTGACATTGGAGTTTGTTTCACTTATGACAATTCCCTTATCTGTCTTTCTCCCTTATCTTCTCCCCCTCCTCCTCTCCCTGTCTCTTTTAGTTTCTTTGTTGAGTATGATATATTTTTACACTCTCTGTGTATGTATGTATTCCTGTTCATTATTCTCTTATTAAATTCATATTAAAGTGAGATTCATGGAATACCTATTCACCCTACCCCTTCCTTCATTTCTGAATGTTCTTCATCTTATGCACTCCTATTATGTTAAGAAATATGTACTTCCTTCCCCTTCTTCCCCAGTACAGTTCCCCACCCCTCTCAGTTTTGTCTTTATCTAATCCATTAAAGACAAAACCATTTCTGAGCCCTCTATGATATTTACCTTTCTCAATGACTTTTGAAAACATTCATGCACTGAGAATATATTCATTCTGGTCCCCATTAACATGTAAATGATTTAATGCCAAACTATTCCTTCCATTTGAATAAATATAAGTATCAGCCTGTGTTTCTCTTGACTCCTGTGTTTCTATTTCAAAATGTACACTAAATTCTGGTCTTTCCATCAATCATACCTGGACATCCTCTATTATATTTAAGGCCTTTTTCATTCCATAGGATTATATTTGGTTGTGCTGGACAGGTTATTCTTGGTTATCTTTGTCTTCTGCTATTTGCAATGTCATATCCTAAGATCTCTTGCATTTTATTGTAGAATTTACCAAGTCTTGTATGATCCTGATTGTGGTTCCTTGCCATTAAATTCTTTCTTTTTGCTGAATGCAAAGAACACTTTTTTTCTTTGACTTGGGGAATCTGAAGTATGCCTATTACATTTCTAGGAGTTTTTATTACTGTGTTTGTTTAATGGTAGATACTTTATATGTTCTCTTTGCCCTGTGGTACTAAGAAATTTATGTAATTTATGAATTCTTGAAAAATTTTTTTTGTTTTTTTTTTTAGCTCTCCTTATTGATTTTCAGATATGATGAACCTTAGATTATCTCTCCTCTATGTGGAAAACTCTTATGGATTTGACCCTTGGGTATTTCTCAATCTAAGCTATTTCTATGTTCTGTTTAGAGTGGGGCAGAGAGAGTTGCTCACCAGTTTCAGTGTCTGAATCAAAGACTTGTGTTTGAGTGAAATTTTGATCCTTTACTCTTGGAAAGTGTGGGTAGAAAGCCGTGATCCTGAATGTGGTCCTTAAGAATTAGTTCTAATTTCTGTAGGAATTGTTTGGCCTTATTACCTGCTGTGGCTCAGATCAAGGTAGTCTATGTGCAGAGGTGGACAGAGGCTGCTTGTGTCCTGATTGGGGTGATTATTCTATACTAACTTATCCTGCTATTGCAGTCTTACTTTCCCTATGAAAGGGCCCTAGGATGACCTCTGTTCAAGATCTTTCTCCTGAGTTGGACTCTGGACCAACTCCATTAGGACTTTACCCTTCTACAGAGGGACTTTGAAACTGCTCAGGGACTTTTTCTTTTTGCAGTCATACTCTTGGATAATCTGTCTGTGGGATTAGGCTACTATAAATTGTACTTTTTACCAAAACCGGATACTCTACCTTCAGTGCTTCTGCAATACTCTAACATTCTTGTAATGTGTTCTCTTTCATTTTCTTTACATGGTTCATGTTAGACATTTAGTGGGGATGAATGGCAGTCATTTTGTTGTCATAATCTTGCCAACAAGTTTTCAGTGGGCTTTATATTAGGCAAGATTCCAGGAAACTAAGGTGTATTCAACTTCATCTTTCAGAAAAAGTTCTTAAACATTGGAAATGTGTTATGTAGTACACAGAATATTATGGTATTCCATCTATGTTGGGGAATGGATTGTAATTTTGGAATAATTCTACTTCTCAATATTCATTTTCTAAAGGGGAATTACTTGAAAGCATAATGTAAGAAAAAATCCCCAAATACTTTTTTTTTGGTAGAAATTTTACACTCTGACGAAGATCTTAGAGATTTATTGGAACTTCTAACAACCAAGTGAGTTTCATCAACAAAAATTACTTTTATCCATTTCCAGTACTTAGTTTTTGTATTATTCTTCCTATAACAAGCATTTTTTTCCTTCAAAGCAATGTTTGGCAGCTATTTTATTAATAGTCTTATGGTGCTTTTCAAACTCCAGGAAGATTATACAATGCTGCAAAGGAATGAATAACAGCCCCTCTAGCTCACAGGCATCTCTTAGAAACCAAAGTAGACCATTTTGCAAGTTGAGTCAAGTCAAGTCAGTAAACATTTATTAAGTGCTTAGTATATGCCACATACTTCAGTAGGTTCTGGAGATTTTAGAGAAAGAGGGGTAAGGGAAAAAATCTCATAGAACTCACAAAGCTCTATACATAGTATATGTGTTTATATGATGTATACAATGTACATACGGATTCAATGCATATATAATGGCCGAGGGAGAGCTAGAAAGTTCTTACAGAAGATGAGATTTGAGTTGATACTTGCAGGAAGCAAAGGAAGCTGGGAGGTAGAGTTAAAGTGGGAGATCTTTCCAAGTGGGGGGCAAAACCAGTGAAAAGGCCTGGAGTCAAAACAGAGAGTGTCATGTGTGAAGAGTAGAAGGTACACTAGCATCATTAGATACCAGAGTATATGGATGTATAAAATGTATACATATATATATATATATATATATATATATGTGTATATATAAAATTATATGTATAAAATGTAAGAGGCCTGGAGTGGCAGGAAGGAGTCAGGTTGTGACGAATGCTAAAAACTAACCAATGATGTCATAATTGTTCCTAGAGGTAGTAGGGGCCCACTGGAATTTATGGGAAAGGATGTAGTATGGTCAGACCTTTGTTTTAGTTGGATAATTTTGGCAGCTGAATGAAGGATGGAGAGAGTGGGGAGAAGCTTGAATTAATTACCTATATTTATTTTACATTTATTCTGTATTTATGTATATATTAGATGAACGTGTGTACATATGAACATACATAATTATGACTGTTGTTTCCTTGATAGAATATAAGGATCCAGAAAGCAGAGGTTGTTTTCTTTTATTGCTGTTATTGTTTTAGTATTCCCAGAGTTCAATAGTGTTGCTTGTTATTCAGTCATTCAGTCATATACACCTCACCAATGACACCATGGGTCATAGTATACCAGGTCTTTCTGTCTTCTACTATTTCTTGTAATCTGCCCAAACTCATATTCATTGCATCTATGACATTCTTTATCTACTTTGTCCTCTCCCCTCTCCTTTTCCTTTTGCCTTCAATCTTTTCCAACACCAGAGTCTTTTCCAGTGGATCTTGTGTTTTTATTATGAGACCCCAGTATTTGTCTGCCACATAATAAATGCCTAATAAATTTTATTTGACTGCTTATTGACAGATTAACAACTTGGGAGGTCAGGAAATGTCAAGTATAGGTATTATTAGGGCTATGATATAAACAAAGTTAAAAATTCTAAAAGGTAAAAGTATGGTGGAAGTAGATTCCATAAAAGGGAGAATGTTGGTGCAAAACCTTTAAGGCAAGGGATGGAATGTTGTATAAGGAAAGAGTTAATAGGATGGAGAACAATCAGAGGGCTAAACAAAGATGGCAGGGTAGAAGGACACACCTCTAAGAAGTTCTCCTCTCATAGCCCAAAAATATCTGTAAAAAATTGCTCTAACAAATTCTAGAGTCGCAAAAGCCACAAAATAACAAAGCAAAAGAGATTTTCAGCTCAAGGCAGCCATGAAGATCAACAAGAAAGGTCTATCACACCAGGCTCAGAACATAGTGTGGACCATGCTGAGGCATGAACAAGACTGGAGTGGGCTTCAAGGTGCCCCCAGCAGCTGCGGGTTTCAGATTCTTCAATGCATAGATACCAAAGAGAGCTTCAAAGGTCAGTGAGAAAGCTCTTTCACTTGGATGAGAAGTGAATGCAGTAGTGTAGCCCTGGCCCCAGGCAGCTGCAGACTCCATTATTGGAGCCCTGGTTTAAAGTTTCTGGGGGAATTGATCAGCTGATTTGGATCTTAGCCCTGAGCAGAAGACTTGGGGTAAGGAGGAGTGCTGGCATGGTGCAACAACTGACCTGGAAAATATATCCAGGAGAGACAATTTTAAAATTATGGAACTACCTGAAAGCCATGATCAAAAAAGAGCCTAGACATCATATTTCAAGAAATTATCAAGGAAAATTGTCTTGATATTCTGGAACCAGAGGGTAAAATAAATATTGAAAAAATATCACTGATCACCTATTGAAAGAATTCTGATAAGAAAAGCTCCTAGGAATATTGTATTCAAATCCCAGAGTTCCCAGGTCAAGGAGAAAATATTGCAAGCATCCACAAAGAAACAATTTGAGCACTGTGGAAATACAATCAGGATAACACAGGTTCTGACAGTTTCTACATTAAGGAATCAAAGGGCTTGGAATATGATATTCCAGAATATCCTAGTTCAAAGGAACTAGAATAGAAACCAAGAATCACCTCCCCAGACAAAACTGAGCACAAAACTTCAAGGGAAAAAATGATCATTCAATGAAATAGAGGAATTTCAAGCATTCTTGATGAAAACACCAGAGTTGAATAGGAAATTTGACTTTAAAAGATTAAAATCAAGGCAAGCATGAAAAGGTAAACAGGAAGGAAAAATCATAAGGGACATACTAAAACTGAATTGTTTACATTCCTACATGGCAAGTTAAAATTTGTAACTTTTGAAATTTTTCTCAGTACTTGTGTAGTTGTAGGGATTACACACACACACACACACACACACACACACATATATGTATGTATGTATACACACAAAGGGCACAGGGTGAGTTTAATAGGAAGGGATGTTTTCTAAATAAATAAAATTAAGGGGTGAGAGAGGAATACATTGGGTTGAGAAAGGGAAAAATGGAATGGGGCAAATTTTCTCTCATAAAAAATGCAAGAAAAAGCTTTTTCAATGGAAAGGAAAAGGGCAAGATGAGAGGGGAAAAAGCGAAGTGTACTCTCATCACATTTGGCTTAAGGAGGAAATAACCTGCACACTCAATTTAGTATGAAAATCTATTTTAGCCTAAAGGAAAGTAGGGGAGAAGGGGAGAAGTAGGGTGTGGCAAGGATGATTGAAGGGAGGGCAAATGAGATGAGTGTGGTAATTAGAAGTAAATACTTTTGGGGAAGAATAAGGTGAGAAGAGAATAAATGGGGGGGCAAGATAGGATGGAGGGAACTATAGGTAGTCTTTCACAACATGACTATTATGGAATCCTTTAGCAAAACTACACATATAAGGACTGTATTGAGTTCCTTGCCATCTCAGTGGGGAGGGGTGGGGAGGTAGGAAGGAAGAGAAGTTAGAATTCAAAGTTTTAGGAACAAATATTGAGAATTCTTTTTGCATGTAACTGGGAAATAAGAAATACAGGTAATGGGGTATAGAAATCTCTCTTGCCATATAAGAAAAGAGAGAAGCAGATAAGGGATGGGAGGGGTGTGATAGAAGGAAGGGTAGATTGGGGGAAAGGGTAATCAGAATATACAGTGTTTTGGGGTGGGGGAGGGGAGAGATGGGGAAAAAATCCGAAACATGAAATCTTGTGGAAATGAATGTTGAAAACTAAATAAATAAATTGGAAAAGAAAAAGAATAAAATAATGTTTCCAAACTATATTCATTATGATTTGTGATACCTCAAACAGAACTGCTAAGCAAAGCCAAGCAATAAGAAAAGCACTCATTTATGATATGTACATGAATCAGCTTGAAAATATTCTAATAAAATTCTACATTGTACACTAAAAAAAAAGAATGGAGAGCAATAGAAAATATTACTATAAAGGTACAATAAGTGGATGTCGAATCAGAAATTTGTATTTTATTCTAGAAGCAACAGAAAACCATTATTAGATTGTGTTTTAAGAATATCAGTTTGGAGTCTTTATGGAAGATGAATTGTAGAAGTGAGAGACTGGAGGCAGGGAGACTGACTAAGAATTTATTACAGTAGGCCAAGTAAAAGATGATAATAACCTGAAATATGGTTAAGGCTGAATATTTGGAGAAGATATGGGATGTGTTTACTATTTATCACTTAGAGTTATTATTAATAATTTATTAATTTCCTACAATTTAGTAAGGCACAATACCAAATACTGGAGGGGGGAGGATTCAGAACCTGTCCTCAATTAATTTATTGTCCAATGTTTCTAAAGTGAAGACCTATAGGAAGCTAGGAGAGGCAATAGATAGAGCACAGGCCTTAGAGTCAAGAACGTCTGAGTCTGAAATTTGCTCAACAACTGATTAGGCACGTGACTTTGGGCAAGTCACATAACATTTCCCAGCCTCATTGTCCTCATTTGCAAAGTGAAGATCAGAATGGCCCCTCTTTTTCAAGGTGGTGACAAGAATTAAATAAGTTAATGTTATAATGCTTTATAAATTTTGATGTGTTGCCTAAATGATAGTTATATTTACTACTTGTATTACTCTCCACTAGGAACATGAAAATATTCTTTTCATTTCAATTAGAAAATTAGCAATTTACTCTTGAACCTGTATATTAAATTATATAGCACATTATGCAAAATTTCAATGAAATAACAGAATTTTCATTTGTGGACAAAATCTAAATCCCAGATTCAATTCAACCTATAAGATCTGGGAAAAAAAGTACTTTCAAGTAGGAACCGGCCTTTCCATTGTGGCCATAAGCAAGTTTTAATCACATAACACAGAATGGGAAAAGATATATTAATGGAAAAGTGAGGAAAATGGAAAAGATGATATCAACTTTACTGAGGGGAAATAGTGATTTTGAAGAGGTGATCCACACTTGGCACACTATTAAACATTTCTGAACCTCAAACTGTCTCTCACTGATGACAATACACCATTTTACCTTCTTGAGAATAGCACTACCTTTTGAACAAAATCCTTGAAGGTTTGCTTTACTTGTTGGTTCCTTAGGGTATAAATGAAAGGGTTCAGCATGGGAGCAACTGAAGTATTGAGAATAGCTATTCCTTTGGTTACTGATGCTTTTTCTTTTGCTGAGGCATTCACATACATAAAGATGCAGCTGCCATAGGAGATAGAAATGACAATCATATGAGAGGAGCATGTGCAAAAGGTTTTTTTTCTCTGGCTTAGCAGAAGGGATCTTCAAAATTGAATGATATAAATACAGGACAGAATCACTAATGTCAAAGTAAATAGCAGAGTCACCAAAGCAAAATAAAAGGCAAGCACTTCTAAGAACTTTGTATCTGAGCAAGAGAGGGCAAAAGTACAGGAAAAATGATCAATGACATTGGATCCACAGTAATCAAGCTGCAGAAGAAGCATGAATGGACAGAAAATGGTCAAGAATCCTCCTAATCACGCACAAAGGACAAGCAAGGTGCAGAGTTTGTTGCTCGTGATGGTGGCATAATGCAAGGGCTTGCAGATAGCAATGTAACGATCATAGGACATGGCAGTAAATAGGTAAAATTCAGTTATCCCCATAAAAATGAGAAAGAATAACTGAGCTGTACAGTTGATAAAAGAAATCCTTTTGTTTCCAGTAATAATGGAGCTCAGGAATGCAAAAAAATTGAGGAATGAGTGAAAGAGACTTCTAGGAAGGCAAAATTCCTGAGGAAAAAACACATATGTATCCACAGGTGAGAATCCACCAGAGTAAGGGTGATGATGGTCACATTCCCAGTAATACTTAAGATATAAGCAATAAACAAAAACAGAAAAATAACAACCTGAAGTTTTGGATCATCTGAAAATCCCAGGAGGATGAACTCTCTGATCACTGAGTGATTTTTCATTTTTGTTTCATCCTCCAACTACCAGGCCTGCTACTGAAAATAAGAAATCAGAATGAGGACAAATGGAGATGAAAGATACACCTGCAATAAAATCAGCTCTTAAAATTTGATAACTTAAAAATAAAACACCCATCACAGTAATAATTCATTCTATAATGTAACAGGTAAGTAAAAATTCACTGTTATATTTTGATCATTTTAGTGAATACGAACCTACCATGTACCAAGTAAGTCAATTCCAAAGCTGGACAGTTCTTAACTTTTAGGAAGTTCTTCCGTGTATAAAAAGTCTTCCTTTATGGATTTTTTTAATCTTTATTCCCAGGTTAATGTCCTCTTCCCCACACATATACCAAGCAGAACAAATAAACTTTCATGTTGTTTAGTTATATCTGACTCTTTGTGACTCTATTTGAGATTTTCTTGTCAAAGATACTGAAGTTGTTGGACATATTTTTCTCCAGTTTATTTTACAGATGAAGAAAATGAGGCAACCTGGGTAAAGCAACTTCCCCAGAGTCACACAGTTAGTGTCTGATGCTGGATTTGAAGGAAGATTCTGTGCCATCTGGATGCCCACATGACAGTTCCTCAAGTTCTTGAAGACAACTGTCCTGTACCCCTCTAAATTTACAGCTATAGTGCCTAAATGTACCTTTTTCCTTTAGCCAATCCTCATATGGCATTTCCCTGTCCCAGCTACATTCCTCTAGTATATAACTTAGTCACCAGTTTTGAATCCTAAGTGTTGCACCCAGAATCAACTCAATAATCCAAATGTGGTCTAAATAGCAGAGTACAGTAATTTTACATCTCCCTAATCTTAGATTATATGCCACTCAATAAAACCTAAAATCACATGATTTTTTTTTTGCTACCATATCACAAATCCACAAGTTGTATTTGCAGTTTTCTCTCTCATGCCCACAACAAACTCATTATTTTCAGGAAAAACTCTTCTCTAGTAACATCTTCTCTATTTTGAAACTCTGAATTTGATTTTTATAAAGTTTTATACGGTAGGCATCTAATTAATGCTTATTCCCTTTTCAATATAAGACTTTAACTTAATCCCTATTAATTTTAATCTTTTATAAAGTTTTTCCCAGAATGCCAACTTGTCAGATCTTTCAAAATACTTTTTTGACATTATTTAAACTTAAGTTTCAAAGACTTTTCCATAACAACTTGAGTTGGCCAAGCCAAATATTATTACCCTCATTTTACAGGTAATGAAACTGAGGCTCATGGAGATAAGTAAAAAGGTTTGCTTACAAAGCTCGTGATTAGAAGAGCCTAGGATTCAAAAATGGGACCTTTCAATGAATTTGTGGAATATTTTTTTACATACAACTATCACTGTTTTTATTACTAAAAATTTTCATGTGTAAAATGTGATAACAAGTTATTGTTCTTTATATCTTTAAATATATGTAGAACAATAGTCATTTTCAAATCTAACGTTTTCATTTTGCCAAGTCAGAAAAAAATCATATATGAACTTTAATGATTATCATGGTGGAATAACAAACAATTCTTGAAGATTTAGCAGACTTCAGTTAACATTTAAAGTTGGTTCACAAAATAATCCCCCACTTTTTCGAATAAATTGGAAAAAATGCTACAAAATCTACAATTCACAATTTTTATATGTACATATACTTTCTCTTCAAGCTTACATCCCGCATTTAATATACACATTAACAATGTTATATTTCTCTTTCAAACTTTTAGCGTTATTCCTTCCTCATGTTTTGCATAGATGTTTCTTACATGCTTATTTAAGACTTGTATATGACCATTCTTGCATTACCTTCTTAATGGTGACTCCTGTAAGATTGCAGATTTTAACATTGCATTACCTTTCAGGTTATCAAATACAAATACAAATTTTTTAATTACCAACAAAGAATTAGTGTTCCAATTTTCCCACACATTCTCCATCATTTATCATTTTTCTCTTTTGTCATGTTAGCCAATCTCATAGGTGTGATGCGGCACCTCGGATGTTTTCATGGTGTATTTCTCTAATGAATAGTGATTTAGAGCATTTTTATATGACTATAGATAGCTTTAATTTCTTCCTCGGTTCATATGCTTTGATCATTTATTAATTGGAGAATGACTTGTATTTTTACAAATTTGACTTGTTTCTCTATATATTTTAGAGATGTGGCCTTTATCAGAGATAATGGTTATAAAAATTCTTTCCCAGTTTTCTGTTTCTGTCAAATCTTGGTTGCATTGTCTTTATTCATGCAAAAGCTTTTCAGTTTAATGTATTCGGAATTACCCATTTTTCATTTCACACTATTCTCTATCTCTTGTTTGGTCTAAATAACTTTTTAAATTCTCATTGGTTCTCCTATTAGGGTTTTCTTGAAATCCTTCTTTCTTGATTCTTTTTCTACTCTTGGTACTAATCTTTATTGTCTTTTTCTACAGGTAATGCCATTGGTTACCATCCAAGTGCTGAGCTCCTTGTATTAGGATTCTCCTACCCTCTGTCCTGGATACTTTTGTCCCTCTTCTCTATCTCTCTCAATTTCTGTCCCTTTCTCTGTCTTTTTCTTCTTTTTGTCTCTGTCTGTGTCTATCTCTGCATGTGTATGTATAAGTGCATGTATGTATATCCCAAATTACATGTTCAAATAATTTTCAGTATGTTTTAATATTTTGTATCCCAAATCTCTCCTTCTACTACACCTCCATGAGATGGTAAGCAATCAGATATATGGTTATATATGTGCAATCATACAAAACATTTCTCTACATTTCAAATTGCCTTATTACAAAGTTAGCAAACTTCAAAAAAAAAGCTGCACAAAGCTGACCAAATAAAACAGAAAAATGGATTGTTATGTAAAACTGTAAAATTTTACTACATGAAATATTTTTCTTTCAATTTCAAGCTGTCCTTTTTATCTGCATTTCTTTTTGACTTTACTTTTATTCTTCTATGGAAAATAAAAAAAAACATTCAATGACTATATCTGCTTTCTTTTCTTTTTTAGAAACTCTGTCCATAGATGTTACTCAACAGATTTTAAATTTATTTTGTTGGTTACTCAGACCCTCACTTCACTCTCTGTTATCTCTCCTCTCTGATTGATAGAGTATTACACTTCCAAAAACTTTCCTTTATCCTGTATTCACAGCCTTTCAGGTAACTCCATTTTCTATCAGTAGTTCTCCTTAGTTCTGATTCCAAGGAACCATTCCATCCTATCCATTCCTCCCTCCCCCCTAGTCCCCAAGATACTTCCTCATGACTGATACCCTTAGTTTTCAGCTGCTTTTTGTGTGTTGTTTTCTTCCATTAAACTATAAGATTCTTGAGGATGTGAATAGTCTCTTCTCCTTATTTACATTCCCTGAAGTTGTCACATTCCCTGTCAAGGTGAGTAATAAATGTTTATTGAATTGACTTGATTGTCTCCTCTCCAACCATTTAAAAATTGAAAAGAAAAAGAAAAAGGAAAACCTATTTGTAACAAATAGGCAACATCAAGTAAAATACATTGAAACATTAACCATGGCTGAAAAAACATGTCTCATTTTCCCTCCTTAATTTTCATTAGTCTTTGGGAATCGTAATAGTTATTTGCATCGGACATTCCTCCAGTCTTCATCTATCTCTTCACTTCTGGTCTTATTCAAAACCAATGATTCAGCATCAGTGGATCTTTTAAAAGGGAATCGTTTAACTTCTTGCTGTCTCTTCTTCTAACATTCCACGTGGCATTAGATAAATTTGGAATGTCATATAAACCAAAAAGTCAATATTCATAGACTTGTTTAAGATTGAAAGTCTGATACTGAGTGCCTAGGTGTAGAACAGAGGGGTCCCTAATGGAGAGCAAGAGTTTCCTGTGCTACAGGGCCCCTGGATCTAGTGAAAGTTTAAATAAATAGGCTCACCATTTTCCCTATCTCAGTTTCATTAGTTAATGAATAGATCTTATCAGTTCCCATGGATTTAATTACCATCTCTAGGCTGATGATTCTAAAATCTTTTCTTTTCCTGACCTAAATTCTCTCCTTATCCAATCTGCATCTTCAACTGCCTTTCAGACATCACAAACTGGATTTCTAGAAGATACCTTAAACTCAGTATGCCTAAAATAGTAAATATTATCTTTCCCCTTAAACTTTTCCCTATCATCTTCTCTATTATTGTGGATGGTATAAAGATGTTTCGAGACACCTTGTTTCCCAGAGCTAAGGCCCAGCAAGCAGGGTGCACCTTGAGGTGGACATAAAAACAATCTTTTGCATTCTGGATGATTTCACCCTCTGGCAAAGTGTATTACTTTGGCCAGCTTCAAGAGTTCACTGAGGGCAGCTAAAGTCATTCATCACATCTCTTGACATGCTCAAACACAAGCCATGAGAACCGTATCAGCAAGTCATGTCATCATCTTGATGTTATGGTCCTCTTCAAGAATGAAGGACAAACACAACCTGTGAGAGAGTAGCATCTTCTCTCTTCTCCTCTCCTCTCCTCTCCTCTCTTCTCCTACATTTCTTGCTCAAAGATCAACCCTTTAACCCACTTCACTCTGGAGCTCATAGACTCGACAACAAGTCCCCACTCACCTAGCACAGAGTGAATGTAAGTGAAAAATAGTAATTTGTTTCTCTTTTACCCAGGAACCCAGAGGGTCTTCCCCTCCCAGTTTGATTTATTTTCTCTTTGAATAAAGGGGCCATCCCTTCAGTAACTACTTAAAGAAGGATATTCATTGAATGGGTGTATCTCACTCAAAATCAGAATATGACAAGACCTCAGCCTGTAAGGGACAATGTCTCACATTGCATCCTGGGCCATCTCTGGCTGTCCTGATGAATATCAGGTCACTGGACCCAGATGGCTCAGGAGAAAAAAGTGAGGTTGGTCACCTTGCACGGCCCTCCCTCACTCCAAACAGTCCACAGCAAGTCATGTCATTATCTTGATGTCATGGTCCTTTCTGAGAACAAAGGACAAACCCAGCTTTGTTCAAAGTCATTTAATCATGTTTGACTCAGTTTCTCATCTGTGAAATTATCTGCAGAAGGAAATGGCAAAAGCACTCCAGTACCTTTGCCAAGAAAACCCCAAATAGGGTCACAAAGAGTTGGACCTGACTGAAACAACTCAACAACAAAAATGTCCCATAGACGCAGGTCTTTCTTATATTCAGTCTTGAATGTGACTACATTCATTCTTTAGAAATGTGACTTATTAATCAGAAACAGTTCATAAATTCACTAATTTATAACTGAAAGAAATAATATTTTAAAATATGCAACTGAAAATGTTGGACATAATAATAAAATTAAAGGGAAATAATTGATTTTTTAAAAATGCTAACAATAGGTAAGTATCAAACACCTGAATAGACCCCACTTACTGCTAAGAAAAGAGCTAATATTCTGAAAAGATATTAACTTTCCAATATATTAATTTACAGCAGGACAACACATATTTAGGTGGAAATGCAGCTTAAACAAACAATTAAGTTTACTAGATTGTATGGCCTTGGGGATTCCAGTTAGTTAAAAATAAGACAAATCAAGAAAAAAATAACTTAAAGAAGCTTCCAGAAAATTGTATCAAATTTTGCCTTGGTAATTCCATGTTATGTTGTTATGTTTCTATCCTTTCCAATACAACATAGGCTTAGGAGTGTGTCAGGCTGTGATTGGGGGATGTGTGATTCACTTCAGATTTCCTTAACTTTACCAATAGTTGATTGATATTCTTATCAAATTATACTTTCAGGGATTTTCCAGACTTCCCAGGATTACAGGAAATAGACAAGTCCTTTGTTATGATCTTAAAGGAGTTATGCACATGTTTCATTTGATAATGATTTTCATCAGGGGGACTAATTGATAACTTTGAAATACTTGTCAAAACATCTTATTTCCTTTCCCTTCTGTAAAATGAGGAAGTGGAGATCTTGGAAATCTCAGCTATATCCCTAAATTTAGATCCATTATTTTTTAGTTGCGAAGAGTATCAAAGAAAAAATTAAGAATCCTTACTTAAAATCAATAAAACAATTTCATCATCTATAAGAAATGATCAATTTTTATATTCTGTCTAGAAACAGAAAGCTTACTGCTTGTTGAATTAAAAAATATTGGAAGAAATAAAAGAACATGCAGAAAAGTTGGTTGGTTGTTGTCCAGTATCAAAGAGGACCAAAATGACATCACCATGATAAAGTGAAATTTCAGTATGTCTGCCTGTGGCTGATCAGACCAATACAAGGTCAGAGTGCTCTACCATACCACACAGGTTGGGCAAAGATAGTATGTGTGAATATTTGCAGTGGATACTACAAATTTGTGCATCCTATGCTGACTTTGTGTTGTCTCAATTCTGCTTTGCTCATAGAGCACAGCACCCTTTCTGATATGGGCATGCCATGGAACTGTCCTGTACTAGTGTCTCCCATATTACACAGTCAAATCCAAAGTTCTTGCAAGAGACCTTGAGAGTGTCCTTGTATCTCTTCTTCTGACCATCATGTCATCACCTGCCCCATGTGAGTTCTCCATAAAATAGTCCTTTCATCAAATGTACATTTGCATTTGAACCACATGGTCAGCCCATCGGAGTTGTACTCTCTGAAGCATACTTTGAATGCTTGGCAGTTCAGCTCAAGCAAGTAAGTCAGTTCAAATGGAAGCAATTCAGTTTCCTGGCATGGTCCTGGTAGACTGTCCTTGTTTCACAGGCATACAGCAATGAGGTCACCACAACGACTCTGTAGACTTTCAGTTTAGTAGTCAATCTAATACATTTTCTCTCCCAAACTTTTCTTTGGAGCTTCCCAAACACCGTGATAGCTCTGGCAATGAGTGCATCAATCTCATTGTCAATGTACACACCCCTGGAGAGTACACTACCAAGGCAAGTGAACTTATCCACAGTATTCAAAACTTCTCCATTTGTTGTAACCAATGGTTCCACATATGGATGGTGTGGTGAAGGCTGATGGAACCCCTGTGTTTTCTTGGTATTAATTATTAGTCCAAAATTAGAAACGGGCAGCAGAGAATCGATTCATATTTTGTTGCAGCTCAGCTTCAGAGGCTGCATTGAGTGCATAATCATCTGCAAACAGAAAATCATGCACCAACACTCCCTCCACTTGGCTTGTAGCCTTTTCAAATTGAAGAACTTATCATCAGTATGGTAGTTGACTTTGAAGTCTTATTTATCCTCCTTGAAAACATTTGACAACATGACTGAAAACATCATGCCAAAAAGCATGGTAGCAAGTATACAACCATATTTTACTCCATTGGTGACTGAGAAAGCATGAGATCATTGCCCACTATCCAGAACCTGGACCAAAATGACATCATGACATTGACATAAAATAATGTTGAACTTCTCTGGGCAACCAAATTTTGACATAATTTTCCATAAGCCCTCATGACTAATAGTGTCAAAGACCTTGTTGAGGACTACAAATGTAGTGTATAGGTCTCTATTCTGCTCCTGGCATTTATCCTAGAGTTGTCACACACATATCAACTGTCCCTTGGCCCTTTCTGAAGCCACACCGACTCTCAGGTACATGACCATCTTCCAGGTAAAGGATCAGTCTGTTTAGGAGGATTCTAGCAAGAATCTTGCCAGCAATAAATAAGAGAGAGACTTTCCCTGTGATTATTGCATTCCAACAGTACCTTTAACTAGTATCATAGTAATCATGTCAAAAAAGGAAATGAGATTGATTGGAACTTTTTTGTTCTTGATGAAGTTCCAATGTTTTATTTTGTTCTTTTTTTTGTAATCATTGCTTCCTCTTCTAGATATTTCAGTTTATCTCTTTAGTGGCACATTCTAGAATTTAAGTCAATCTCACTAGACTATAATGTGAAGACTGTTCTCTACCCTTTGTTGAGAATCAAGTCATACACCCTTCAACCATTTTTAGAATCTCTTGTTTTCCATGATTTTTCAAATAATGCTGGGCGTGAATCAATACTTTATATGGGAGAAGATGTAGTTCATCTAGAAAAAGTGACTTGAATTGCTTCAGGTAATTATGTCTTTTCTTACCCTCTCCTTAATTTTCTTGGCCATCAATGTACTGTAAGTCATTTGTGTTCTATCATTTCCAGTGCAAACATCATAATATTAGTCAGAGAAAATGAAAGCCAAATAAAGAAGTTCCTCTATCTCTCTTTTCTCAGTTATCATCATCTTGACCATTCCATTCTTTGATTCTATCTTTCCCCATATATAGTTTTTAAAAATCCCAACATCCCCAAATTAGAGGGAGGTTGGAAGGGAGTAGTTATTAATCTTTCACTGTCAACATGGCAAGTTTCTGTGCTTGGCCCTTTGCTTTTTAAATTTTTATACTTTCTTTTAAATAAGGACTTAGATTGGCAAACATCTTCAGATATGCAGCAGACCCATAGGTGGGGAGGATAGCTTATGTACTGGATAGTAGAATTAGAATCCAAACAGATCTTGATGGGTTGAGCATGGAGATGAATCTGTTAAGATGAAATGCAAATGAAAAATCTTACTTTGGGCATAAAAAATAGTGGGCTTTTTCTGGAAAATATTGGTCACGTTTCTGATGTGGAAGTCTGAAAAATAATGTGATTATGGTCTGCACTAATGGTGAGAACTTCCAGGCAAAGGGAAGTGGTAGTTATAAAATTGTCTGACCTCAGGACACCTCTTCTACCTACTTCCTTTGTCAGCCTGAAATCTTTCTGAGGTTTAGCATTCCTGACACTCTTTTTGCAGCACTTGGCCATGTTCTATAGTAATGCTCTGTTACTGAACTTATTTCTATCTTTGATACTTTTTTTGGATATTTAAATTTAGTTGATTAGTTTCCTTTGTATACACACCTACATAATCAAGAAAATCCTGTTTATCATCCTCATTGTATTTGCTTCAGGGTGTGTCTTATATCTTTCATCCTTCTTGGGCTGACTTCCTCTCTTGTATTTTTGTCCATGGGGTTCTACCTATCTTTTCTCTAAACTCTTTGAATTCTGGTATCCTAAAATCTATATACATGTCAGACTATGTCTGGATTTTGACATTTTTATCACAAACTCCAGGATTCCTATCATTTCTAAATCAATAACTAGTTCTTTTCTGTTAGTCAAAAAATCAAATCCAGAATAGGTTTTCCCCTTGTCATTGTTCTACCTTTTGAAGGATTAAATTAGCAATGAAATAAGTCAAGACATTAGTAGTTGCTCACCTTTTGGCAGAGAATTTCAGCAGATGCCTGCACCCACTAAATTACTCCCTTCAGTTCTATATTATGTTTGTGCTTGTGATATTTCTGTAACAGAGGGCTCATTAGTAAGAATTAGCATGCTTAGCTGATGTGATTTCCTATATAGATGAAGCAGAGCAGGCTGCTTAGAGAGGGCCATGATGATAAGTAATATGTTTGCTTGTTATAGAGATGTGGAGCATGTATGTAAATCATCTACCTCTTTTCAGTTTGTTAGCCAAATGATGAAAAGTGACCTCTTTGAGTGGTCACGGGGCTAAAATTGGGATATTTTTATGGCATGGGGCTCGTGATGAGGAAATTTATTGCACTTACTGGATGGGAGAAAGAGAATAGGTTACTGAGGAACTCTGGCTACGGGATGGATTACCACCTTCTCTCACCCTCAGCTGTCATGAATGTGAGAGAATTGTCATTCTGTAACTTCTGTCTCTACTGAGGCCACTCTTTCTTATTTCTAGAAAAAGAATATTAGAGATGATTCCATAACATATTGTTATGTTTCTCTCCCTTATGGTGTGGCAATGGCTAAGAAGATGAGCAAGATGTGATTGGGGATGTGTCATTCACTTCAGACTTCCTTAACATTCTCAATATTTGATGAATATTCTTATCAACTTATACTTTCAGATATTTTCCACACTTCTCATGTTTACAGGAAATAGACATGTCCTTTGGGGTTTGCTTGGAGATTTTCTCCAAAGAATATTAAAAGTTACTTAATTTGCTATGATTAATATCATATTGTACAGGGATTGTACATATGTTTTATTTAATAATGCTTCCATCACTGGGGGTAATGAATAGTTTTGAAGTGTTTTTCCAAACATCTGACTTCCTTTTCCCTTGTTATAATGTAGAAGTTGAGATTCTGGAAATCTAAGAGATACCCCTATGCTTAGCTCTATTCTTTATATTTTTATAGTAGAAAAGAGAAACAAATTTTTTAAAAAAATAAGAACAGCAAACTATAGAAGTATGAAGCAGGAGAAGGTAGTCTATGATTTTCAAAACATGTAGAAGATTAAGAAATTTCTTATGGTTTATTTTCTTTGTTAAAAGCATGATCCTTCAGGTTTCTTCTCTCATAACTAATATATATTCTGGGCCACTTCAGATTAGTAGGGCAACTAGATTGTTCAGTGGATGAAATATCAGTCCTGGATTTAAGAGGACCCCAGTTAAAATCCAGACTCAGACACTTACTAGCTTTAATACCTTGGGCAAATCACTTAACTGTCTTATCTTCCCAGATTGATGTTTTTAAACTTGGCAAAAAAGGCCTTTGTTTGCCACATTTTTTACCAACTTTAATCAATGAATAGACATTGCCTCAGTCAAACGAGAATGGGGAAAGAGCCTTAGAATGAAGGATAAACAACATTCTGTAATTAGAATGGGTTTCCTCCCAGAGAACCCAACTGGCCAGTTTTATTTGGGCAATTCAGCTATTTTCTCCTCCCATCTTCTGTCTTCTTTCTCTGTCTACATAGGATATAATACCCTAACCTATGAGTGCTCAGCCCAGAGGAATGTAAATTTTAGAGATCTTGGAGTTTATTACCTAGATTTCTTTCTTAAGGACTGTACTTTATACCCAGATCAGTTTGTTATTGATTGGCCAAAAATTAAGTCTCAACCCAAGTCCCACCTGGTCATTGTTTAGGTCATGATGGCTCAGAGTGAATATATAAATAGCAACTGTTTTTAAACTCCTTAAAAGAAGACATTCTTTGCTTCATTTCTTACCTAGCCTTAATCACTCGAATGGGTATTGCCTCATTTAAAGAGAGACCTTTGAAAGACCTTTGTTTCAATAGCTCAAGGTCTCCCACTGAGTCCAGGGCCATCTTCTGATCTATATCTTGCCACTGGGCCCACATGCCTCCAGAGAAGAAAGTGGGAATGGTGACTTTGCACACCCCTCGGTCATATAAAACCAATTGACTTGCAAAACATGATATTACCTCCCTGATGTCATGATCCTCTTTAAGAATGAAGGACAAACAATGGCAATAGTCAAAATGACTTATTCACTTGAAGTTGTCCTTAAAAGAGTATTGTTATTATGATATGAAATGTTCTATTGGTTCTGCTCAGTTTACTCTTCATTATTTAATACAAGTCTATCCATGTTTTTCTTAGATCACTAAGCTCATCATTTCTTATACCACTGTTGTGTTCCATCACATTCATATACCACAACTTGTTAAACCATTCCCCAAATGAAACTCATTCCTGCAATTCACAAATGTAAAGATTTAAGATTTTGGGATGAGAATTCATGTTTGGCAAAACTTATTGGGAGAAGTGGAAAACAGTCCAGCAGAAATTGAGCATAGATCAATATCTTATATTATTTTACCAAGAATAAGGTCAAAATGGATATATTACTTGGATGTAAAGAGAGATGTTACAGGAAAATTTGGGGACTATATTACCTATCAGACTTATGGATAGTTAGACAGTTTATGAATAAATAAAAAGCTAGAGAACATTGTGAGGTGTAAAGTGGATAATATGATTAAATTTAAAATTTTATACAAATAAGACAAATGTATGTAAGATAGAAGGTAAAGAGAAAATGGGGGGAAATTTTAGACAGATTCTCAGTTCAAGGTCTTAGATTTTAAATATATAAATAATTTTGTCAAATCTATAAGACAGATAGTTTGATGATGTTTTCTACATCAAGGATATTTAGGATACAGTTGTGATTCTATAGGTATGGAGCCAGGTATGTTGGAGTCTACAACACAATTATATCAGTGTCAATATTCATACCTTGTAAATTGACAAACATTACAAATCAGCCCTGATTAATAAAGTGATGGAAAAAAATGTTAATAAAACAGATGAACATTAAAAGCCTGTTTTTATTCTGAAGACCATTTTTATTTTTTAAAAATGAAATTGAAAAATGTTGTCTATCAAAATCAATCCCCACATACTGTATCTGTTACTGTGTATAATGTTCTTTTGGTTCTGTTCACTTCACTCAATATCAGTTCATATAAGTCTAGGAAAGACCATTTTTAAACATTTTCCAGCATACTCCCAGTCTTCAACCTCACTTTGCCAGAGGACAAATGTTACAGTACTAGATCTTCCTTTCAGGATCACTCCAGAGTGATAGACTAAGCAGATGCTGAAATGATGGATTACATGTTGGGTTATAAAAGAGGAGGAGGTCATTAATGGAGTAGATTGTTTGTAAGGCAATTTAATATCTGATCCCTCACTGTCTTCTTAAAGATCAAGGATTGTGAAAAACAAGGTGCTGAAGAGGGCTAGCATTGTACTCAGAATACTTACTAGATTTTGAGAGAGTTTGACATGAGTGGGAAACTGAGATATGGTGTCATGTATGAAAGGTGGCATATAGCAATCTCTTGTAGTTAATGAGGTACTGGTATTTGTCCTAGAATATGCTACATATTGTGAGAATGTGGGACAGAGAGGGAAAGTGGTTACTTCCAGGCAACCATCTAGCAATGAAATTTAATTGGTCCCAGTTCCAATGCCTGTTGAACAATGTAGAATCTGTGCACAGTGATGATTCATCTTAACTACCTAAGTAGCATATTCTGAACACTAAACTTTTCAGAGGAAAAAAAGTAATGTACATGAAGGTGGAAGGAGGTTAAGGAGACTTAGGTCCAGAATGTGAGGGTGTGAGTGGCCAAAGAATACTCAGGAAGGGGCAAACATGCTAGGTAACTGTAACCAGGTGATATAGCATTCAAAAGATCAAGCAAACAAGGCACAAGGAAGTCTAGAGGTAGAGCTCATTCTGAGTTTTGCAGGTAGCCAGTCCAATAGTGATGTGTTGTGGAACATCTTTTTTGACCCCTCTCACTGCTAACCCCATGTTCAAGAATTCTGAAATCTCTTTTGACTATAATTCTATTTGCCTTTTACCTCTTCTTCTACTTTCCTTAACATAAGCCTTCCCTTTATCCACATTATAACTTCCAATCCCTTGATCTCCCGATTTTCCCATAAATAATTCCTCCTGCATTAGCCACTCTCTCCTCTTTTCCCCATCTTAACTCTTTGGTGAATCCATTCAACTCTACACTAACCTCATCTCTTGAATTCCTTCTCCTCCCCCTCCTTATCATATCATCAATTTTGCTTAGTCAAGTCTCAGATCACTAAACATGCCTATACATGTGTTGTTTAACGAAGGTGAAGAAAATGACATAACCATTCTGACTAAGCCCACAGCAAATTTTTATGCAATCTCAACTGAGCCCTCACTGTTGCTAGGCAATTCTACTATACCTCCCTTGTCAACTTATTTTCCCTTTTTCCGTACTGGTTTTTCCAAACTCCTCAAACTTCCTATGGATCTTTCTCCTCTCTATTCTCTCAGCAGAGAACCTCACCTCATATTTTGCAGAAAATAAAATTTGAAAGCATTCACTGTGAACTTTCTTTTTTCTCCTCTTTCTCCTCTTCTGTCTGAGTGACTTTCTACCACTCTCTCCTCCTTTACCCCTGTCTCACATGGTGAAGAGACCTTGCACATTTCTAAGGCTAATCCCTCTACTTGTTCAAGTGATCTCCTTCCATCTCATCTCCTCCTCTGCTATAACCACACTTTAATTTATTTTCAATCTCTCTCTCTTGGCATTAATTCATTAAATATAACTGGTGTGTCAATAACTGGAAATGAACTATGGAGAGAAACAAACTAGAATTGGAGACTCAGCAAACATTATTAGTGAAACCTCAAACTCTTAGGGACATTCCTGCATCACTGAGAGGGAAATACGGCTAGACGCTGCAATAAAATTAGATCAGAGGAAATACTATGTTTCCTAAATTACTCTTCTATTTTCAAATCATATATACTTGTGAATCATCTGTATATGTAACAAAGTTAGCACATCAGAAGTGAAACAATGAAAACTGTCTCTTAATCTCTCTCCCCCACATTCATTCCTTATGCTATTATCCAAACACTAGGGGACCCAGTTCAGACTTCCTAATGTTTCCCAATTATTGATTAATACCCTTACTAATTTAGATTTTTAGGAATTTTCCAGATTTCCAAGGCTTATAAGAAAACTGAACCAGACATTTGGAGGTTGCTTGGGGACTTTCTCCAAAGACCATTTAAGTTTCATTAATTTGTTATGATCTTAAAGAATCTATCTGTGCACACATTTTATTTAATGTTTCCATCAATGAGAGTAAAAATAGGTTTTATGGGTTTATCAAGACACTTAGATTCCTTTTACTCTGCAAAATGGTGAAATCGAGATTTCTGAGCACTCAGAGACAATTCCACACTTATGTTCAATTTTTTTTTTATTTTCTAGCAGCACACTACTAAAGAAAAATTCACTAATACTCATTGGGATTTATTAAAAACCTTTTCATCAGCTAGCAAAAGGAAATATGGAATTTGTTATTCTCTTTAGAGATAGAAAGCTTAATGCTAGTTGACTTGAAGAAAAAATAATTGTAAGAAAGCCAGAAGTAGGAAAGAGAGGAAGACACCCTAATTTATTTTGAAAGCACATACAAATTTAAGAAATTTTTTTTCTATTTAAACTTTAGAGTTAAATATATAATTCATTAGGTATTTTTAATCAGTATTAGATGGTATGATACCATCTTCCACTCTTTAGGACATATTACAGGTTAGTTTCATTTTGCGTTCATTAATATAGATTGTATTTTACCTAGTGAAAGACAAGAACCTGGGAATTAAACCAAAAAGTTTCAAGATAGTTTTAATCTACATCTATTCAGAATATCCTACCAAACTAAAAGGTTTCTATTTAAATTTTGGATTTAACATATAAGTGAAATTTATCTCTTGTTGATAATTACAATTTGGGTTAATATGTTGAGTAAATGAAAGATATTTTATCCATTTTAAGTTCCTAGGAATTCCAGTTATTACTTTTATAATGTAACTACACCAAAGAATCTAGAAATGGGGATATGCAGTTTCTAGAAGAGCTGATAAAGGGGGAATGACAACTCTCTTCATATCTAAAGCACTTTCATATGCATGAGATATTAGATTCTTTATTTTTTTTTTGATTGGCACCAGAGGACAGACAAGAAAGTAATGGATAAAAGTTGTAGAGGTAAATTTATGCTTGAGATTCAGTAAAAACTTTCTATCAATTAAAAATTTCTACTAATTCTGCCACAAAGTGAGTTTGCCTGCCTCAGTAGGTTCCCCACTACTGGAAGACTTTATTTTTATTATTTTTTGGAGGAAGACTTTTTATTCTCATTGTATGTAGTTCTGCTTTCTCCATCTAGCTCTGTTCCTTCCCTTTAGGTTATTCCAGTGACCTCTGAAATTTTGACTTTTAAAATTAAATTTATTTTTTGTTTTCAGCATTTGCTTCCACAAAATTTTGAACTTCAATATTTCTTCCTACATTTTCCCTCTCCCCATGCCAGGCCAGCATGTATTCTGATCACCCCTTCCCCCAATCTGCCCTCCCTTCTGTCACCTTGCCCATCTTATCCCCTTCCCTTCTATTTTCCTGTAGGACATGATAGATTTGTATACCCCAGTGGGTGTGTGTGTGTGTTTGTATGTGTGTGTATTCCAAATTTGCATGTAAAAACCAATTTTTAACATTCCTTTTTAAATCTCTGAGTTCCACATTTTCTCCTTTCCCTCCTCCCCACCTACCCTCCTTGAGACAGCAAGCAATTTAATATAGTTTATACATGTATAGTCATGAAAAACACTTCAATCACAGTCATGTTGTGAAAAACTAACTATATTTCCCTCTCTCCTGTCCTGCCATTCATTTATTCTATTCTCTCCTTTGAGCTGTCCCTCTACAAAAGTATTTGCTTCTGATTACCCCTTCCCATAATTTACTGTCACTTCTAATATCCCCCCCTTTCTTATCCCCTTCCCTGAAGCTTTCAAGCAGTGTAAGATAGATTTCCAGACCCAATTGAGTGTGTATCTCATTCCTTCCTGAAACCAAATGTGATCAAACTAAGACTCATTTATTCCCTCACACCTTCCCCCTCTTTCACTCCATTGTAAAAACTCTTTCTTGTCTCTTTTATTTGAAATGATCTACAACATGCTAGCTCTCCCATTCTCTCTCTCCCAGAATATTTATCTCAATATTAAATTTTATTTTTAGATATAATCAGCTTATCCTATGCCTACACACACACACACACACACACACACACACACGCACGCACGCACGCACGCACATGCACACATGCACACATATTCCCTCCAACTGCCCTAATATTGAGAAAGATCTCATGAGTTATGAATATTGTCTTTTCATTTAGGAATGTAAACAGTCCAAATGTAATAAGTCCCTTATGGTTTCTCTTCCTTGTTTATCTTTTCATTCTTCTCTTGATTCTAGTATTTGAAAGTGAAATTTTCTATTCAACTCTGGTCTTTTCAACAAGAATGCTTGGAAGTCCTCTATTTCATTGAAATTCCATTTTTACCGCTGAAGTATTCTACTCAGTTTTGCTGTATAGGTGATTCTTGGTTTTAATCCTCCTGCCTATTACTTCTGGAATATCATATTGCAAGCCCTTTGGTCCTTTTATCTTAAAAGCTTCTAAATCTTATGTTCTCCTGATCGTGTTTCCACAGTACTTGAACTGTTTCTTTTTGGCTGCTTGCAATATTTTCTCCTTGACCTGGGAGCTCTGGAATTTGACAGCAATACTCCTAGGAGTTTGCCTTTTCATATCTCTTTCAGGAGGTGATCAGCTGATTCTTTACATTTCTATGTTGCCCTCTGGTTTTAGAAAAATAAGACAGTTTTCCTTGGTAATTTCTTGAAAAATGAGGTCTAGGCTTTTTTTTATCATGGCTTTTAAGTGGTCCAATAATTTTTAAATAATCTTTCCTTGATCCATTTTCCAGGTCAGTTGTTTTTCCAATGAGATATTTCGCATTGTCTTCTATTTTTTCATTCTTTTGGTTTTGTTTTAAACTTTCTTGATTTCTCATAAAGTCATTAGCACACATTTTTTCCATTATAATTTTTAAGGAATTATTTTTTTCAGTGATCTTTTAGACCTCTTTTTCCATTTGGCTTATTCTGCTTTTTAAGGCATTCTTCTCCTCATCGGCTTTTTTGGACATCTTTTGCTATTTGGATTAGTCTAATTTTAAAGCTGCTATTTTCATAAGCATTTGTTGGAGGTCCCTATCAAGCTGCTGACCCATTTTTCCATGATTTTTTGCATCACTCTCATTTCTCCTCCCATTCTTTTCTCTATGTGTCTTTCCCAGTTTTCAATATCGTTTTTGAGCTCTTCCATGGTCTAAGACTAAGACATATTTTTCTTGGAGGCTCTGGATGCAGGAGCTTTGACTTTGTTGTCTTTTCCTGATGGTACGTTTTGACCTTCCTCCTCACCTGGAAACCTAAGTCATATGTAGTGGGAGGAGCTTGCTGAACAAGTGAAATAGGAAGAGTGGAGGAAGTTAGTGAGAGCAATTGGGGTGGAAGAGAGAAGATACAGGCAAGCAGGTGCAGCAGGGCTGGAGAGTGTTTGCTTGTGAGAAGACCCCCCAAGGGATTTGCGGGATGAAAGGCTTGGGAATGTCTTTGACTCCAGCAGTGCTAAAGTGTATTGACTTCTTGGCTAATGTGATGGATTTGGCTATCTGGTGTCTGAGTAAATGATTTTCTTCTGCTTTCTATATGGAGGGTCTCTTATACTTCGTGTTTCAGAACTATATGGGTATATTCATAGCCCTCCTGCTGTGAATATGGCCTGGGTAATACAGAGACGAAGACCCTCAGGATTTCCGGTCAAAACAGAAAAAAATCACTATTTACACTCATGAAGAGGTATCAGAGTCAAAATAATGATCAAATGAGACAAAGTGATGTTCATTGTGTATGTTATGCTAACCTCACGGCGCGTATCTACATCTGCATATCTGCAATGTAGAAATTATTCATCTACATGAAAACTATGATCAGAAAAGGATCCTACACGTCATCTTAAGATATTATCAAGGAAAACTGCCCTCATATTCTAGAATCTGAGAGTAAAATAGAAATGGAAAGAATTCACTCATCACCTCCAGAAAGAGATTCCCAAAGTAAAACTCCTAGGAATATTGTAGTCAAGTTCCAGACTTCAGAGATCAAACAGAAAATATTGCAAATAGCCAGAAAGAAACAATTCAAGTATTGTGGAAATACAATCAGGTTAACACAGAATGTAGCAGCTTTTACACTAAGGGATTCAAGGACTTGGAATAGGACATTCCAGAGTTCAAAGGAGTTAGGATTAAAACCAAGCATCACCTACTCAGTAAAAGTGAATATAATACTTCAGGGAAAAGTGGAATTTCAATGAAATAGAGGACTTTCAAGCATTCTTTATGTAAAGACCAGAGCGGTACAGAAAATTTGACTTTCAAACACAAGAATCAAGAGAAACATGAAAAAGTTAACAGGAAAGAGAAATCATGAGGGACTCACTGAAGTTGAATTATTTACATTCCTACATGGAAAGATAATATTTGTAACTCTCAGTATTTGGGTAGTTGGAGGGATAATACACACAGACACACACATCCATATGTATGTATATAGACAGAGGGCACAGAGTGAGTTGAATAGGAAGGGATGATAGCTGCAAAATAAAATGAAAAATTGAAAGAGGAATATATTCGGAGGAGAAAGGATGAAATGGAATGGGGTAAATTATCTCTCATAAAAAAGGCAAAAAAATGCCTTTTCTATGGATGGAAAAAGGGGAACATGAGAGGGAAAAAGGGAAGCTCACACTCATCACATTTGACTTAAGGAGGGAATAACATGCACAGTCAATTTGTTATGAAAATTTATTTTACACTACAGGGAAGTGGGGCATAAGGGGATAAGTGGGGGATGGGGGAGATGATAGAAGGGAGGGCAAAGGGGAGGATGGGATTAATTAGAAGTCAACACTTTTGGAGAAGGATAAGGTCAAAAGAGAGAATAGAATAAATGGTGGAGCAAGATAGAATGGAGGGAAATATAGTTAGTATTTCACAACATGCCTATTATGGAAGTCTTTATCAAAACTACACATATATAGCCTATACTGAACTGCTTGCCTTCTCAATGGGGATGGGTGGAGAGGGTGGAAGGGTGAGAAGTTGGAACTCAAAGTTTTAGGAATGAATGTTGAGAATTGTTTTTACATGTAACTGAGAAATAAGAAATACAGATAATGGGATATAGAAAACTATCTTTCCCTACAAAAAAAGAGAGAAGATGAGAATAAGGGAAAGGAGGGGTGTGATAAAAGGGAGGTTAGATTGGAGGAAGGGATAATTAAAATGCATGATGTTTTGGGGTGGGGTGAGAGTAGATATGGGGAGAAAATTTGAAACTCAAAATCTTATGGAAATGAATGTTGAAAACTAAAAATAAATAAATGAATTGAATAAAAAGAGACCAGAGCTGAATAGAAATTTTTTTTTTATTCTATAGAGAATAAAGAGAAACATGAAGAGGTGAAAAGGAAAGAGAAGCATTAAGCAACTCATTAAAGTTCAACTGTTTACATTCCTACATGAAAATATGTTATATGTAACTCATGAGACCTTTTTTCTGTATTAAGGTGGTTAGAGGGAATATATGTATGCAGATGTGTATGGGTACATTTCCATGTGTATATTATATATGTGTAGGTATGTATATGTACATGAGTACATATATATGTGTATATATATCTTTAGGTATGTATAGATATTTGTATATCTCTATATTGTATATGTGTAAGTATGTATGTGTATATTATATCTGTGTATATATATATATATATATATATATATATATATATATATATATATATATATTCCATGGGTATATATGTGTGTTTATGTGTGTATATGTGTTTATTATATGTGTGTTCATATATGTACTTATTTGTATACACATACATACACGTAAACAGAGGGCACAGGGTGAGCTGAATATGAAGGGAGAATACCTAAAAAATAAAGTATACTGTTGAGTGGAATGTACTAGGAGTAAGAGAAGGGGAGAAGTAGAATGTAGCAAATCATTTTACATAAAAGAGGCAAGAAAGACTTTCAAAATGGAGGAGGAAAGTGGGGAGATAAAAGGAAATAAATGACACTTATTCTCGTGGGATTTGGCTTAAGGAGAGAATAACATACTCACTCAATTTGATATGGAAATCTATTTTACCCTGCAAGAAGGCAAGGTGGAAGGGAATAGGAGAGGGAAGATAATAGAAGGGACAGCAAATTGGGGAAAGGGACAATCAGAAACAAACATTATTATGGGAGGACAGGTCAAAGATGTGAATGGAATAAATGGAGGGCAAGATAAGACAACGAGAATATGGTTAGTCTTTCACAATATAACTACTATGGAAGTATTTTGCATTGTTACACATGTATGATATATTGAATTGCTTGTTTTCTCAATAAAGGTGGGTGAAGAGAGAGAAAGGGAGAGAATATGGAACTCAAAGCTTTAATAAGGAATGCTAAAAATTGTTTTAGCATGCAACTGCAAAACAAGATGCACAGGCAATGGAATATAGAAATCTAGTTTGCCCTACAGGGAAATAGAGGGGAGAGGAATGGAAAAATTCTGGGGACAGTAATAGAAAGGAAGACAGACTGGAGGAAGGGGTGGATGAGGTGCATGCTTTCCTGAAGTGGGAGTGGGGAGAGATGGCGAGAAAATTTTGAATTCATTTTCTTGTGGAAATGAATGTTGAGAACTGAAAAATAAAAAAATTATATATATAAAAAAGTGCTTTGCTTGTAGTAGTTACTTAATAAATGTTTTTTTAATCTATTCATGGCATAACCATGAGTGATTAGTATTTCTCCAATTATTTGTCTCTTTATGAAGTGTTTAGTAGTTATATTCATATAATTTCTGTTTGTGTTTTTGAATGTGGACTGTGAGATATCTATACATTCTGTACTTATCTTGAATAAAAATTTTTGTTCTATTATTTGTAATATAGAAAGCATATTGAGTTATGTGAGCTTATTTCATACTCTGCTACTTTAGTAGAGTTGTTTCAATTTTTTTTAATTGAAGGTCTGAATGTCTTTACATATCATGTGTAAGAAGGCAATAATTTTATTTTTTCTCTGCTTATTCCCTCAATTTCTATCTCTTGTTTAATTGTAACAGCTAGTATTTCTATCATCATATCAAGTAATGGTGGCAATAGTATTTATACTTTGTTGTTTAGTCATTTTACAGTCATGTCTAACTCTTCACAATCCCTTTATGGGTTTTCTTGACAAATACACTGGAATGATTCACCCTATCTTCCTCCAGCTCATTTTCCAGATGAGGAAACTGAAGTAAAGAAGGTTAAGTGATTTGCCCAGGGTCATGTAGTTAGTAACTGTCTGCAGTCAAATTTGAATTCAGGAAGATGAGTCTTCCTGTCTCCAGGACCAGCACTCTATTCACTACTTCAGCTAGCTTCGCCAGTGGATAACCTTGTTTCATTACTGTTTTTGAAAAGGCCTCTAGAATCTCTGTTACAAATTCATATGAAATTTTAGGTATATACTATCATATTAAGAAAACAATTGCTTTTAATTGTTGTCAATATGCTTTAACTATTTTTAAATAATTTGATGATGCTTTGTTAAGAGCTTTCATTGTCCTCATCTCTTGTGAGTTCTTTTAAAGTTTTGAGTATGTGTTAAATTTATTTTTGGATACTTAGGTGGGACAGTGGATAGAATGCCAGGCCTTAAGTCAGGAAGACACATCTTCTTGAGTTCACATCTGGCCTCAAATACTTAGTATCTGTGTGACCCTTGGCAAGTCACTTATTCATGTTTAGCTCAGTTACCTTATCTGACTCAGGTCATGAAGAGCAGGATATGACTGATAAATGTCTGAGTAACAACAACCTTTATTTCTCTTATAATTTAGATGCTACTATTATACTCACAGTTGAGGAAACTAAGGTACACAGAGGTTAATTGACTTTCTCAAGGTCACATAGCCAATAAATATCTGAAGCCAGATTTGACCTTGGTCTTCCAATCTCCTAACTCAGGAAGAGACACTGTGCCACCTAGCTGCATAGAAAAGTTTTATTTGTCTGTTCTTTAGTTGTAATTGGGATATTTCGATTTTTTCTTTTATGCTATTAATAGAATATTCAATTTATTGATCTGTTCCTTTTCTGTTCTTTTGTTAAAACTATTGAGAGATATATATTAGGAAGTAATATGTATCAAAAGTTTTTGTATATTTTCTCATTGTAATTCTCTTTGATTAAATTTTATATTCTTTCTCTGATTTATTCCATGATCCAAACATTATTTAGTTATATATTTTTATTTATATTTAATTGAATCTTTTTACAAAATTACATTTTTATTTTACTTTTATGATTCAATGAAAAATAAAGCATAATTTAATGTTTTTTTCTTGGTTGTTTTGTTTGTAACATTTCTACACCTCAGAACATGAGCCTTCTTTATAAAGATTTAATGTAAAACTAAGAAATAGGCATAATGTTTTGGGTTCCCATTTTGTTATCACCAAAGTGCTATCATTGATAACTTCTCTAAAATTCTATTCAAGTCTTTATATTCTCTAATTTACTTTTTTTTTGGCTGTATTGGTTAAAGTCTGAAAGGTGTGGTTTTGTATTCATTTCTCCATGTAATTCCATTAACTTTTATTTAAATATGTAGCTGCTATGCTATTTGATGCATCTTTATTTGATAGTATTTTGTTATTATATATGGTGCCTTTAAGAGTGATATAATTTTTCACTTTATTTTTACTTGTGCCTTGACTGAGTCAATAACTGTTACCCCTTTAAAGTTTTGGAATTCACTGGTGACATAATGAAAACTACTTTGTTCTTCATTTTATTTCTAAATGTTTACATTTTAAGTGTTTCTTGGAAATAACAAGCAACCAAATATGTACAAATAAACTTTATATGAAAAATAGGAAATAATCAAAAGAGGGGAGGCATTAGAATCAAGAAGGGTTGGGAAAGGCTTCCTGTTGAAAATTCTATTCCAATTGGAATTTGAAGGAAGTCAGGTAAGACAGCAGACAGGGATGAGGAAACAGTCATTAAAGCTGGGGAATAGCCTAAGGAAATACCTAGATCTGAGAATCAGAGTATAGTGTTCAAGGACCATGAAGGAGGCCAATATGTCTAGACAGAAGAGAATTGAGCAGGGAGTAAGGTGTAAGAAGTCTAAAAACGTGATGACTGGAAAGATGTGTGTATGTAGTGGGAGGAAGGTTAGATTATGAAGTGCTTTGAATACCAAACAGAATTTTTTACTTGATGCTGGAGATTAAAAGGAGGCAGTGGAATTTATTGGGAGAGGGATTTTAGAGGTGTGCACTTTAGGAAAGGATTGGAGTGGAGAGAGATTTCAGACTAATAGAATGCCAGCAAGCTATTGCAGTGGTCCAGGCTTGAACTAATGAGGCTTGCTCCATGTTGGTGGCAGTCTCAAACAAGAGAAGGAGGCATATTCCAGAGATGTTGTAAAGGTGAAATTGATAGACTTTGACAAATACTCAGACATGTGAGAAAGGGGATCAGAGATATTGAAGAGCCTAGATTGCATTCTGAGGGACTGGGAGAATGATGTTGCTCTTGACAGTAATAAGGGAGTTGGAAGAAGGGTTTAGGGGACAGGTAGTTAGTTCCACTAGAAAGGAAGAGCATCAGGAGAGTGTATTGTTATGAAAACATAGAGAGAAGAGAATATCAAGAAAGGGGATCACCAGTGTCAAAGGCCTCAGAGAAGTCAAGAAAGGTGTGGATTCACTAAGGCCTCTGGATTTGGAAATTAAAATGCAATTAGTAGCTTTAGAGAGAGAATGATGAGGAATGGATAGATGAATAATGATGAGGTTCAAAAGTAATTAGAAGAGATTAAGAAAAAGGGGGGAAAGGGAAAACAGAAGCATTTATTGGAGATAGTCTTTTCAATGATTTTGGCCACAAAAGACAGAAGAGATATAAAATGATAGTGATGTAAAAAGGATCTAGTGAGGGGATTTTTTTAAGAAGGGGTTGATATGGGCATTCAACCTAGGTAAGGAAGCAGCTAGAGAATGAATACACATTAGAGAGTGGAGATGTAAGAAAGGGAAACCTGCTAGAAATGATAAGATGGAAAGGAAACAACTGTGCAAGTAAAGGGTTAGGAAGGAGAAGGGACACCTCAGCATGAAGTCAGATGTGAAGGAATAGATCATGGCCAAAGTCACCTGGGTACTGTGAGATAAGAAAGAGAAGAGAAAATGGAACTGTTCATCAATAGCTTTAATTTTTTTCAATAAAATATGATGCAAGTCTCTCACCAAGAAAGGTGGAGAGAGAGGGGAATACCTATGGTAGGTTTGATGAGGGATGTAAAAGCTACTGTAAAGAGTGGGTTATTTAGTTGGTAAGGCAGGTATAGAAGGATTACCTTGCAGCAGTGATGGCCCAGCTGAAGTTGTGTAGCATAAATCTGTAGTGGAATGGTTGTGTATTTTTTTCTAAATATGTTTAAGAGCACATGTGTATGAGTGAAAACAATGGTTGTTGGGAGTCATCCAAGGCTGAGAATTGGCAGGGCATGATCAATAATATGCTAAGGGAGACAGGAACTTAAGAAGAAGACAGTGTAAAATTGAACTACTTCACCAAGCAATCAAGATGAGGACAAGAGGAGAGCATGTCTAGTACAGGAGAGATGAACTAGAAGAAAACTGAAGGATGGAGGAATTGGAAGTTGTTGTATGCACAAAGTAGGGTTTGGTAAGGGAAGGTAGAGGAAGAGCAGGAGAATCACTAGATTATTGGTCAAGGTGGGAAACTCAGAATTCTTAAATATGTCGATGTATTCATGTGTTGTGACAAGATTGAGATTATGCCCATCTTAGTATGTGGCTGAGAAGGGATAGGGAAATGGAAATGAAGAGGCTGAGGCTCTGAATGTTTAGGATATTTGAGGGAGAGTCATCATTTATGTATTTTAAAGTCTCAAGTGTGCCTTGTCTCCTACAATACCTTTTATTTTACTTCAGTGAAAGCTCAGAAGGGTAATTTATTCTTCTCAGTAAATCATCAGTTTATTTCACCCACATGTATATACTTGCTCTAGGCATCATTTACAAAATGAACTGGGAAGTATTCTGGACTTGAATATTTATGAAATTTCTGAATCAAAATTTACAATTCTGTAGTGAAAAAAATGCAAAAGAAGGTGGCCTAACCACATCAGATCTAAAACTATATTATAAAGCAGCAATCATCAAAACTGTTTGCTTCTGGCTAAGAAATAGGTTGGTTGATCAAAGGAATAGGGTGCTTAGGCAAGACACATTAGTCAGTAACTATGTTAATCTACTGTTTAATAAACCCAGACTCCAGCTTCTGGAATAAAGAACTCACTATTTGATAAAAACTGCTGGGAAAACTGGAAAATAGTATGGCAGAAACTAGGAACAGATCAACATTCTATACACCAAGATAAGGTCAAAATGGATACATGATTTAGACATTAAGAGTGATATCATATAAGCAAATGAGATTAAAGAATAGTTTACCTGTTATATCAATGGAAAATGGAAGAGTTTATGACCAAACAAGAGATAAAGAATATCACAAAATGAAAAGTGGATAATTTTGATTATATTAAATTAAAAAGTCTTTGTGCAAGCAAAGGGAATGCAACTAAGATTAGAAGGAAAGCAGAGATCTGGGAAACAATTTTTGCTACCAATGTTTCTAATAAAGGGTATATTTCTCAAATATATGCAGGAAGGGGTCAAATGTATAAGAATACAAGTCATTCCGAAATTGATAAATGGTCAAAAGGTATGAATAGGCAGTTTTCAGATAAAAAAAATTAAAGTTATCTGCAGCCATATAAAAATGCTCTAAAATTTAGAACTTCTTAAACTTTTTTTCCATTGTCACTCCTGTAACACTTCTCAAACTTTATGTCATAGCCCCATATAGGATTTTAAGAAGCATTGAAAGTATATATCACCATTGATTAGAGAAATGTAAATTAAAACAACTCTGAAGTTCTACATCACCCCAATCAGATTGGCTAATAAAACATAAAAGGAAAATCACAAATTTTTGGAGAAGATGTGAGACAACTAGACTACTAAAATATTGTTGGTGGAGTTGTGAACTGATCCAACCATTTTGGAGAGCAATTCATAACTATGTGCAAAGTACCATAAAACTGTGCAGACATAGCAATACCACTACTAGGTCTGTACTCCAAAGAGATCATAAAAAGAGGGAAAAGGACCCTTGTATACAAAAATATCTGTATCAGCTTTTTTATGGTGGCCAGTAATTGGAAATTGAGGGTATGTCCATCAATTGGGGAATGTCTGAACGGGTTGTGGTGGATAAATGTAATGGAATACTATTGCGCTCAAAGAAATGATGAGTGCACAGATTTCAGAAAAACCTGGAAAAATTTATGTGAACTAATGTTGAGTAAAGTGAAAAAAAATGAGAACATTGTACAGCATAACAGCCACATTGTACACAGTAACAGCAACATTGTTTGATAATTAACTATTATAGACTTAGTTTTTCTCAGCAATGCAATGACATTAGACAATTCCAAGACTCTTGATGGAAAATTCTATCCATATCCAGAGAAAGAACTATGGATTCTGAATGTAGACTGAAGCATACTATTTTATCTTCTTTTTTTATTTCTCATGCTTTTTCCCTTTTGTTCTTATTCTTCTTTCACAACACGACTGATGAGGATATACATTTAATATGACTGTGTGTGTATAGACTATATCATGTTGGTTGCTATCTAGGAGAGAGGGGAAAAGGGAATGTAAAATTTAGAACTCAAAATCTTATAAAAATGAATGTTAAAAACTATTCTTACATGTAATTGGAAATCAATAATACTAAATTAAGTGGGGAAAACCTCCAAATACGCAACTCTCCATTATTTGTCATTTGGCTTATTCACAGATGCCACCAGGCATCATGTAGCACGTGATTTCTACTGGGTTCCTAAAAGACATTTTCCCAACCATAGGTCCTTAGGGTGTTTTCTTTCAATCTAGCTGTAGTTAAAAGTTAGAGCCTACATTTCCTATATTTTTGTTGGGAGCAATAGACAAATGCTACCTTGAAGGGGGAAAGGTGCCATTCTACTCTTGGATGGTGCATTTCCATTCATGAATAGTAGACATGTCAGTCGTCAGTGCTAAAGGAAACTCACATAGGTTCCTGTTTTATATCAAACAATTCTACATGGTTCTTTGTCTGTGATTCTAGTTTTTGTTTCCATCCAAGAAATATTTCATTGATGGTTTTAAGGGAAGAAAATTTTGCTATCCAGTACTGAAAACTCACAAAATTACATTATCTAAGAAATTCAGGTAGTTGGATTTCTCTGGGCAGGGACATATATATTTTTTCAGATTTTACCTTCATGAGAGGTAAACACATTTCTTTTATTCTACTAGCTATAAAGAAGGAAATGTTTTCTGTAACTAGATGCAAGATGACATTCATAAAAGAAATTATTTATCCAGAATATCCATTTAGGTTAAAAATGTTAAACTGAAGACTTTGGTCTCTAGACATGGCATCATAGTATCCTGGAAAAAAGCAATGGTGCTGAAGTCAAAGGAACCTAATTTCAAACTCAACTATGCCTTTGTGTCCTTAGACCTCTATTTCTATATCTGTAACATGTAGGGGTAGGTCTTTATGTCTTCTGAAATACTTTCCAGGATTAAATCTATCATCCTAAATATAATCAGCCTAAGTTAACACACTCAATAACTACTGGACTTTGTGTTTGCAATTTTCTCAACCCTCCAAAACATTTCCTCGAAGTTGTTTATGCCATGTCCATGACCCACCTCTGCTATTAGCAATGTTTAGTTATAACATGAGTAGTTTCATCTCTCTTATTTCAGGATGACCACTAAACAATGATGTGCTGGTAAAAACAACTGGATCCCTAGGGGAAAAATATGGATGATACAAATTTAATTATTAACATCTTTCTCTATTTTCTCAATTTAAAAAATCATTTTATATATTTATTTATTTGTAGCATTTGCCAATTTCCAAGGTACAAATTGACTTACAGAAAATTTAACAGTAAGCTCTCTTGAGACTGTACAGGCCCTGGCACAACTCTGCTTCTGAAGTTCCTAACAATTCTCAGTCAAAAGATCCTTATGAAGGGATGGAAGAAGGAAGAAATGGGGATGGTGCCATCAGTTTGTTAACTGAAAGAATTGAGACATAAATAGATTGTCATATCATTTATACTATCAACATCCTTATTTTTATGAAGTTTTCTTTCAAAAGGAGGAAAACACAAGTCTGAGAATTAGCCCCACAGTCTCCTGCTGGAGAAAAACGTCAATAGAACAAAGGTCAGGTGTTCAATCATATGATTCCATATGGCTCAATGGTTCTGTTTTCTCTTCATCTCATTAATCCCCAATATAATGCTACTTATTTCTGATCTGGATTGGGGAGAGAGAGGGATTAAACTATTACATAAGTCATGGATCAAACCATACCCTCTACCATATGGTGGAATAATTTCTCTTTGGTTCCCAACTATTTTGTGACACGACTTTGTTACTTGACCTGCTTTGATTTGCAGAGTCCATTTTCACAGTGTTTATTCAATCAACAAATCAAAGAAATCCAAAAGTTGGGGATATTCTGCCATTAGGTTGAGCAGTCAGTCAGTTCAAACATATCCCATTGTTTCTAAAAGAGGAATAATCCCACAAATCCATTTTTATGTGTGATCGAAAAAAACACTTTTCTTCTTTATTTTAGAACAAAATAAACTATTTTTTATTTAAATAGTTAATCAAACAGAATAAATAGTAGATAATTTTATAAAATGAATTTTCGCCAAAAATAGTTACCTAGGTACAAATTGGCACTTAAAAAAAAGTTACTGGAAGAAAGAGTCCTCAAGGAAAATCTTTGTCCAACTCATTGATTTCAGAAATCAGAAAACTGAATTCCATATGGATTATAATCCAAAGTCCCAATGATAGATAAATGATAGAGCCGTGATTTGAACCGATATCTGCTAACTTCGAATGCAATACTTTTTTCATTACCCACGAATTCTTATCCTTTTCTAATATGTCTCAATCTAAACATCCTAAAGTAACATTTTAAATAAAACTTAATAAATATTTTAAAAGGGAAAGAAATTTCAGGATAATTTCACTTCCAGTAAGAGCAGTAGAATGGATAGAGTACCCAGTGGAGAGTCACCACAAGAACCTAGATCAAATTTTGGCTCAGTCCCTTCTTGATAGTGGGACATTGGGAAAGTCATTTCAATTGGTAAATGGCTGAACAAGTAGGGGTATATGGTTATGGTGGAATACTACTAAGCTATAAGAAAGGATGAGCTCAGTGATTCAAAAGAATATGGAAAAACTTGAAAAAATAATGAAGAGTGAAGAGAACCAAAAGAACGCTGCATACAGTAACAGCAATATTTTTTATTTTTTTATTTTTATTTTTTTTAGGATATAATTGCTT
>CM053770.1:184046136-184057592 GCA_028658325.1 Potorous gilbertii | reverse complement strand
CTCAACAGTTGGTCCTAAAACTTTAAGTTCCAGCTTCTCCCCATCCCTCCCTCCCCACCCATTCCCTTTGGGAAGGCAGGCAATTCAATATAGGCCATATCTGTGTAGTTTTGCAAATGACTTCCATAATAGTCATTTATAGTTAGTCTTATACAGCAATATTTTTTAAAGAATGACTTTGAATGAATAAATTATTTTGACTCTGATAAATGTCTAAATTACCATAAAGAACGTATAAGAAAGATGCTGCATTCAGAAGACACTGATATAGTATAGAATAAGCTTGTGTATATCTGTATATACATATATGCATATACAAACATATGTGTGTATATATACACATGTATACATACATATATATATTATTTTATCTCTCATCCCCTCTGTGTGTATATATGTGTGTATATACATACATATATACAAACACATATTTGTATAGAGTGGTAACCTTCTCAAGGTTAGGAGGAGAGGGAAAAGAAAAAGGAAAAAAAGGAAATTTATATGATAATTTTGTTGTATATTTGTAAGGAATAGGAAGTTGTGCATAGTAGATTTTCTGTTTCCTGTGCAATTATCTTTTTATTGCACTATATTATAGAACTAATTGATTTATTCCATAATTTAAAAGTAATTTAAAAAAAAAGAGGAAAGTCCCTATGATGTCTGAACCCTAAATCTCCGAACCCTAAATTTGTACATATTGGAACTAAGTCACAGTTTGATACCTGGGAAAGGTCTCAATCAAATAAGGGAAACAAGATACAAAGGACTATGTACAAAGAAGCCAGGGAATCAGTTGGATGTCTCATGGGGTAAAAAATACCATTAAAGAAGTTCAGGAGTGGTTTCATGTACAATCCTATTTTTCTGTTCTACTGTGTATATGGAAATGCTCATTTTTGTGTGTGTGGAGAATAAAAATAATTTAATATTTTAATTAAATTTTTCATATTTAATTTACTTTTAATTTTAAAATTTAATTTGAATTTTAAAATTTAATGTAATTTTAATTTAAATAATTAAAACCTTTTTTTTAACTAAGAATGACACTAAAAGAAGTGGCATTTATACAGAAGACATACAAGGCCATCATTTTATTTTTATTGCCCATGCATAATAAATAATTGTTCTTTAAGTGCTATCATAAGACTCCTGATTTTTCAGTACTGATATTTTATAGAGGGAATTAAAATTCTACCTTTAGTCAAAATGGAAAACTTTTTTGCATAGATGAAATTAACAAAGGCTCTGACAGAAAAGAACAATTCAATTTAAGGAAGAGTAAGAGTTGGCATTAGCAGAAACATAAAAGGGGCCCATTGTGTGCTTTATTAATTGAAATGAAAAGAGTAGGGAAGAGAATAAGATAGGGCAAACTGCTGAAATTCTGATTTTAGTAGAGTTTTGCCTTTGGAGTTTCTGTATCAAAAAGGTTTTACTTACTGGAAGAAAAGATAATCTTCTGAACCATATTCTTGCAAGCTTGTTTCACTTGCTGATTCCTTAGGGTGTAGATGAAGGGATTCAACAAGGGGGCAACTGAGGTATTGAGCACAGCAACTCCCTTGCTCAATGACACTCTTTCCCTTGCTGAGGGTTTAATGTACATGAAAATGCAGCTGCCATAAGAGAGGGAAACAACAATTATGTGGGAGGAACAAGTGGAAAAGGCCTTTTTCCTCTGACTTGCAGAAGGGATTTTCAGAATTGTCTGAATGATGTATGTATAAGAGAGTATGACTAGGGTCAAGGTGACCATGAGTGTCACCACAGCCAAAAAAAAGGCCATCAGCTCCAGGAAGCCTGCATCTGAGCAAGAGAGCTGCAGGATGGGAGAATAGTCACAGATAAAGTGATTAATGACATTAGATGCGCAGAAATCCAGGTGTAGCAGCAGGATGGTGGGTGGAAAGATAATCAGGAAACCTGCCAGCCAAGAACTAAGGACAAGCACTGTACAGACCCTGCTGCTCATGATAGTTGTATAATGTAGTGGCTTGCAGATGGCAGCATACCGATCATAAGACATGGCAGCAAGAAGGTAAAATTCTGTCACCCCCAAGAAAATTAAGAAGAATAACTGTGTCACACAGCTGTTATAGGAAATGGTCCTATCCCTGGTCACAACAGTAACCAGGAATCTAGGAATACATACAGATGTGAAGGAAATTTCTAAGAATGAAAAATTTCGGAGGAAGAAGTACATGGGAGTCTGTAAGTGGGAGTCCAACAGTGTGAGGGTGATAATGGTTAGATTCCCAGTCACACTCAACATATATGTAAGAAGGAGAAATATGAAAAGTACCACCTGCCACTGTGGATCATCTGTCAATCCTAGCAGTATGAACTCTGTGACTGATGTATGGTTTCTCATTTTAATATTTTCTTCTTTGGTCGGATTTTATTTATCTTATCACCTGTAGAATTGAGTTGAAGGGAAGAAAGCTTTAGCTAGTGTGAGATAGAAATACTAATTAAGTTAATGAAAGAGAATACTACTTTATTTTTAATAAATATAATTTTCTCTTGAAATTTTTCTCTAATATGCACAGTAATAGCAGCATTGCAACAATTATCAAAGATCAAAGACTTAGCTCCTCTACTAAAGACAGGGATCCAATCCAATTCCAAAGGACTTGTGATGAAAAAATGCTATCCACCTATAGAGAGAAAAGTGATCAGCTCTGATTGAAGCAGATTGAAGTATACTTTTTTCATTTTCTTTATTTTTTTACTCTATCATCATCATTATGCAACATAGTTAATATAGAATTGTTTTGCATGACTTCAAAAAGTAGAAAAGAAAATAATCTTTTAGAGCCCAGGCAGATGATACCATAGCAGATAGACCTGTCAGTATTTGCTCAGAGGTTGTTTCCTAGCACCTACACACTTTCACAGAAAGCTTATCACTCTTAAATATATTTTCACTGGTGATGCTATTTTTAATCAACTAGATTTCTTCCTATGTCTCTAACTATATTCCTTGAACTTCCCTATTCCCCATGTGGAGAACAATCGCTTATAACAAATAATTTCTTTTAAAAAAAGAGGAGAAAATGGAAAATAGTTTTAGTAAAATTGGGAAATTTGATGTTATATACAATATTCCATGCTCATGGACACCAACTGCTACAAAGGAACAGGATCTCAGTACCTTCTTTTATGTCCTCTTTGTGAGCAAGATTGTTCCATATTATTTCACAACATTCAATTTCTATTATTTTGTAGATGATGTTTTTTCTTTCATATACACCATTGTATTCATCATGTATATTGTTAACCTGACCCCACTTACTTTATTTCACATTACTTCATTTGTCTTTCCATGCTGTTCTGTATTCACTATTATATTATTTTTCAAGTCACTGTTTTCTTTACTTTTCAACATGTCATCCTGACTATATGTCTAAATTTACCATTAGTCCTCTAAAATCCAGTAGCTGACTATCCAATATGGGCTCCTGTTCTCATTTCTTAATACTTTTTTTTACCATGGTATTGGGAAAACCCACAATCTATTTTTTCTCTTAATTTGTAAACCATCTTCACCTATCTTCTGTTTTTTTAAAATTCATATTCTAAAATTCAAGTAAATATTAAACAAAGATTAAAATAAAACTTCTCTATTCCTAAAAATTCTTCTCTTCTTACTGTAACTGATTCCCAGTGGGATGGAAATTCTCCATTACATCAACCATAAAGAGTTAGGAATGTTCTCTAGGGCATTCTTCTATCAATTAATTGCTCACGGATTAATTATCCACAAGTTTATCAGACTCCTTGAACATAGTTCTATTTTCAGTCTGTAATACTCCTTGAATTTACTAGCTTATATATAAAATAATACTTTTGTTTGTTTAAATTATCCTATGCAAAATATTTTGAAATTTGTGAAGCAAATCCACATGTACTCAGTTGTCATCTCTTATTTTATAGATTTTACACTATATCATTCTGAATATCTTTCTGGACTAGTCTTAATTTATCTAATCTCTCCACTGTTATCTAATCTCTCCAATAACTTTTTTCATTCCACTAAACACTTTAATTAGCCTGCTCTAGCTTCACTATATCTTTCTCTTTAATAGGGAGATCAAAATATGCATTTTTGTAGGTAGGAATAAGATATAATTTCACAAAAGGATATTTTACTTTTCATTTCTGATTCTGCTACTTCTTATCAGTATGACTGTAGACAAGTCCCTTAACCTTCTCCAGGCCTTAGTTTCATAATCTGTATCATTAAGTTGTTTGGACTAGGTGATCTCTAAGGTCGTTATTATTCTAATTCTATGATCCTATGGAAACCCTTCCGATGCCTAGTAGTTTATTGGTCCCTTTGGTCACGGAAACAGTTGCTGCCAAGGAACAGTGTATATGGTCCATAGATCATTTTCTAAGTCTGTATCTGTCACAGATAATTTCCTTCCCAGTTTCTTCATAGTCTTTAGGGCCCCTGAACTTTGAATCTGTAATGTGTTCTCTTCATGAAATTGCCCCCCAAAAATATTTCTGTCAAATTTTTAAGTTCCACTGTTTTACAGAGTCCCCCTACCAAAATGCTAAGGAAACCTTACCCTGAAATCAGGAGAGCATAAACATGCTCTCACTTTCTTTTTTTTCTTTTTTCTTCTTTTCCTTCCTTCCACCCTTTCATTTATTCTTTATCTCATTTGTTTTCTTCCTCCATTCCTCCTTTCTCTTCCTTCCTTCCACCCTTCCTTCCTCCTTTAGTTCTTCTTTCTTCCTCCCACCCTCCCTGCCTTCCTTCCTTTTTGCCTACTTGACTTTATTATCTCTTTAAAAAAAAAATTACATCACTGTCACCATCCAATTACTCTTCTACCATAGAACCCTACCTTTTAAGAAGTGCATGCAGTCAAGTAAAATAAAACAATTCAATTTTTCTTCCTAAATTTTAAGGTGGTCAGTGTCAGCCCTATGTACAGAATTTGTACTGTAGAATCAAATGGACAAGGTATTTATACTCAAGTCAATATAGTGATTACTGTAGTTTAAAATAGAAGTTCTTAACCTGGGGCCCATGAATTCCTGAGAAATGTGTAAGCCTAGATGGGAAAAAAAATAAATCCTTACTTTCATTAACCTCTAAAAGAAATTTGGCAGATAATTTTCCTTAAATGATGTATTTAGGTAGACTCCATTATTCTCAGAAAGTGTCCATAGGCTTCATCAGACTTCCAGGGGGGTCCATAACATACAAACAAAAGAATGAGAACCGTGGCTTTAAAATGGTAGTTAATCAGTGGGAAGTACAAAATTTTCTATTGACTGCCTAAGTTTTTAACATTTTAAGATAATTGTGTTAGTATCATGGAGACTCACTAATAGATATGAGACTAGAACGGGGCAGGAAATAATTGGACTTGTGTTGGAAAGCTGATTCCAACATAATACCCTATATTGTAGAAGATTAGCTATAAATCTGTTCCAAAGGCCAAAAAAACCTGACAAGGAAGGAGCAACAGGAAAGTTCCATTTCATGCCTATCATAATAAAAAGGTTAGTTTTTCATTTTGGAAATGTCAGATAGCTCTTACATACATCAAGGGGAAATAGATATGACAAGATTTTCTGCTGTACAGTAAGTTAGAAAAAGCACTTAAGATGACAAACACAGGGATCATACTTACTTTTCTGACATTCCTGATGGATCAGTTTCAAGTTCAATCTTGGATATTCGCATTGCCTTGCATAAATTGAGATGATTGGTTGATGTTTATTCTGTGGAAATTTCACAGTTCCGTAAGTTAAACATCCTACCCAGTCCTATTCTTCATACACACAAATAGCTTTGGTAGAACACTTGCTGATACCTCTCTTTTCAGTTTAAGGGGACACTTACCAACTCAATTTTACACTCCCAGCTTAAACATATCCCCAGGTCTGAGACATTGATACATCCCACCAATTAAATATTTTCCAGAAAGTCTTTTCTTAATAGTTAGTAGCAAGAAATAGGAAGAGAATGTAAGGCATTTTCAAATTTTGAACAGTGACAGATATTTTCCTTTACATAGTAAATGTGAAACCCAAGGGATCAGCACAAAAGGGACCATGGAAATCCATGTTCTCTAGACACCAAGCAGTAGACAATGCAATCTACATTAACACAAAACTTAGAAAAGGAAGTTTAGGGAATGGTGCTCAGAGAATATTTGAAGATGTGCAATGAGAATCAAAAGATATCACGGAATAAGGAGAATACTGAATGATAGAGTAATAGGTAAACATCTTCTAAATGCTACTCCTTTTTTTTATAAGTCATGTGTGTAATGCCTTGACCTAAAGGATGCTGACATTCAAGATTCCATAAGAAAATAGAGATAGAAGTATGGGGGGAAATGATATCATATTAGCTTGTAGAAAATTCTGATAAGATTCAGGCTATATTTTTTTTTGTCTCCAGGGGAAAGTTAGTACCCTTAAAGGTTGGTATCCCCTAGAAAGGGTGAGGAAGTATGAATCCTCTTTGGTGATTTGCAATTCTTTCCCCAAGATGAATGGAGATGTGTACCCCTTTCCTATTACATATTTCTGCTTCTGACTATGAACGGAGGAAAGGGATTTGAAATAACCATTCACTACTCATAGCTGTAATTTATAGATTCTTTAGTAAACAATTTCACAAATTCGTTTTATTCAAAAAGAATTTGGAACTAAATTTATAATCTTCATTTCATGTCCACAATTTGCAAGATTATTTCAGATGAATTTGATGGCATGATCATATACCAAAGGAGTTTAGATAAATTGCAATCAAGTCCACAAAATCTAATTACAGAATTTGACCGAGAAGTAGCTCAACCATTTGAATATACTTTATTAAATGAGGAGCAAGAGAACTGAGAATGTACCCTGATCATCACTGTGTGTGTGTAAGATTATGTACATAACACATTCACACGATCACATATATATACATATACATACATTTCCTTTTTTCCACTAACCATTTCCTTTATGATCTCTTTGAGAATTTCCTCAAGAATTAAAATCAAGTTTGTTGGCCAATAGTTTATATAATCTACTCTATTCGCTTTCTGAAAACTGGAACAGTATTTGCTCTTCTCCAATTTTGTGGTACATCACTTCTTTTCCTTTGGAAAACATTCATTAAATTTTTTTTAGTTCTGAATTTTTTCCTTTACCTATTGTCCATTAATTAGTTAATTAATTCATCACCTCACCAATTATGAAAATAAGAAATATGAAATCATGTGAAATCAGACAAAATATGTATTATACATTAGGCATGTGACAAAAAAAGTTTAAAAAATTAGTAAGTAAAAACAATACTACTTAATCTGCTTTGAGAGGTGATCAGTTAATCTCTCTGGAGACAGATGACATTTTTTCATCATGAGTCTTTTGAAATTGTCTTGGATAATTGTACTGATCAGAGTGGAAAATTTTTCTCAGTTGATTATCCATACAATATTGCTATTATTGTGCTTTGATCTCTTGGTTCTGCTCATTTCAATTTGCATGAGTTCATAAAATTCTTTCCAGGTTGTGCTAAACCATTCTGTTCATCATTTCTTATTACACAATAGCATGCTATCACAATCATATGCCAAACCTTGTTCAACCATTCCCCAATTGATGGACATCCCCTAAATTTCCAATTCATTGCCACCACAAAAGGAGGTGCTAGTAATATTTTTGTACATATAGTCCTTTTTCCTTTCCTTTGATCTCTTTTGAAATAAACCTGGTAGTAGTATTGGTGCATCAAAGTGTAGTCACAGTTTTATATCCCTTTATACTTAGCTCCAAATTGTTTTGCAAAATGGTGGGGCCTCTTCATAGCTCCACTAACCATGCATTAGTGTTCATATTTTTCCACATTCCCTCTAGCTTTTGTCACTTTCCCTTCCTGTCATGTTAGCTGTTCTGATAGGTATGATATACTACCTCAGTGTGCTTTCAATTTGTACTTATCTAATGGCCAGAAATTTAAAACATTTTTTCAAATGAGTATATATAATTTTCTTTTCTTCTCAAAACTGTCTCTTATATCCTTTTGACCCTTTATCTATTGGGGAGTACATGCTATTTTTATAAATTTGGTTCATTTTTCTACATATTTGAGAAACAAAGCCTTTATGAAAGAATTTGCTGTAAAATTCTAGTGCCAGGTTCCTACTTTCCTTCTCATTTTAACTGCATTGGTTTTATGTGTTCAAAATCTTTTAAATATCAAGTAATCAAAATTCTCCACTTTACCTCTGTGATGCTTACTGTCACTTTTTTGGTCATAGACTCTTCCCTTATCTATATCCAAGAGGCATTTCTACCCTAAGCTCCCTAATTTTGCTCATGATATCACCCTTTATGTAGAAATCATGTATCCATTTTGACCTTTTTTGTTAAATAATGAGTTGTTGCCCTCAAAGCTTAAATATTTGGGTTTACCAAACTGAAAATTGTGTGCCTACCCTATTCCACTGATTAACCATTCTATTTCTTAACTAGAAACAAATTGCTTTGACAATGTTGTAATATAATTGAAATCTGGTACTGCTGGACCACCTTTCTTCATATCCCCTTGTTGCTCCCCCACATTGATTATCTTGATATTCTTGACCTTTTGTTCTTCCAAATGATTATTTTCTAGCTATAGAAAATAATTCCTGGATAGTTTAATTGATATGGCACAGAAGAGGTGAATTAATTTAAATAGAATTATAATTTTATTATAATGAATTGACCTAACTACAAGCAAGTAATATTTCTCCAACTTTTAACATCTGTTTTTATGTAAAAATGTTTTCTAATTATGTTCATATATTTCCTGTCTGTGTATTAGCAAGTAGACTCATGAGTATCTTGTACTGTTTCTGGTAATTTTAAATATAATTTCTCCATTTCATGCTGCTGGAATTTGTTGGTTTCATATAGAAATGCTGATAATTTGTGTGGGTTTATTTCATATCCTGTAACTTTGTGGAAGTCATTGATTGTGTCAATTATTTTCTTTTTATACTCTAGGTTGATTCTCTAGGTTTCTCCAAGTAAACCATCATATCATCTATAAAGAGTGATAGTTTTGTTGGTTCATTGCCAATTATTTATTCAATTTCTTTTTGTTTTATTATCATAACTAACATTTCTAGCACAATATTGAATAATAATGCTGATGATGAACATCCTTATTGCATCTTAAATTTTATTGGGATGATTTCTAGTTTTTCTCCATCAGAGATAATGTTTGCTCTTGATTTTTGATAGATACTACTTGTAATTTTAAGGAAAGCAACAATGATTCCTATGCTTTCTAGAATTAATAAGAATGGATTCTGCATTTTTTCAAAATGCTTTTTCTGCATCTATTGACATAATCTTGTGAATTTTTAAAATTTTTATTTACATGATCAATTATACTTATAGTTTCCCTTACATATAATACATATGCATATATGTATTACTGTTAAAATTCCACCTGATCACAGTGTGTAATCTTTGTAGTATATTGCTATAACGTCTTGCTAGTATTTTACCAATATATTTTTTTGCAGCAATATTCAGTAGGGCAATTGATCCATAGTTTTCTGTATCTGCTTATGGACTCCATGATTTAGGTAGAAAAACCAAACTTGTCATATGAGGAATTTCATAGGACTCCTTTTCCTATGTTTTCAAATATTTTATATGGTATTGAAATTAATTATTATGTAAATATTTTTTCACATTCCCTTTTAAATCCATCTGGTCCTGGGAAGTTTTTCTTAAGGAATTCATTTTGTTCAATCTCTTTGTCTAAGATAAAGTTATTAAATGTACTGGTATTCAGGGAGAACTAGGACCTCTGCTGTGAGAGGTTGTGTTCACAAGCTCTTGTCAGGACTGCTCATCTACCTTTGACATCTGCCTGTCACCCAATTCTCACCTGTGGTTCCAAGAAGCTGTAGCATGCACAAGAGCCACACTGTCATAAAACCACCTTGGTAAAATCTTTACTGACAGAGAGGCTAAACCAGGTTGAGCATAACTGAAAAACCTCAAACTGATCCGCGAATTAGGGCATGTCTACTCCAAGAATGTCAGAACTTTCTCTGGTGAGATGGGCAGATTAGACCATTTTGTTCCAATGGCTGTGAAGGTAACTGAAGCAAATGATACGGAGTGCTTCGAGATTAATCTAACGCTGAAGATCCCAGTCATCCGTTATATCCAGGGTCGTTGTTGATCATCTTCATTTTTGTCTTGATACTTTACTTCAAGAACTGGAAGAAAGAGTGAAACTGATGACTTTGGGCAACTCTCTCTCAATCAAATCAAATTGACAACCAAAACAAGATGTCAGTCCTAATTCATTATGATGCCATTGGTCCTTCTTAAATCAGGGATGAATAAGAAAAGCATTTAAGTATTCTCTTATAACATATAAGTGGATAAAATGCCAGGGGGCGGAGACAAGATGGCGGAGTAGAAAGACTCACCTATGCTAGGTCCGAACCCACAGCCCATAGATTTCCTGTAAAAAGAACACCTGACAAATTCTGGAACAGTGGAAGCCGCGCAGCAACACAGTGAAGGAGATTTCCGTTGCAGAGAGCCCTGAAAAACCGACCTCAAATGTAGCCCAGACGGAGCCGAGTCCTGCCCGGCCGAGCGCTCCCCTCCCCCGCCCTGGCCACACGGCACAGAGAGGAGCGAGCAGAGCCCAGCAGGCGTCAGGGACCTGAATCTCTGGCGGCCGAGAAGGTCCCTCCACCCACAGACACACAGGTCAGTGAGACAGACGGCTGAGAGGGGAGTGGGGGATATCCGGGACTCAGACCCCCTGGGAAGCGGCCCCTGCAGCAGACGCTGAGGCAGCTCAGCCAGAGACTCCCAGAGCGGGCTGGAGCTCCACCCCAGCTCCACTACAAAGGATCTCTGTATAAACCCCCTGAGGGAACTGAGCCTGAGAGTTGGCCCTGCCCCCACCTGACCACCAGCAGATAAGCTCCCATTGAAGAGCAGTCAGGCCTGCCCCCAAAAGCCCTGAGGCTGGGGAGCTGCATTTGAATCTCAGACCCCAAGCATTAGCAGGCGGGCAGATATAGGCCAGGGGGTGGAGAGGACTCTCAGAAATCAAGTCACTGGCTGGGAAAATGCTCAGAAAAGGGAAAAAAACTAAAACCATAGATGGTTATTTCCTTGAGAAGATCATTCCTCCATTTGTCTCTGACGACGAGGAGGTCTGTTTACCATCAGGTAAAGACATGGGAGTCGAAGCCTCTGTATCCCAAATATCTGAGATAGATACCCCATGGGCTCAGGCCATGGAGGAGCTCAAAAAGGATTTTGAAAATCAAGTCAGACAGGTGGAGGAAAAACTGGGAAAAGAAATGAGAGAGATGCAAGAAAAGCATGAAAAACGGGTCAATACCTTAATAAAGGAGGCCCAAAAAAATGCTGAAGAAAATAGCACCTTGAAAAAC
>CM053770.1:183988664-184045636 GCA_028658325.1 Potorous gilbertii | reverse complement strand
TCTTCAGTGAGCTTTTACACCTCTTTTTACACTTGGCTAATTCTGCTTTTGAAAGCATTCTTCTCCTCATTGGCTTTTTGAACCTCTTTTGCCAATTGAGTTAGCCTATTTTTCAAGTTGTTATTTTCTTCAACATTGTTTTGAGTCTCCTTTATTAAGGTATTGACCCGTTTTTCATGCTTTTCTTGCATCTCTCTCATTTCTTTTCCCAGGTTTTCCTCCACCTGTCTAACTTGATTTTCAAAATCCTTTTTGAGCTCTTTCATGGCCTGAGCCCATGGGATATCTCTTTCAGATGTTTGGGATACAGAGGCCTTGACTCTTCTGTCTTTACCTGATGTTAAGCAGTTTTCTTCCTCATCAGAGAGGAAGGTTGGAATCATTTGAGCACCAAGAAAATAACCTTCTATGGTCTTAGTTTTTTTTTCTTTTTTCTGGGCATTTTCCCAGCCTGTTACTTGACATCTAAGTTTCCTGTCCACCCTCTGCTAGATCTGCCCAGCTAGTGCTTGGGGTCTGAGATCCAAATGCTGCTCCCCAGCCTCAGGGCTTTTGGCGGCAGGCCTGGCTGCTATTCAATGGGAACTTAATTTCTGGTGCTCAGGTGGGGGCAGGGCTGCCTCCCAGGCTCAATTCCCTCAGGGGGTTTATGCAGAGGCCTTCTGTAATGGAGCTGCTGCAGAGCTCCTGCCTGCTCTGGGAACCTCTGGTCGTCTGCTGCCTCTGCCTCTGACTCTGCCTCTGCCGCTGCCTCCCGAGGGGGTCTGAGTCCTGGAGACACCCCGCTCCCCTCTCATCCTGTCTCTCTCACTGACCTGTGAGTCTGTGGGTGGAGGGACCTTCGTGGCCGCTGGAGATTCTGTCCCTGAAGCCTTCTCGAATCTGATCGCTCCTCTCAGTGCTGTGCGGCTGGGGCAGGTCAGGACTCCACAGGGCAGGGCAGGGCTCCACTCCCTTCTGGTGTGCGATGGACCTTTGCGATCGGTTGTTCAGGGCTCTCTGGAATGGAAATCTCCTTCACTGTGTTGCTGCACGGCTTCTACTGTTCTATAATTTGTTGGGGGTTCTTTTTAGAGGAAATCCATGGGCTGTGGGTTTGGAGCTAGCATACGTGAATCTTTCTACTCTGCCATCTTGGCTCCACCCCCCGAATTATTTTGTTTAGTGAGCTTTTGAAACTTCTCCTCCATTTGGGTAATTCTGTTTTTTAAAACCTCCTTATCCTCATTGGCTTTTTGGACCTTTTCCTCCGCATTTTTTTGGTTCTCCTTTAGTATGCTGATAATTTGTTTTTTAAGGTCTTCTATTGCCTGAGTGCAATTTAAGTTCCCTTTGGAGGGAGAGGCCTTGACTTCCTCTAACAGGATGTGGGGAGACACTTGTTCCCCAAGAAAGTAACCTTCTATGGTCTTATTTTTTTCCCTTTTTTGGATACTTTCCCAGCTAGTTACTTGACTTCTGAGTTTCCTCTCCACACCCTCCTTGCCTCTAGTTCCAACAAGCCAGCACTTGAGGGCTGAGATTCCAATTAACTGATTCTGATGAGACCTTCAACAATGGATGCAGGCTACTGCTTGCTTTGGGAGCCCTGTCTGCTGCTGCCTCTACTGCTGCCACCTGAGGAGGCCTGAGTCATGGAGACACACCACTCCCCTCTTGGCCAGCCAAAAATACCCTTTCCCTGACCTTTGGCACTTCTGGGTTGAGGGATCTGCACTGCGGCTGGAGATTCTGTCCCTGAAGTCTGCTTGGATCTGCTCCTCTTGGTGCTGCGTGACCAAGGCAGAACTGGGCTCTGCTCTATGTCTGATAAACCACAGACCTTTTTGTCAGTCTTTCAGGTCTCTTTGGGACAGAAAGCTCCTCCTCTCCATTGTTCTGTGGCTTGTGCTGCTCTAGAATTTGCTGAGAGTTCTTCTTTACAGGTATTTTATGGGATGCAGGGTAAGAGCTAAGCTTATGTGCTTCTTTCTACTCTATTTGGCTCCTCCCCCAAGAATTCTTTTCTTAAGTGAAGTTTTCTACCTCCTTTATCATTTGTTCATCTCTGTATATTAAGGTGTTTGTTTGTTTTTTTTCAAAATTTTTAATATCTTTTAAAACCAAGCTGATTATTCTCTTTTCATAATTTCCTTGTATTGTTCTCATTTCTTTTCCATTTTTTCCTCTGGCATACTTTGATTGTTAAAATAATTGTGTTTCCCTTTTATCTCAATTTTTATTTCTTCCAGGAATTTTTGTTGGACTTGTGTCTATTCTGCATTTTTCTTTGAGGTTTGTAGATGTTTTCATATAGTTGTTTTCTTCAGAATTTGTGTCTTAAATTTCTTTGTCACCATAGTACCTTTTTTGGTGATCAGGTTCTTTTTAGTTTTTGCTATTTCCTCATTTTCCAAGACTGTTTCTTGGATTTGTGCTGTATCTTAGAATTGAGATCAGTTTAGTTTGGGGTAGATATTACTGTCCCAAGCTTTGCCTTAATCATTTTCACAGTTATTTCTGGAGATTTCTAAGGTAAAGTGATCTGAAGAGAGGTAAGGTCACTGCTCATTTGAGTCATTCTTTGCTCTGTACCTATGTAAGGTCATTGCTCCCTTGCAAATGAAAATAGAGGTATCCCTCCTGGCTCCAAAACAGAAACTAGGAATGTGACTCTATTCTATCTCTATGCCTTGGAATGTGACTTAAAACTGGATGATAGGCATTAGAGTCACTAAACAAAGCCATGTCCTTCACCTAGTGCCAACCAAACAATCCCTTGTAATCTTTTTTTCTGATACATTGTCCAATCCCCTTATCTTCTCTGCAAGGTGAGAGCTCCCAGAACTGCTTCTGCGGCTGTGGGCACCATAGTCTCCCAGGCTACTACTGATACAGCCACCATGCTGTTTTCCTGGCCTGAATCCACCTCAGTGTTACAGACTTCTCCTTCAAGCCTTTTACATTTTCTTGGACTTGAAAAGCACCCCATCCTGACTTATCCTTTGCCACATTACTCCAGAATTATATATGACATGTTAAAATTGATTGGAGGAGAATTTTGGGATTTTGACTTGCATTCCATATCTCTTCTGTAATCTTTGAGGCCCAGCAAATTTAGATGAGAGTTCTATGTTAGTCAATTGCCTAAGAACCATTAACCATTGGTGGGAGTAGTCTTCAACTTAGTTTGTAGATTCAAGAGCTCACACATGACTAATGTGGAACTTAGTTTGAAATTATCTGTGGTTCCAAATATTTCATTTGTTTTTAGTGAAGTTGAGGATGTGATTTTGTGATTTTAGTTATTTAAATTTATACAGAATGGAATAGAGCTCAATAAAAGTCTCTTCTTTTTTTAACTCATAGTTTATTTAGAAAAGAGAGGCTATTGATCACAAGCCCTAGTCTAGAACTCAAAGCTCTTTCATGTCATCCAAAATATTCTCTTCATTTGTTCCACTCTCAGATACCTTTCTTATTTTCTATAGTCTATCAGACATTGCTCAGCAATCACATATGTAAGGTTTTAAAAAATACAAGGAAGGGGTAGTTAATTCTACCTAGGGATTCCAAAATTTCTACCCCAGCAACTAGTTCCTCCATAATAGTGAGAAGCAATTCAGAACAGGATTTCATCTTGTTGATTTTTCTACCTTATGAAGGAAGGCAATGGTATTAGATATAGTGCTATTTTATGGATATGGAAAGACTAATCCATCTGATAGCAAGATAATTAAGATATCTCATGATCAGGGCATCATGACTCTTTGTTCCAGATTTCTGATCTTTTCCCCAAATTCTTCTTCTCTTTACTCTTTCTATCCCAATGGGCTATAGTATATTGCTAATTTTCCTCTGGTTCATGAATTTCTTTATATGAGTATACCACAATCATGCTCTTTGTTCATTCTCCATTGTATCTGTCCTCTATATTTTGGATTAAGTTATGTCCCTCTGGAGAAATATTGCAGTCATGAATTTTCTCCTATTAAATGTCAGTGATAATTTCAATATGAGTCCAAATTTCCCTCCTCATATTAAGGCTTCTAGTTAATCTTCTTTGTTGCCTTAACTTTGAGCATTTTGTTTGTAGATATCTGAGATCAAAGAGTCTTAAAACTGGTTCCATTTTTTGAATTTTGTTTCCTGTGAACTTAGAACTAGGTCACCTGTTATTCTATCCTTCTATCTTCTGTATGTGTTATCTAACTTGGCATGTATGGACAGGCAGTTTTTTTCTCTCTCTCTCCTTTCTTATTTAAAATTCTTTTCATTGCTTTTGCAGGACTCTGGAAGTGACTTTCTAAGATTTTCTTTTTCCCCATAATATGTAAAAATATTTTTATATTAATTTAAGCAATTTGAATTCCAAATTCCCTTCATTCCAACCTTTCCTCCTCCTTCGTTGAGAAGGCACACACTTTGATATAGGTTATACACATTTAGTCATGCAAAACATATTTCTGTGTTGGTCATGTTGCAAACAAAGAGAAAAAAGTAAGTTTTTAAAAAATGTGTTTCAATCTGCATTCACACTCTATTAGTTCTTTCTTTTGAAGTTAAATTCCTTGGTATTCCTCTGGATTAATGTATTGCTGAGCATAACTAAGTCTTTCTCAATTGATCATCATACAGTATTGCTACTTACACTATCCTACTGATTCTGCTCACTTTATTTTGCATCAGTTCATGTAAGTTTTTCCAGGCTGGCAATTGCTTTCTTATTACCTTTTGGTAGAGACATTCTATTCCTGATCTGGTATAAGTCATCCCTATATTTTCAAAAAATAGAATACAGGAATCCAAATCTCATTTACAGATACTAAATTCATGACCAGATATTCTTTTCCTCAGTAAATTTTCCTTTTCTACAGTCCTTGCCTTCAATAGATAGCGGAGAGGAAAATTCTACTTATGTCCTTTGACCATCAATATATTTTTTCTTAAATATTACTAATTTTAGCACTACAGTTTCCTGTAGTTTAATTAATGCCCATCACTAGAAGGGGAGGAGTAGTCATCTGCTTTGGTAGATTCTCTGTGATGTCTTGGATACAGGACCTGAGAAGACAATGGACCTCTCTATGGTTGTTTTGAAAATGACAAAATGATGTGTCAGTGTTCCAAAGCAGAGAATCATCATTCACCACTGTACTTTGATTCATTCTCTTACATTTTCTTACTAGGTAACAAATTCCTTAGAACATGTGAGTAAGAAAAGCAGTCTTCCAGTTAGTAAGCAACTGTAAAGACGTATCTGCATAAGGACATGACATTGATGTCTTAAAAACTATGCTGGTCTAAGAAAAGTTCTGGCAGATCTTGTATTGTGATACAGAATATTGGAGGGAATATCCACTTCTAAAAATCAATCAACAAATAAGAATTCATAAATATATTTTTAAAGAATCAATAGTTTACTCACTTTGTGTGAGGCACTGTGCTGGGAATATAAAGACAGAAAATTAAATTGTACCTGTCCTCAAGGCCTTTATATTCTGTTAAGCTAGATAATATCCACATATATGTTTACAGAAATTAAATGCAAGTTGAGTTGATGGGTAAATTTGATTGATAAATCAAAGAAAAACCTTTAGAAGCACTGAAATATGAGAGAAAAAGATACAGAGATGTGAGGGAATTGACAAAACCTTGAACAGACTGTCAGAAACCTGTACTTCTCCTGGCACCTTTTTATTCAGGTTAACACATCTTTTCCTTTGTTTGAAGAACATACAATCTTCCGTACCATGTCCATGAAGGCTTGTTTCACTTGCTGATTCCTCAGACTATAAATGAAGGGATTCAACATGGGGGCTACTGATGTATTAAGCACTGCAACTCCTTTGCTTAAAGAGGCTCTATCCTTTGCTGAGGGTTTGATGTACATGAAGATGCAGCTGCCATAAGAAATGGAGATGACAATCATGTGAGAAGAGCAGGTGGAAAAGGCTTTTTTCCTCTGACTGACAGAAGGGATTCGTAGAATTGTTTGGATGATATGTGTGTAGGAGAAGATTACGAACACCAGTGTAAACATAAGAGTCACCACAGCCCAGGAAAAACCCATTGTCTCCAAGTACTGTGTATCTGTACAGGATAGCTGTAAGAGAGGAGAGTAGTCACAGATGAAATGGTCAATGATATTATCGGCACAGAAGTCAAGCTGCTGCATTAGCATGATTACTATGAAGATGACCATGAATGAAATCATCCATGAGCAGAATACAAGCAGTATGCAGACTCTGTTGCTCATGATGGTTGTGTAATGTAAGGGTTTGCAGATGGCAACATAGCGGTCATAAGACATGGCCGCTAGAAGGTAAAATTCCGTTACTCCCAAGAGAATGACGAAAAAAAACTGAGTCATACAGCCATTATAGGAAACAGTTTTGTCCTCAGAGATAATGGTGCCCAAGAATCTGGGAACACTGGCAGTTGTAAAGGAAATTTCTAAGAAGGAGAAATTCCGGAGGAAGAAATACATTGGGGTCTGTAGATGAGAATCCTGAAGGGTGAGGACAATGATAGTCATGTTCCCAGCAATGCTGAGGATGTAGGCCAGTAAGAGAAAGAAGAAAATGACCATTTGAAGGTCTGAGTCATCTGACAATCCCAGGAGGATGAAGTATGCCACATGTGTGTGATTTTTCATGTTTGTTTTCTCTCTTTTTTAGTAGAACTGCAGTCAAAATGAAAGGAAACTTAACTAAGACAAGAACAGAATAGAAAACTTACATATGGGTTATACTTGAAATTGAGCAGGGATGAGGTATTAGAATTTATTCATTTAATCATTCAAACATTTTTAAAGTTGCTTTTGTATTACTCTAGTAGGTATAATGGTAGGGTTCAAAAAGATAAATAAGACATGGTTGATTATTTTAAGGAGCTTGTACCCAAATAAAGTACAGCGTGGAATTCATTTAAATTCTGTATGTCTCCAAATAAAATAAGAAGTCTCTTTTTTTTCCTTAACCTATCATTTTAAGTCATCTGTAATTGTTTATCCATCTACTGTTTTAGCATGGTACCCTCCAGCCAGCCTAGAACAACTTAGCATATACTGCAGTACATACCACAAACTTTGCACTTCACTCACAATTCTTCCTTATGTGTAAAATATGCAATTACCCTCTCCCTACTCCACTCTACCCATTGCATGATGTCTAACTAAAGTCTGACTGGTTTCGTCTGTCTCTACTATGGAGATCATAATACTCTTCTAGTAAGTAATAAACTTCTTTGCTTCCAAACTAACTATACTTCATGTGGGTTTGATGCCTTTCACTTATAAAATCATGAATTTTACAATTGTGCATGTCATATGGACCTATTAGCTTGCAAGCAGGAGGTTAAGGACGTATGCTGCTGTCACCCACATTTTTAATATCCTCTTGTCATCATCAAGCCTGTATCTCTAGGAATGAGGACAAACAGTGCTAAGGAAACCAGAGTCTAAGACATGGCTAACTTCTAGGAAGTCTAGTAGAGCTGCGCATGAAGCAAAATTGAGAATGTTTGTTGTACTTTTGGCAGAATGTCCTGAAGCTTATATTAATAACTGTCTTCTTTAACTTGTCATCACTTTTCCCATGATACTTGCTTTAAAAAACTGCAAAAGAATTGAAATACAGGCATCTTTACCTGTAATGACATACATTATCCTTAATTTCTATAAAGGGAATGGATTTTTTCCAATAATTTGTATTTTAAAAGTCCACATCTTCATTTCCATGTGAGGGAGGATACGTGATAAGGAAGAAAACAACCCTAATAGTTTCTGTTGAAATGCTACATAAAAGGAATGGGATGTTAAATCATTGAACTTAAAGGTGAAAAGGGCCTTGTAGGTCATCTGATTCACTCCTCATTTTAAAGATAAGGTTACAGAATAGAGAGCTGAAGAGACTTGTTCAAAGTTACACGGATAGTATAGAACAGATGTGGGTGGAACCAGCCATCTTATATCTGTATTTAAGACTGTTTCTAATATAACACACCCTTTCTGTAGCCTGCATTTCTGCTATCTATTAGTTCATCTGTCAATCTATCATCAATCTGTCTGGTCTTTCTCACACATACTGTTTCGCTCTCTGTTTCTGTCTCTGTTCCTCTCACTCATTCACACAGACACATACACACATATACACACATACATACACACACACATACACACACACTTTCTATCGATCACCAACAAATAGGCACTTACTAAGTTTTTGCTCTGTGGCATATTGTGTGCTTAGCGCTAAGGACACAAAGTAAGTAAAAAATAAAATAAACCAATACCACAAGTCTTGACGTCAAGGGGATAACAATTTAATGGTGGAGATAATATGGAAACAACACCAGAACATTTATGTCACCTTCCTTCCCTATGCCAACCAATCTCTGGCACATATACCTAAGCATTTCCTTATTCCACACTTTCAACTTCAAGAATTGATGCTTATTTTTTCACCTAGAGTAAGTGCCTCTACTTTCTTTTTGCTCACTCTCTCACCATAGATACTTACTAATTGTGTGACCGTATATAAGATACTTAACCACACTTTCCTCAACTATAAAATGATGACTATGATATTATCTACATTGCAGGAGATTTGTAAGTCTCACAAAGAGAATATTTATAAAAATTATTTAGCACAGTGCTGCCCCATAGTAAATATTATATCCAAGTAAATATTATATCCAAGTTTATTCCGTTGCTTTCTTTCTTTCGTGTGGATCTTTATCAAGCCTAGTAGATCTGGAGGGCAACATCATGTATATTCTATTTAAACCTGAATATTCCTCATGTTTAAGGGCTTCAAGTTTTATTGAACTATATTTTCTACTTTATCAGATATATTAGTTCTTTGATATTGATGAATCACTTATAGGTATTCTTCAAATACCTTAACTTGCTATTTCCTCAATCACTTTAAATCCCCTGATATACTCTATACTTGGTTACACACAAGGATAGTCATATCCTGGGTCTTATCAGTAGCTCAGTTTCCTGACTTTCACTAGCCTTGTTCATCAGTAGGCAAGTGGGAATGCAGGGCAAAATTTCAAGGGACATGACAGCACAATACAGACTGGAATTGAATTAGTTATCTATAGATTTGAGATTAAAAACAAAGTCATTTTTCATGGCCTAATTCTGAATGATCACCTACCTTGATGAAATCAACTGACTTCATCTGTTTCGTGGACTTTCACTGGTTCCATTTCATGTTTTTCTTAATTTATTCATGCTTCATACTCTCCTTTATGGAAATCTTTTACAGCTTCAATAATTATTTTAATATTATTTAATATTTAATATTTTTAATATTAATATTAAATAATTTAATATTTTTACCAATAATTTTAATCATTTATTTTTAATATTATTATTTTAATATTCAATAAATATTTTTAATATTCCCTCTCATTTATCATCATGTAATCAATACTCACATCTATGATGTTTCTTTAGAAAATATCAGGAAAAAGGGAGACCAAAGAAATCTATAAAACTCTGTGGCCACTCCTCCCTATCATTACCTTCCTTTTGTTTGATGAGATCCCCGGTGTTCAATTTCCATTCATTCAATAATAATAACATTAATAAAGTACATATTATGATCATGGGGCAATGATAGAGACATATACTTACTGTGTTTAGGGCAGTTATTTATTTCTATATTTTGAACAATAGCTATTTCAGATTAATGATAGCTACAACAACCTTAAAATTTTAATAGAAAGAAAAGTTCCCAGAAGATTCTAATTAAATTTTATATGATTGGCTTTTACTAAGTTGTTTTGTAATGTTCTTCATTGTAACTTCAGAGAGCTTCTTTTCCTAGGTCTTCTGAGTAATTGTCTTTTTTCTTTCTTGCTATCAAGATGGGAATTGTCAGCCTCCAGATTATATGCATTTGATGAATCATTTAAGTAATTCTAGAATTTAGAACTGAAATAGAACTTTGAGCTGATTTTGTCCATTTCCCTCATCCCAACAATTAAGAAACAGTTCTACAGAGGGAAAGTCACTTGTCCTGCTTCATATGGCTCCTAAGTGGCAGAGACAGAATTGAAAGGCAGGCCCACTAACTCTCATTCCATGTTATCTCAGTTTCTAAGGAAAGGAGAGGAATCATCTACTCATGTTCAATGAATTTTTATGGAAGTTTTTTTAATTCTTCATCTTTGGAAGCAACATGTTATGATGGAATAAATCCTGTACATGGGATCAAGGGACTTTCATCCAAATCTTGACTTTGTCATGGACTTTCTGTTTCAGCTTGGGAAAGTCTCTTAACCTCTCTTGTTCTTCAGTTTTCTCACTTAAACAATAAAGAAGTTTGAAATTGATGACCCCTGAGAATTTTACAGTTCTAAGTCTGTGATCCTATGAATTAAAGGATAAAGAAAAATAATTTTCAATAGTATTGCCATATATTAAAACAATAATAAAGAAGCACTTGGAATTAAATTGACAAATTAGAGATCATATTTTATTTTTATTCTGTTATTTTCCTGAATATAATTGCTTTTGTGAGGAGATATCTATATGTGTGATTGTGTTTAAAAAGGAATACACACACATACACACATGCATATAGAGAGAATTTTTCTATGATACCAATGTAAAGAAGATAAAAAAAGTTATTAAAAGTAAAAAAATACTTACCATTTGGACAAACCTTGATAGGTTGTTTCTGAAAATTTATCCAAAATATTCTACATAGTTTGCCTATAAATTGAGAAGTATTGAGTTCATACTGACCACATAGCCAGGCTTACCCACTACCTCTAACAAAAGAGCATGCTTCCTCAAACTCTCTCTGAGACTCTGTCTGTTGTCAGCCAAAGGAGCATGTCTGGAACCATTGTCTATCTAATCTTTCAAATATGATCTTGTCTTCTAGATTTGGAGACATTCTACTGATTTTAATTCTGGGAAATTTCTTCTCTCAACTGTATAAAAATACGAGGTTCTTCAGAACTTTCAATGCTGATTAAACTTTTCTAGAAATAAAGGAGATGTCTTTTCTACTATGGCTGATACCGGCTCAGGAGAATTAATTCACTGAATATGGTCAACATGTCATGGAGAGGCAGATTCAGAAGGCCCTAAGGAAATAAAACCTAATCCACCTGAGCACAAGTTTGAAATAGATACTTAAGGGACAACACCCAAAGAGACTCAAAAAAAAATTCTTGGCAAACTAAATACATAAGGAAAGATAAGGGAGATTGGTCAAATGGGAATCTTTAGTTATTACTAAAACTATCCAACTGATTAATTATCTAATGTCATGGGATAACATCCTTGTCCAGAATTCCCTGGAGTTACTTAACTTTCAGGGCAAATCCTATTGGTCCTTATCACCAGGGATGTGTAAATTGACAAGAATTCCATTTCCTACTTCTTATACTGCTCCTTCCCTGCAAAAACTGCTGTCTGATATTATACACAAAATACTGTACCCAGTTCCTAAGGGAAGCTCCATAAATCCTCCCCATAACTTGAATACTTGTTCTCATCCTTCTTTTTCTCTTCTACTTTATTGAGTGGAGTGAAAAATTTTGTTGCAATGGATTGGATCCCAAAGTTCAAAATTTATCTGTTCTGAATTCTGGAATTACCCTAGAAGACTGTTTAATCAGAGATAATAAGATAAAATATATGAATCAATGTAAAAATAATGACAGCAATATTGTTAGTCCTTCATTTTTTGTGGAGGTCCAATGACATCAAACAGTGTATATCTTGACTTTTGTGTGAATTGTAGTACAGAGTTGCATGAAATTGTCAGTCTCTCTATTTCTTGCAGAATCATCAAAGTCCAATGGAAAGGCAAAAATATAAGGAACTGGAGATATCTCACTATGCAGTGAATAATATTGGCATCTTCCGTGTCAGACTAAGATCAAATTGCTCCACAGCAACTGCTTCAGTTCTCCTCATCTGCCTATTCCATCAGGATTTCACATGCTCAGGATAGACAGCCCTCTAACTCACTGTTGGATTTAAGACCTGTCAGTTACCCTCAATGTGGTTTAGCCCATCTGAAAAGATGGTTTACACCATTGTATGGACACAGCACATGCTATAGATTTTGAAGACCCAGTTGAGAGATAGGTGAAAGACACCAAAGGTATATGAGGAGACCTGGAAAAAGCTTGACCAGCCCTCACTCCAGAGGTTCTGGTCCTCCCTGAACATCCCATACATTCTCCAAAAGCAATAATAGAAGCAGCAGGGTGTAGGGGAGAGTGAGACTGGATTCCACTTAGGAAAGTAATACTCAAGCCCACTGTGCAATAGGTTAGTGGTGTTACTGGACCTAACTCTGAACCTCTCTCTCTCTGTGTCTTTCTCTCTGTGCAATTCTTTAGGACTCAACCACAAAACCAAACTGGGTTAAGATCTTTGTTTGTAAAGTATGTTTCATGTGTTGAGGATTGTTCCTGTTCACACAAACATAATAATACTTTACATTTCAATTAAATAATAACTTTTTTCTTTTTTAGATTATTTTAAATTAATTAGTTAATTAATTTTTGGCATTCAACATTCACTTCCATAAGTTTTAAACCTTCTCCGTCTCCCTCTTCTACTGCCTCTCCAAGACAGCATTCAATCTGACACAAAAACAGATTTTCACATTAGTGATGCATGGAAGAATTGGAATGAATGGGAAGAACCATGCAAAAGAAAAGATAAAACAAACAAAAAAAGAAAATAGTCTTCTTCGCTCTGCATTAAAGACTCAATAGGTTTTTCTCTAGATGTGGATGGTAATTTTCATCATGTGTCTTTTAGAATTCTTTTAGGTCCTTGCATTGCTGAAAAGAGCTATATCTATTAAAGAGAGTTATTGTACAGAGGCTGTTACTGTGTACAATGTTCTCCTGATTCTGCTCACTTAATTCAGTGTCAGTTCATATAAGTCTTTTCAGGTTTTTATGAAGTCCTCCTGTTCATCATTTATTACAGCACAATAGCATTCCATTACATTCATATACCACAGCTTGTTGAGTCATTCCCCAATTGATGAGCTTCCCTTCAAATTCTAGTTCTTGGTTACCACAAAATGAATTGCTAGAAATATTTTTATACATGTGGGTCCTTTCCCCATTTTTATGATTTCTATGGAATATAGCCCTAAAAATGGAATACACATTTTTATCGCCTTTTGGGCATAGTTCCAAATTGCCCTCCAGAATGGTTGAATCAGTTCGTAACTGTACCAACAATGAATTAATGTTCAAATTTTCCCACATAGTCTCCAACATTTGTCATTTTACTATTTTTGTCATGTTATCCAATCTGATAGGTATGATGTGGTACCTCAATTGTTTTGATTTGCATTTCTCTAATGAATACTGATTCAGAGTATTTTTTCATATGACTATAGATAGCTTTAACTTCTTCCTCTGAAACCTACCTGTTTATATACTTTGACTATCAACTTGAGAATGTCTTGTATTCTTATAAAATTGACTCAGCTCTTTATATATTTTAGAAGTGAGGCCTTTATCAGAGATACTGGTTGTAAAAATTCTTTCCCAGTTTGCTGCTTCTCTTCAAATCTTGGTTGCATTGGCTTTATTTGTGCAAAATCTTTTCAATTTAATGTAATCAAAATTATACATTTTGCATTTCAAAATGTATCTCTTGTTTGGTCTAAATAACTTTTCAGATCTTCATTCTTTCTCCTATAAGAATTTGCCTGAAATTTCTCTTTTATGAATTTTTTTCTACTGTTGCCCTAATCTTTATTGATTCCCTGTATAGGTAATGCCATCTATTACCATCCAAGTGCTGAGCCCTTTCTATTAAAATTCTCTTTACCTCTACCCTGGCTCCTTTTGTCCCTCATCTCTTTCTCTCTCAATCTCTTTCTCTGTTTATCTCTTTCTCTGTCTCTGGTTGTCTCTCTGTTTCTGTCTATCTCTCTGTTTCTGTCTGTCTCTGTCTTTCTTTATATGTGTGTATGCATATCCCAAGTTACATGTTAAAACAATATTTAATGTTTTGCATCCCAAATACTACCCCTCCCTGTACTCCATCTCTGTGAGATGGTAGGCAAACAGATAGAGGTTATATATATGCAATCATATAAAACATTTCTCTATATTTTAAAATGTTTTATTGCAAAGTTAGCTAAAAAAAGCTTCACAAAGTTTATCAAATAAAAAGTGAATTGAACATAAAACTATAAACTTTATTATACGAAATATTTTTTAAAAATTTTAAGTTGTCCTTTTTAACTGCATTTCTTTTTAACATGACTTTTATTCTTTACTAGAATATAAAAGAAAATAATTCAATGACTATATCTGTTTCCTTTTCTTTTTTGTATACTTTGTCCATAGATGTTACTCAACAAATTTTCAATTCACTTTCTGTTGCCTCTCTCCTCTGATTGAATGAGTATAATACTCTTCCAAAAGCTTTCCTTGCAGACTTTCAGGCTACTCCATTTTTATCAGTAGCTCTGCTTGGCTCTGATTCCATGGCACCTTTCTACCCTATCCATTCCCACTACCCTCAGTTCCTGAGATACTTCCTCATGATTGATGCCCTCAATTTAAACCTACTTTTTGTGTGTTGTTGTCCTCCATTAAAATATGTCTCTTGAGGATATCAACAGTCTCTCATCCTTATTTGCATTCCCTGCGGCTATCACAATCCTTGGCAAGGTGAGTGTTAAGGGTTTATTGAATTGAATTGATAGTCTCTTTAAAAAATTGAAAATAAAATATAAAAGGAAAGTAAAACCGATTTGCAAGAAATGAGTAAGGTCAAGTAAAATACATTAAAATATTGATCACACCTGAAAAGCATGCATCATTTTCCCCCTTGGGTTTCATTGGTCTTCTGGAATCATAACAGTTGTTTGCATAGAGCATTCCTCTAGCCTTCCTCTCTCTCTTCACTTTGCATGGCTACAGCATGGAGGGATCACTAATGGAGAGTGAGAGTTTGCTGTCCTCCAGGGCCAATGGGTCAAGTGACAATTGAAATAAATAGACAATTCATTATTTCCCACTATTTGCTTTATATATTGAAATTGTTGCGATGTTTTTCAAACACTACTCCAAATCAGAGCAATTAATTTGTAAGATTGTACTACTATATTACATATATTACTACATGAATTACTTTTGGAAAAGTAATATAATTGAATCCATTATTAGACAATAAATCATAATTTTTTACATATTTGAAAGAGGTTCTAGGAGGGTGGAGCCAAGATAGCTGAGTAGAAGGATGAACCTGCTGTAGCGTTCCCCCCATAACCCATAAAATACCTGTAAAAGTGTCTCTAAACAAATACTGAATCAGTAGAAGCCACAAAACAGCAGGGGGAAAGAGATTTCCAGTGCAAGGCAGACTTGAAGACCAACAGGAAAGGTCTATTGCACGGGGCTTCTACATCCAAAACCTCCCCCAAAATATGCAATGGTCTCAGACCATGGAAGAACTCAAAAGGAATTTTGAAAATCAAATAAGAGAGGTGGAAGAAAAATTGGGAAGAGAAATGAGAGTGATACAAGAAAATCATGGAAAGTGTTCCAAAGCTTGCTAAAGGAGATTCTCCAAAAAATCTTCAAAAAAAATAACACCTTTAAAAATAGACTAACCCAAGTGGCAAACAAAGTCCAAAAATCCAAGGAGGAGAAGAATGTTTTAAAATAGCAGAATTGCCCAAATGGAAAAGGAGGTTCAAAAGCTCATGAAAGAAAATAGTTCTTTCAAAATTAGAATGAAGAAGATGAAAGCTAATCACTTTATGAGAAATCAAGAAATTACAAAATAAAACCAAAAGAATGAAAAAAATAGAAGACAATGTGAAATATCTCACTGGAAAAACAACGGACCAGGAAAATAGATCCAGGAGAGACAATTCAAAAATTATGGGACTACCTAAAAGCTATGATCAACAAAAAAGGAGCCTGGACATCATCTTTCATGAAATTATCAAGGAAAACTGCCCTGATATTCTAGAACCAGAGGGTTAAATAAATATTGAAAGAACCACTGATCACTTCCTGAAAGAGATTTTAAAAGAATACTAGGAATACTGCAGCCACATTCCAGAGTTCTCAGGTCAAGGACAAAATATTGCAAGTGGCCAGAAAGAAATAATTTGAGTATTGTGGAAATAACATCAGGATAACACAAGATCTAGCAGCCTCTGCATTAAGGGATCAAAGGGCATGGACTATATAACATTCCAAAAGTCAAATGAACAAGGACTAAAAACAAGAATCACATACCCAGGAAAACTGATCACAATACCTCAGGGAAAAAAATGTTATTCAACAAAATAGAGAACGTTCAAACATTCTTGATGAAAACACCAGAGCTGAATCAAGAAAAGCATGAAAAGTATCTGTCTGCAGTTTCTCTCTCTCAAGATCCTGACATGCTGAATGTGGGAATCCAATCTCAGCTCAGTCTGATGGAATGCCCTGACTTTTATTGTGAGACTTAGATTTCAGCTAAAACTCTGATAAGGTGAGTTGATGTCAGAGTTCTGTTTTCTGAAAGACCAGGACCCCACACAGAAATCCGGGACTCCTAGAAGCAAATGTTCCTCCTTCATTAAGCACATTCCTATCTAGTGTCAGGTCCCCAAGCCACAGTTCATGCTCAGAGTAAGATGCCTGCCATTCTGATCTTTAAGTGATCAGTTGTAACCCTGTATTTCATCTCCTTATTCAGAGAATTAGCTGGAACCAAAGGCAGCTACTTCTTTGTTTCAAGTGGCCATATGATGTTGGAAAGTGGGTGTTAAATTGAGGCAACTCAGATGAGAGTGTGGAGAAAGAGACCAGAACTTACTGACAAGCAACACCCCATTTCCCCCCTCCCCACAGGTCAATACTCATTTGTTAAAATTGCTTCTCTGTTGAAAATCAGACGCAATGATATATTTATACCTCTGGGATTAGACTTGATTTTAGCCTTCCCTGTTGGACTTCAATCTCCCTGAAGTTGACTCTCATGTTCCTGTTATATCTTGGAGCCAACTTACATCTAGCATCTATTTACAAAAACTTCAAAAAAAAGATGGTCTAAGTGTAACACACCCTCCTTTTTCATAAATATTTGTTTTATATAATTTGACATTGCATTCACAAGATTTCAGTATATATTCTTTAATTCTGCATCATAAAATCACATTTTTATGACATTAGATATTAAGCACACTTTGCCCAACAGGCTTTTTGCTGCTTTCAATGTTTCAGGATTAGTTTTGGGTTACTATTTTACGGTTGTTTGGAGGGGAACATGGGACAGGTACAATGATTTACTGCATACTCTGCCATCTTGGCTCCTGGAATTCCTGGTTATTATGATCTCACTTGTCAAAGTTACCTATGAGTTTCCTATATCTAGGTGGGCCCTCTGTAACCTTTCTATTCCAACTTCTCATGTGTCTGCTATCCTAGTGTCTGCCATTGATGTCAGAACACTTAAAACTCTCTGTCTCCCTCACTATCCTGTCTTCCTCTGTATCTTGGTTTATACCTGTCTATCCTTTCCTGGTTAGAGTAGGAACGTCCTTTCCCAGCCCTTGGCCATCCCAAGACTCTTGGTCTTTTCATTACTCTTTTATTAATATAAGGTTACTCATTGTTTACCATAGTTAAAGTCAAATAAGTAAGCTGTGGCCTGAACTGGGAATAACAACAGTCCTTTGTTCTCACTCTCTGGATGAACTTTTCTACAGCTAAATCAACAAACTGGGGCAAGCACAAGCAGGAACCACAGACCTGTTATGAATAGACATTTTGTTGCTAGGTCCTCATTGTTGCTGTTGTGCCTCATCAATCTTACACTTTACTGCTTGATTCTTTCTCTATTCACAAGCATATATATCAAAATTTAACCTTGTTACCTTGGGATTCTTTGGTACTAGAGGAGACACAAGTGTGGATGCCTAATTTTCCTCTTCCAACAGAAGAAGATGTTTTACTGATAACATCTGTGAGCTCTTTGGTATTTATTTTATTTTTTGAAATGGACAGTGGGTGTAAATTTTTTTGTTATATATCCTCTGTGCGTCTCTGATCATGTATTTTTCAGATTTGACAGTTAGTGTATAAGCTCCGTGGGTTCTTTGGTATTTTCAGGTTAATACACATATAGAGGGATTCACCTTGCAAGAGAGAAAGGGTACTTCAATATATAAGAGAAGGATGAAAAAGGAGATAGTGGGAGAAGGCATCTGGATGATGTGACATAAGAAGGAGAGAAGAGGGTATTCTAGGTAAATGGTCTAGGATTGTATTTTAATAATAAAACACAAGGTTTTAAGCTGAGATGGTTGGTGGAAACAAAACTACGGGATGTTTGAGGAGGGATGAAAAGCTTTAGAAAAGTCACTATGGAGAATGGGTTAGTGAGTTGATAATGCAGGTATAGAAGGATTACCTAGCAGCAGTGAGGGTCCAGTTGAGATTATGTAACACAAATCTGTAGTGGTCCTAATCGGATTGGTTGTTCGAATTTGTCCATCTTAAGTAGCATGTATGTAGGAGTGAAGATAGTGGATGGTAAGAGTAACCCAAGACTGAGGCTTAGCAGGGCAAAATTGGCAATATGATCAGGAAACAAGAGACTCAAGAGAAGATTATATATAGAGTAGAACTAGTTCATCAAAGGGTCAGAATGGCAATAAAAGTAGAGAGTAGCTAGTGCAGAGGTGATCTGGAAGAGAACTGAGCAATGAAGGGATTAGATACCAAAGTGGAGATTAAGAGCAAGGTTTGAAATAAGAAAACTGAGAAAGATGAAATGACAATACTCTGGAATAATGTAAGGGAATTTCAGGGTTTATGAATAAGGAAATGATACAATTATGGATGATGGCAAGACCAATGTTATGACCATCATTATTTTTGGTTGAGGAGGAGTGGGCCACGGAAAATGAGAAAACTGAGGAACTGAGGTGTTAGGGTATTTGAAGGATGACCAATATGCATGTCAAAATCTCCTAGTATCAGGACAGGAATTGGGGAGGAGAAAAAGATTTTAAGCCAGGTACTAAATACAATGATGAAGAGAAAATGGAAAGACACCCATATTGAGTAGCTACAATATTATCCAGGAAGATAAGCAAAATCTTCAGATGAGTGATGGAGAAAAAGGAGGTGTGGGGGATGTGAGGAAGAATCTAAGAGAAACATATAGAAGTTTTGTGATAGATTCTCTGTGGAGTGAGATAGGGAATCGTTGCAGGAGGAAAACATTGCTGCCTTGGAGGAGTGAAGATCAAGCTGAAATTGCATAACATGACTTTGTAATCTGTCCAGTTAGTACACCTGTGAGATTTCCTCCCAATTTCAATCAGCAGCTCATGAGGGGAAGAAGAAACAGGATAGGAGTAATCATGCAAAGATTTGGCAAGAAAAGAGCAAAGGGACAGAGGTTTCAAGTGCAGAGAAGAGTGTAGAGTTGAAAAGGCTCTCGGGCTAAAATTTGACGGAGTAAAGTGAAACCAGAATGAGAATAAGAATGAGAAATTCTAAATGGTATTGGCATTAAGGTCATGATGACGATGATGAATATGTTTAGTAGAGATGAAGCAGAAGGTACAGTGGAATAGGAGGTTATGGCTAGGAAGTTATGGTCAGGTAGGGGAATGTCAGGTTTCTTACTAACAAAATTGCATGCGAAGGGCAAAATCCAGTGTATGCTCATCTCTAAGTGTGTGTAGGGGGAAGGAAGTAATAGATTACAGGGCTTAAGGAGGTTCAGTTTAGGGAGCATCTGTATGGAGAGCAAAGTCCTTAGGCAAAATAGTTAAAAAGGAAAAGAAGATGGCAAGTCAAGTGTTAACCTCCTTCAGAAAAGTGGGAAAATGACATTTTAGGGAGCTTGAGGGAGAATCTATATGGAAGGCAAAGTCCCTAAGTAAAGCAGTTGGGAAGGAAAGAAAGATGGTGAGCCAAGAGTTAATCTCCTTCAGAAAAGTGGGGAAGTGACCTGGGAGCTGGTGTACTAATAGTTACCATAATTTTGATTGCATAAAAAATTTTTAAGTGGACTTGAAAAGAAAGGTGTACTGAAGAAAGTCAATGAAGTGCAAAGCGCCACACACACATTTGAATTATGAAAGAGTAGGGGTAGTGAAGGTAAATCCATGCTGGAGAGGATGATAAAGCATTCATTGAGGTCAGAGGGGAGCCTGATGTAAATGAATGCTAATATACAGAAAGTATATTGAGAGAAAAATGGGTGCTGAATGAACAGGACCATGCTCAGTGTGTAATGGGAATTGCAGCGGGCACAGTGGAAGGGGTGGCCATAATTGGATTGAGACATGAAGGGAATCAGATTGAGGAGAAATGGAATGAAAGAATATGAAAAGGGACTGCACATAGTTTTCTCTAAATATCCGCATTTCCTTTAAATACCCACATACTTTATTTACTGCGGTATAACAGAATAGAAGTCAGAAGTTCATAGCCTTGCAGAACTGTTACAGAGAAAACTCTGTAGGGTCTGAATCTTCCATTGTCTGAAAGGCTGGGGAGGGTTGGGCAATAGACCTAAAGGAATTGGGTGATATGGAATATTTCTATATGTAAATCATACAAAGGAGAATAGATGGTGCATGGTGGATATGAGCAAGTTGAAAAATAAATCGGTCAAAGGCTTTAAATATGTATATGATTAAAGGATGCCATTAAGAAATTTTATGACAGGAAGAAAAGACTGATCAGTTCTGTGACAAAAGCAAGGGATGTCAAGTAGATGGTCAGTGTGCTTTAATCATACCACTGTGATTTCATGGATAAGCTGGAAAGAATTCCAATATGTTCAGCGAGTCCCTTATAAAAGTCTTTTGGAAGAAGGTGGACAAGAATCACACAATACAAACTGGGCTAGAGGGATTGAGCTCTTAATCATTGGCACAAACTTCCAAATTAATGAGATTACAAATTCACTAGAGTATTTGAATGAGAAAAACAATCTACCCACTAAAGCAACAACTGTAAAGTCTTATCTATGTATGGAGTTAACACTGATTCATTAAATACTTATGCTAGTGTAATATGAGTTCTGACAGATTTTATGTCTATGATTCTAGGCCCTATCAAATCAGAAAGACTTTGATTAAAGTCTTCACAATGGAGAGGGTCATGATTCATTTTGGGGAGGTGCCATAGCTATTCAAAAACCATTTCTTTAGGCATGGAAGTATTGTGATATGGAATATTTCAGGGAATGTCTACTTCTAAAAATCAATTAATAGAGACGAATTTATCATAAACCTACTTTATGTAAGAGGCATTGTCCTATTTTTGGGGAATATAAGGACAGAAAATTAAATAGTCTCTACCCTCAAAGAGCTTATACTCATTTGAGAGTGACAACGTATACACATACAAGTGGATGTAAATTAAATACAAGGGAATTTGGTGGGAGAATTTGATCTATAAATTTAAAAGTCTTTTGAAGTTTTGACATATCAGAAATAAAAATATATAGAGATATGAGGGATCTGGAAAAATCTTGGACAGACAGAAATCTATTTTTCTCATGGCATCTTTTTATTAAGTTCAACAAATCTTTTCCTTTTTTTCTGAAAAAAAGCTTCCATATTATGTTCTTGACAGCTTGCTTCTCTTTCTGATCCCTTAGGCTATAAATGGATTCAACATGGAAGCTACTGATATATTAAGAACAACAACAGTTTTGTTGAAAGATACTGTAATTTGCTGAGGGTTTGAGATATATACATATATATATATATACACATATCCACACACACAAACACATATATGTATCTATGTATATGTGACGTGTTTATGTGTGTGTCGGGCAGAATTAATATTGCCATTGTAAACATGAGCCACTATAGCAGGAAAAATGCCCATTGTCTCTAAGAATTCTTTATCTGAATTGGATAGCATGGCTAATGATCAATGGTATTATCAGCAAAGTAGTCAAGTAGCTATTATCAGAATGATTGCTGGGAAAATAATCGTGGCAGATGAGCAGAAAACACAAGCAATGTACAGACTCTGCTGCTGTTGATGGTTTTATAATGCAGGATTTTGCAGATGGCAACATAGTGGTCATAAGACATGGCCACTATAGGTCAAATTCAGTTACTCCCAAGAGAATAAAAAAAAACTAAGCCATGCAGTCATTATAGGAAATGGTCTTCTCAGTAATAATACTGCCCAAAAATCTGGAAACACTGGCAGTTGTAAAGGCAATTTTTAAGTAGGAGAAATTCTGGGGGAAGAAATACGTTGATATCGGGAGGTGAGAATCCAGAAGAGTAAGAATGATGATAGCCACATTCCCAGCAATGCTGAGAATATACCCCAATAAGAGAAAGAAGATGATAACCATTTAAAGGTCTGGGTCATCTGACAATCCCCGGAGGATGAACTCTGTTCCCTGTGTGTGATTGTTCATGTTTGTTTTCTTTCTTCTTTAGTAGATCTGCAATAAAAATGAAAGAAAACAATACTAAAAAAAAAAGAACAAAACATTTATGTGTTACCGATACTTGAAATAGAGCAGAGATGAGGTATTAAAATTAATTCATTCAATCATTCAAACTTTTTAAAGTCACTGTTGTGTTGCTATGGTGAGTATGATGGAATTGCAAAGATAAGTAGAACATTTGATGTTTTGTAGGAGCTTAATATAATTGGGATGATGTATACCCAAATAAAATACAAGGTAGTATGGTTATGTACCGTATGTCTCCAAATGAAATAAGAACTTTCTTTCCACCTTAACTTATTATTTAAAGTTACACATCATTTTCACCAACCTGATTTTTTAGGCGTATCTTATAATATTCCTCAGTCTTCCAAAATAACGTAGCCTGTACTTCCAAACAAGCCTCAAACTTTCACTTTGCTCAGAATCCTCCTTCCTTATGTATGAAATATTCTACTCTTCTCTCCCCCTCCATTCCATTCCAATAAATGACGTCCAATTTAAGTCTGCTTCAGTTTCCTCACCTCTAAAGTAGATATAATAATACTCCTCTAGTCTTAATAATAAACTTCTCTGCCTTCAACCTTAATGCAATTTGTGCATTTTGATGCCCTTATTTATCAGAGTGAATTATACAGTTTTATATATTCCATATTCCTCTACCAGACTGGACCCATGAAATTAAGAACACACTCTCCTGTCTTTTTTATTTCTAATCCCCTATTATCATCTCCTGTCCTATATTTTGAGGAATAGTGAAAAATAGAAGAGTAAAGAGAACTAAAAGGGAAGATCTGGCTATGCTCTAGGAAGCCTAGGGAAGCGACGTGTGAAACAAACGTGACTGTTTGTTGCAGCCTAGGCAAAATGCTGTGACGACTGTAGTAGGAATAGCCTTTCTGACTTCCAATCACTTTTCCCCAAGTTATTTATTTTTTAAAATGCAAAACAATTGCACTACAGGAATCTTTTCCTATGAAGGCGTGCAGCCTAGTAAAATAAAGTTCATGATAATCTGAATTTCTACAAAATAAGTTTTTTATAATTTATATTAAATATAACAATTAAATCTCTACATGAGGGAAAGGAGGGAAAAAAGGAAACACAAACCTAATAATTTCTGTTGAAATTTCATATAAATGGTATCAAAATATTTTCCAGTTTGGGATGTTAGATAATAGATCTTAAAGTTGGAAAGGGCCTTATGGATCATCTGAATCACTCCAGAGGGGAAAGAATTGCTCATTTCTAGGGATAATAAGGAGCAAATCTGGATGGAAAGAGCTGTTTTATAACCAAGTCTAGGACTATTTCTACAAAAACATACCCTTTCTATATCCTGTACTTGTAATATCAATCAGCTTGTCTAGCTGTTTGTCTGTCTGACTCTCTCTTTCTCCCTTTTTTTTCTCACTGTTATTTTCTCTTCCTGTCTATCAATCACCTACCAATAAATATTTATTAAGTGTCAGGGAGCATTCTAAGTACTTAGGATACAAGAAAAATCAAAGACATGACTCTTACCCTCAAGGAGCTCATTCTCATGGTGGTGATAGTGAGAAACAATACAGCAACATTTCTAACACCTCCTTACTTCTGTCAACTAATCTCTGGTCCATATGCTCCAAGTATTCCCTACTCCACACTTTGAACTTCAGGAACTTATACTTATTCTTTCCTCTAGAATAGGAATCTCTACTTTTTTTCTTCTCATTGTTTAAGAAGGCACAGCAGCCATCTCTTTCATATTATTGAGAAGCAACTCAAAATAGAATTTCACTTTCTTGATTCCATTGCCTTATGAAGGAAAGGATTAGCATTAACTCCACTGTTTTTTGCAAAAATGGGGAAAAATTCCCATCTGATTTCTAGATAATTAAAATATCTCATCATCAATATATCATGACTCCTTATTCCAAAGTCCTGATATTTTCCTCAAATTGTTCTTCTCTTTACTCTTTCTGTCTTGGTGGCTTACAGTATATTCATAAGTCTCCTCTGTTTCACTGATTTCTTCACATGAGTGTATCAAAATCCTATTCTCTATCTCCTCTCCATTTTATCTGTCTTCTATTGTTGGATTAAGATATGTTCCACTGGAGAAATATACCAGTCATGAGTTTCATCCTACCAAATGTCAGGGATAATTTCAATATGACAGCAAATTTGCTTCCTCATATTAAGGCCTCTAGTTACTCTTGTTTGTTGTCCACACTTTGGAAATTTTGTGTATAAAGATTTGGGGTCAAAGGGATTTACAAAGGGTTCCTTTCTTGAATTTTGTCTCTTGTGAACATACATTTAGGCTGTCTGTTAATCTTTCATTATACCTACTGCATATACTTCCACAAGATTTTGAGCTCCAAATTTTCTCCCCATCTCTCCCTGTCTCCCACCCCAAGATGGCATGCCTTCTGATTACCCCTTTCCCCACTCTGTCCTCCCTTCCACCCTTCTTCCCTCCTTTTATCTCCTTCCCTTCTATTTTCCTGTAGAGAAAGATAGATTTCTATACACTATTGACTGTATATCTTATTTCTCAGTTGCATATAAAAACAATTTTAAAGAAATAGAAAGCAAGCAATTGGATATAAGTGTGACATACATATTCACGTAAAACATTTCTGCAACAGTCATATTGTGAAAGACAAACTATATTTCCCTCCATCTTATCCTGCCCCTCCATTTGTTCTATTCTCTCTTTGACCTTGCTTCTCCTCAAAAGTGTTTACTTCTGATTAGCTACTTCTCCCTTTTGCCCTCCCTTCTATCATTCCCCCATTTTTCTTATCCCTTTCCCTGCTACTTTCCTGTAGGGTAAGATAGATTTTCATATCCAATTGATTGTGTGTTATTCCCTCCTTAAGCCAAATCCAATAAAAGTACCATTCACTCATTCCGTCTACACATCTCTCCTCTTCTCCTTCATTGTAAAAGCTTTTTCTTGCCTCTTTTATGTGAGATAATTTACCCATTCTACGTCTTCATTTCTTTTTCACTTCTTAATTTTAGATATCATCCCTTCATATTCAATTAACCCAGTGCAGTGTGTGTGTTGCCAGCACTTACCTTAATACTGAGAAAAGTCTCAATACAAATATCATCTTTCCATATAAGAATGTAAAACGTTCAATTTTAATAAGTCCCTTACGGTTTTCTCTTTCTTGTTTACCTCTTCATACAACTCTTGAGTCTTGTATTTGAAAGTCAAATTTTCCATTTATTTACCTCTTGTCTTTTCATCAAGAAGACTTGAAAGTGCTCTATTTCATTGAATTGCCATTTTTCTTTATTCTGAAGGTTTATACTCAGTTTTTCTGTGTAGGCAATTCTTGGTTTTAATGGTAGCCCCTTTGACTTCTAGGATATCATATTCTAAGCCCTCTTATCCCTTGGTGTAAAAGTTACTAAGTCTTGTGTTATCCTGGCAGCATTTGTACAATACTTGAAATGTTTCTTTCTGACTGCTTAAAATACCTTTTCCCTTACTTGGGAACTTTGAAATTTGGCCAAAATATTCCTAGAAGTTTTCCTTTTGGGATCTCTTTCAAGTGGTGATTGGTGAATTTTTTCTATTTTTATTTTCCCTCCTGGTTCTAAAATATCAGGGCAGTTTTTCTTCTTGAAAGATGATGCTTAGGTTTTTTTTTTCATGGCCTTCAGGTAGTCCAATATTTTTAAAATTATGTCCCCTGGTTGTATTTTCCATCAGTTCTTTTTCCAGTGAGATATTTGACATTGTCACCTTTTTTTTCCATTCTTTTGGTTTTGTTTTATCATTCCTTGATTTCTCATAAAGTCTTTAGTTTCCATGTGCTCGATTCTAACGTTTAAAGAATTATTTTCTTCAGTGAGCTTTTGAACATCCTTTTATATTTGTCCAAATCTCCTTTTTAAGGCATTCTTCTCCTCGTTGACTTTTTGGACCTCTTTTGTCATTTAGGTTAGTCTATTTTATTTTTTTCAGGATTCAGGTGAGGGTTCTCATTTAGCAAGCTGTTGGCTCATTTTTCATGTTTTTATCACATCACTTTTCATTACTCTTTCCCATTTTCCCTCTATTTCTCTAGCTTGATTTTCAAATTTCATTTTGAGCTTTTGCATAGCTTGTGAACAATTCACATTTTTCTTGGAGGTTTTGGATATAATAAGTGTGACTTTTTTGCCTTCTTCTGAGCATTTAGTCTGATCTTCCTGGTCACCAAAGTAAGAGTCTATAGTCTAATTTTTCCCCAATGTTTCCTCATTTTCCCAGCCAATTTCTTGACTTTTTAGCTCCTTGTTAAAATAGGACTCTGTACTCAGTGTACTATCCCAAGCTTCTGAGGTTTTGTGTAGCTATTTTTAGAGATACTTCTAGGGACCTGTAAATTTTCAGTTTTTCCAAGGTGATTTGATCAAAGGAGAGGTGTTTACTCTTTTCCTGGCCTGTGTTCTACTCTGTGAGTGACCACAAGCACTCTTTTCTGCCTTAGAAAGTAGGATTTTCTCTCTACCACTGCATAAGCTTCACCAATCCAGCATTCCTCTTCACCCCAGGACTGCCACATAAGACTGTGACCCAGATCTGAGCTTGGGCAAAGCAAGAGAATCTTGCCTGAGTGCCAACAAAGAGATCCCTGCAAAGGTCCTGTGATTAGCCTCTCTATCTCCTCAAGGTCTGTGGACCAAAATTTTGCTCCAGAAACAGAGAGCTCCAAGAAGCATCTGCTACTGCCACTGATACCTCCATCTCTGCCACCACCACCACATTCAGAGATCACACTTCTCTGTCACCTAGTCTGGCAAACCTTTCCTACTCAACTTCTAAGTTGTCTTTGGCTTTTGTGGATGTGGAAACATGGAAAACTCCACAGCTGCCAGTAATTCAGCCCCAGGAGTCTTATTCTGTCCCTGTCTCTCCTGGCACAGCCCATGCTAGACTATACTCTACTCTTCTCTCAGACTAGTGGAACAGACCTTTTCTCTTGAACTTCCAGACTATTTGAGGTTAGAAATTCATTTCACCCTGTTATTTTTCAAGGGTTCTGTTGCTCTAGGATTTGTTTAGAGTCATTGTATAGATATTTGGAGGAATTTGAGGGAGAACTTAAGTAGGTCCCTGCATTTATTCCACCATGTTGGCTCCGCCCCACCTCTCGCTCCTGCCAAGTACTCTTTGTTTTATCTACCTTGGCAGGTATAGATGGGCAGTTTTCTTTTTCACTTCTTTTTTTGTTTAAAATTCTTCTAATTACATTTGCAAAATTCTACCAATTACTTTTTCAATATTACAGTTATTCAAATTACATGTAAAAACAACTTTTATTATTCATTTTTAAAAAATTGTTGCAGTAAAACTCTATTAGTTCTTTCTCTGAAGGGGAATCGCATTTTTCATCATAAATCCTTTGGAATTGTCTTGGATCATTGTATTGCTTAGAACAGCTAAGTCTTTCACAGTTGATCATCATATGGCATCATATATACTCTTCTACTCATTCTCCTCAATTAATTTTGCATCAATTCATTTGTCTTCCTAGGTTGACAAAAATTTTATTGCCAAGTTTTGGTAGGTGAATTTATTCTTAGACAAGAATAAGTCATCTCTATATTTAAAATGTAGTCTACAAATCCAAATTGCATTTACAAATACCATGTTCATAATAAAATATTCTCTTCCTAGGTAAATTTTCCTTTTCATTCCTTGACTTTAATGGACAGCAGAAAGGAAAGTTCTACTTGTTTCCCTTTGGTTTCAGTTGTTTTGTCTTGCTTTTGATAATTTTAGTAGTATGTCTTCTTGTAGCTTAATTAATTGCCTTTTCAGTAGAAGTAAAGTAGTCATCCGCTTTCATAAGTGTTGGTAGATTTTCTGTGATGTCTTGGATATATGCATGACCTGGGAAGATAACAGGCCTCTCTATTTTCCAAAATGAGAAATAAGTGTGTCATTACTTGTGAGCAGTGAGTGAGTAGGGCATCCCCATTCACCACTACTCTTTTATTCTTTCTCTTACATTTACTTAATAGATAGTGGTTTCATTTTCCTCTTATGGCTTTGCTATATCACATTTTGAAGGACAACAAAATGCAGGGAAATGGGGAAGAATTCTGATGTCTTTTAAGCAGAGTACTGACATGCATCAGGAATAGAAATCTGACAATATAAAGAGTGATTATTTGAGAAACAACAAATTTTGGACTAGAGTGGGAAGAAAAAGGAGGGAATGATCAAGAGAAATATAAGGAAATTTAAATGACCATTTCTCATACGTGATTACATATGACAGTAAATGGGGAGAAAGAAGTCAAAGATTTCTAATTAATGAGAATTAATCAATAAGTGATGGCATCATGGAAAGAAATTGTGAAATTACAAGAAGGAGATTGTGAATGAAAATAAAGGTTATGAAGAGGGACTGTAGATACTTTTCTCTATATGTCCACATTTGCTTTAAATATCCACATGCTGTATGTCCTATTGTATAGGATAACAGAAGTCACAGGTGCAATAATGGGTTACAGATGAAGAAAGAAGCTCACAGCGTCAAAGGGGTACTGCAGATAGAGCTGGGTAGAGTTTGAGTCTTCTGTCACCTAAGAGACTAGTGGAATGGATAGAAGAAAAAGTATTGCATGGTGTTGTATAGAATATTGCTAGATGGAAGTCAAAGAAAGGAAAAAAATGCTGCACAGTTGATGTGAACATGCTGCAAAATATAATCAAGAAGGAGCTCTAAAGATATATGAGTAAGGATGCAATTTAGAAATTTAATGATAGGAAGAGAAGATGGAGTACTTCTGCAGCAAAAGCAATGGATGTTAGATAGGTGGTCAGTGTGCTCTAATCATGCCTATGTGATTTCATGAGAAAGTGAGGAAGAAATCTAGGATGTTGGATGAACGCCCACTAAAAATCTTTTGGAAGAATATGGATAAAAATCCCAAATTATGGTCAAGCATGGACAAACTGTGAACTGTAGTATCTGTATAAGCTCTCTGATTAATCAGATTACAAATGTATGTAAACATTTGAGTAAGAAAAGCAATCTTTTACTAAGCAAGCAACTGTAAAGCATTATCTACATATGGAGGTGACATTGACATCTTAAATTCCATGCTAGTGTAACATAAGTTCTGGCAGGTCTTATGTGCTATGATTCTAGGCCCTATCACACCAGAAATGCTTTGATTAAGACTTTCATAATGGAGAAGTTTATCAAAAGTAAGTCAGGTATAAATTTATAATTCATTTTTGGAAAAGGACACAGCAACTCAAAGATAATTTCTTTAGGCATATATGTGTTCTAATGTAAATTCCTGGAAATGATACCAACTTTTAAAAATCAATCAATCAACAAGAATTTAAAAAATATATCTGTTTTTTAAAAACAATTTACAACTGATCACATTTGTACAAGGCACTGTGCTATGTGTGAGGAATGTTAAGACACAAAATTGAATGATCCCGCTCCTCAAGGAGCTTATATTTTCTTGATCTAGATAGCATATATATATATATGCACATATATATTACACATGCAAATGTATACATACATGAATACAAATAATATATTAAAATTTGGTGAATAAATTTGATCTGCAAAGTTAAAAAATATGTTTTGATGAATTGATATATGAGAAAGAAGAAGATACAGAGATAGGAAGGAACTGATAAAACCTGCTAGAAATCTATACTTCTCAAGACACTTTTCTATTCAGGTTAACACATCTTTTCCTTTGTTTGAAGAACGTACAATCTTCCGTACCATGTCCATGAAGGCTTGTATCACCTGCTGATTCCTCAGACTATAAATGAAGGGATTCAACATGGGGGCTAATGATGTATTAAGCACAGCAACTCCCTTGCTTAAAGAGACTCTATCCTTTGCTGAGGGTTTGATGTACATGAAGATGCAGCTGCCATAAGAAATGGAGATAACAATCATGTGAGAAGAGCAGGTGGAAAAGGCCTTTTTTCTCTGACTGACAGAGGGGATCTGCAGAATTGTCCGGATGATATATGTGTAGGAAAGAATTATTAATGCCAGTGTGAACATAAGAGTCACCACAGCCCAGGAAAAAGCCATTGTCTCCAATAAATGTGTATTTGTACAGGATAACTGTAAGAGGGGAGAAAAATCACAGGTGAAATGGTCAATGATGTTATCGTCACAGTAGTCAAGATGCTGCATCAGCATGAGTAGAGGGAAGATGATTATGAATGACATCAACCATGACCAGAACACAAGCAGTATGCAGACTCTGGTGCTCATGATGGTTGTGTAATGAAGTGGCTTGCATATGGCAACATAGCGGTCATAGGACATGGCAGCTAGAAGACAAAATTCAGTTACTCCCAAGAGAATGAAGAAAAACAACTGAGCCATGCATCCATTATAGGAAATGGTCTTGTCCCCAGTAATAATGGTGCCCAAAAATCTGGGAACACAGGCAGTTGTAAAGGAAATTTCTAAGAAGGAGAAATTCCGGAGAAAGAAATACATTGGGGTATGGAGGTGAGAATCCTGTAGGGTGAGGACAATGATAGTCACATTCCCAGCAATGCTGAGGATGTAGGCCAGTAAGAGAAAAAAGAAAATGACCATTTGGAGTTCTGGGTCATCTGACAATCCCAAGAGGATAAAGTCTGTCACCTGTGTGTGATTTTTCATGTTCTTTTCCTTTTCTTTAGCAAATCTGGAATAAAAATGAAAGAAAACAAAATAAAAGAAAGGAACAGAAACCTTGTATAGCAGCTAGGGTTGAAATGAAGCTGAGAAGGAGTATTAGAATTAATTGATCTGATCAGTAAAAATTTTTTTAAGTCACTATTATGTTACTGTAATGAGTGCAATGTGGTCACAAAAAGAAGTAAAACATATTTGATACTTTTAAGGAGTATAACACAATTGAGAAGATATGTACCCACATAAAACACAAGGGAGTTTGCTTAAGTACCATGTGCCTCCAAGTGAAATAAGAACTTCCTTTTTCCTTCAACCTATCATTTAAAGTTATCTGTAATTGCTCACCAATCTACCTTTATTAGGCTTGTCTTATAATACCATCTTTTGTGCATGGTACCCACCAGCCAACCTAGAACAGCTTAGCATATACTTCAGGATATCCCTCAAACTTTGCACTTTCCTCATAATTCTTCTTCCTTACGTATTATATATTCTATTCCCCTTCCCTTCTACATCCCACCCATTCTACAATGATTTTTTAAGCCTGTCTCCCTTTGCTTGTCTCTAATATGGGGATAATAGTACTACTGTACTAAATAATAAACATTTTTGCCTCCAACCTAATTGTACTTCATGCATTTTTGGTGCCCTTATCATAGAGAATTTTACAGTTCTGTGTGTACCATGTATGTCTTCTGGACTGTCACTATGAGGTTAAGAAGACACTCTCCTGCCATTCACACTTTTAATCTCCTGTTATATATTTTCAGAAATGATGACAAAAAGAGTTAAGTAAATGAAAAGCTGAGATCTGGCTAAGCTCCAGGAAGTTGAGTGAAGCTAAGTATGAAGCACAACTGGGAATATTTTTTGGAATCTTGGTAAAATGTCTTGAAGCTTATATTAGGAACAGCCTTCTTCCATGACGATATACTGTCATCAGCTGTCCCATGCTACTTGTTTTTTTAAAAAAAATATGCAAAACGATTGGAGTACAGGAATCTTTGTCTATAATGACATGCACTCCAGTAAAATTCACCATAATCTGAATTTCTATAAAAGAGTTTATATTAAAATTTATATTTAAAACCACAGCTGCGCTTGTGTTTGAGATAGGGTAGGTGATAAGGAAGGAAAAATTCCTAATAGTTTCTATTGAAATGTTATATAAAAGGAATTAAAATGTTTGCCAGTGTGGGATGTTACATAATACAATTTAAAGTTGAAAATTCCATCTGTACAACAGGGAGTGAATCAGATGGGGGAACTGAGCAGAGAGATGAAGGTATTGGTCCAATATCACCAGAATAATGAGGAACAGATCTGTTTGCCAACATCTGTTTTATATCAAAACCTAGCACTTTATTCCTGTAATACACACCTTCTATAGCCTCTAATTCAGATATCAATCAGTTGCTCTATTGATTTGTCATCAACCTTCCTGTCTCTGTCTCTCTGTCTTTGGGTCTGTCTCTGTCTTTAAATCTCTCAATCTCTGTTTCTGTCTCTCACTCACTCTCATGCTCTCCCCCTCACTCTATCATCTCTCTCTCTCTCTCTCTCTCTCTCTCTCTCACACACACACACACACACACACACACACACACACACACACACACAAACACAAACACTTTCTATCAATCATCTCTCAGTAAGCATTTCTAAAGTACTTACTCCATGCCAGGTACTGCTAAGTGCTAAGGAAACAAAGAAAAAAACTCACATCTTGGCCTTGAGGAGTTCACATTCTGATGGCAGTGATAATACAGAAATAACACTGGACTATTTCTAAAACCCTCCTTCCCTGTACCAACCAATCTCTGGCACACATACCTAAACATTTCCTTATTCTACACTTTCAGCTTCAGTAACTAATGCTTATTTCTTTCCCAAGAGTAAGTTCTAGCTCTCTCATCACAGACACTTAACTGCTGTTTAACCATAGTTAAAGACATTTAACCTCAGTGTCCTCAAATATAAAATGGTGACAAAAATATAAATCTCGCAGGGTTATTGTGTGTCTCAAATGAGAAAACACTTAGGAAAAGTGCTTAGCACTGAGTCTGCAACATAAAATATTACATCCAAGTTTATTCCTTCCCTTTTTACCTTGTGAGAATCTTTATCAAGTCTACTAAACTTGGCCAGCAATGTCATATATACTCTATTTAAGACTAAAAATCCTTTATGTTTCAGGGTTTCACATTTTATTAAATGATATTTTCTACTTTATCTAGGATATTAGTACTTTGATAATGATAAATCACTATATACACATATACAGGTATTCCTAATATAATTTAACTTACTAGTTCCTTTATCATTTTGAATCTCATGGCCTACTATTCTTTTCTACCTTACCCATACACAGGGATAGTCACATCCTGGGTCCTATAAGCATCTCAGTTTCATGATTGTCACCTGCTCTGTTCATCAGCAGACAAGCAGGAATGTAGGGCAAAGACTCAAAGGTTACGAGAGTAAAAGACAGAATGGAGTTGAATTAGTTATCTATAGCACTGAAAATGTAAAGCTCATTACTTCTCATAGCCTTATATTGAATACTCACCTATCCAGATGAAATCCACTGACTTCATCTGTTTCTTTGACCTTCAACGATTTCATTTCAGTTTTTATCTTATTCTCTTAGTCATGCTTCATACTATTTTTGTGGGAATGTTTTAATATTAGGTTCTCTTCCTTCTCATTTATCATAGTATAATCAAGACTCACTTATATGCAGTTTCTTTAGAATATATCAGAAAGAAATGGAAACCAAAGAAATCTGCACAATTCTGTGACTACTCTTAGCTGTATGAATTAACAATTATTACATAGCTAATAACATCATTGGGGAATGATAGAGATATAGACCTACTGTACCAATATTGAAGGCAGTGATGTACTTCTATATTTCAGACAGTAGCTATTTCAAGTTAATGATAGCAATGACTGCTTTAAAAATTTTATCCACTATTATTCATCTGATAGAAAGACAAATTCCCAGGAGATTCTAATGAAATGTCTTAAGATTGGCTTTTACTAGGTTGTTTTATAACATTCTTCATTATTTCTTCAGAGAACTTCTTTTCCTATGTCTTCTGAGTACTTGTTGATATGAACTCTTTGTTCATATCAAAATGGGAATTGTTAGCTTCTAGTTTATTTCCCCTTATGAATCAGTCAAGGGATTCTAGAATTTAGAACTGAAAGAGAGCTTTAAGGTCATTTGTCCATCATCTTCATTTCAACCATGAAGAAACAGTTCTACAGAGGTGAAGTCACTTGCTCTGCATCATATGGCCCTTAAATGACAGACAAAACGTAAGACCAGCTTTCCTTGTTTTCAATCCACATTATCTGACTTTCTAAGGAAAGGAAAGGAATGACCTAGTCATGTTTAATGAGTTTTAATGGAAGGTTTTTAAATTCTTCATCTTTGGAAGAAATGCGTTTTACTAGAAAGAATGCTGTATTGGGGGCCTAGGGACTTTCATTCAAATCTTGGCTTTACCACTGAATACCAGTCATTTAATGTGTGTTCAGTTCTTCAGTTTTCTCACCTAAACACTTAAGAGAATTGAACCCCATGAACTCTCAGGTTTTTCCAGACATAAATCTATGATCCTGTGGATTAAAGGACAATTAGTAACAATTTTTAACATCATTCTCATATATGACAGAATTAATAAATTAGCAATTGAAAATAAAATGACTAATTTGAGATCATATAATATTTTTTCTGTTATTTTCATGAGTATAATTGCTATTATGAGAACATGTAAATATGTATCATATTTAAGAAGGAACACACCCAAATGTACAGAGTTTGACAAAATGCCAATGTAAAGAACATAAAAAAGGATATTTAAAGAACACAAATACTTACTATTTGCAAAATCCTTGATAAGTTGCTGCTGAAAATTTATTCAAAATAATATAAATAGTTTGCCTAAACACTGGGAAGTAATGAATTCATGCTGACCATATGGCCAGGTTTGCCCACTGCCTCTCACAAAAATGCATGTTTCCTCAGACACTCTCTGAGAATCTTGCTCATTGTCATCCAATGGTGAATGTCTGGAACCATTTTTTTAGCTAGCAATTCATATATGACCTGTCTTCTAGATTTAGAGACATTCTATTGATCTTAGCTTTGGGAAATACTTCACTAAACTATAGAGAATGTAAAGTTCTTCAAAACTTTCAATACTTACTATTCCTTTCTAGGAATACAGGAGATGTCTTTTCCACTATGACTGATACTTTCTCAGGAAATTAATTCAGTGAAGAAGGTAACGGTGTCATGGAAAGGTAGGTTAAGAAGGCACTAAGGAATATAAAACCTAATCTCCTTAGCACAAGTTGGAAATAGAAGCTTAGGGGGCAGTACCCAAAGAGAACAACAAAAAAAAAACCTTTAGCAAACTAAATAACTAAAGAATGATAAGGGAAGTTGCCAAAAGGAAATCTCTAGTTACTATCCAAGCTGTCAGGCTGCTTAATGATCTAATCTTATGGGATAATATCCCTGTCCAGAATTCTCTAGAGCTGCTTAATGATGAGGGCAAGTCCTAATAGGAATGCCGTAAATTCACAGGAATACCATTCCTTGCTTACTCCCCACAAAAAGTGTTCTTTGGTGTCAAGCACAGAAGTCTTCCACTCGAATTCATAAGGGAAATCCCATAAGTCCTTCTTCATGACCTATATATTCGTTATCATTCTTTCTCTCCTTTTAGTGAACATCGTCAAATTCTCATAGATTTGAGTGAGACATGAAAGTTGAAAATGTATCTCCTGTGCAATCTGGAATTACTGCAGAGGAAAATTTAATTAGAGACAAGACAGAATGGACTGATCTTTGTAATAGTAATGATAGCAGCGTGGTTAGTTCTTCACTTTTTGGTGAGGTCCAATGAGATCACAGAGTTAATGTCTTGATTTTTCTATGAATTGTATTTAAGCGACATAGAGTTGGATACAGTTATCAGTCTCACTCTTTCTTTCAAAGTCCATTGGGAAGACAAAAATTAAGGTACTTTCCATGGTCCAGGAGATAGTGAATGGCCTTGGAATCTTCCATGTCTGATCACACTCTAATTGCCCCACAGAATCTGCCTCACTCACCCATCATGGCCATTGGAACATTCTTCTCATCTACCCATTCCACCAGGACTTCGTACATTCTTGGAATAAATATCCCTCTAACTTCTTGGTGGGCTTGAGACTTCACTTAGCCTTAACCTTGATTATGAGCCCCTCTGCTGAGATGGTTTTTCCCATGCTATGACCACAGTGCATGCTTACAGTTTTGTAGCTATAGGTGAGGGTTGGGTGACATTTGGATGAGCATGAGGATGAGCAGCCCTGAAAAAAGCTTGGCAAGTCCTCACACCAGAGGTGCCATTCCCCCCCTGAACATCACATATACCCCATGATAGCAGGAATAGAAAAAAGGACCAGGAGAGAGTAGAACTGGATTAGACTTAGAAAAGTATGGACTCAGGGTCACTCTGACATAGGTTAGTGGTGTGCTTGGCCTCACTCTGGACCTTTCTTTCTGTGCCTCAGGCAGTTCTCTAGGACTCAACTGCAAAACTGAAAATAGGTTAAGATCTTTGTCAGTAAAGTGAGTTTTCAGTCTTGAGGACTGTATCTGTTCACAGAAAAATAATAGAGCTTTACATTTGAACTAAATAGTAACATTTCAAACCCTCATTCTTTCTCCTATAATGTTTTTCCTGATATTCCTCTTTCATGATTCTTTTTCTACTGTTGCACTAATCTTACTGACTTTCCTTTGTAGGTAGTGCTATGGATTACCACCCAAGTGCAGAGCTCTTTGTATTGGCACTGTCCAAAGCTCTGACCTGGCTCCCTTTGTCCCTCTTCTCCTTCTCTGTCTTTCTCTCTATGTGTGTGTGTGTGTGTGTGTCTCTCTCTCTCTCTCTCTATATATATATAGATATATATATATATATATCTATATATATATGTGTGTGTGTGTGTACATATCTATAGATAGATAGATATGTATATATATATATGTACGCACACATAGGTATTCATATTTATACATTTTTTACCAAATCCAAAATTGCACATTAAAACAATTTTTAATATTTCTTCAGTGTTTTGAATTCCAATTCCTATCTCTCCCACCTCTATCCAGTTCTTGAGATAGTAAGCAATTAAATGTATTTGTAAAACATTTCTCTATATTTTAAAATATTTTATTACATAATTAATAAGTATTAAATACAAATAAACCAAGAAAGAGATTTGCACATAAAAGTGCAACATTTTATTACGTGAAATGCTTTTTTTTTTATTTTTAACCTCTCCTTTTTATCTGTTTCATTTTGGCTTTTCTTCTGTTCTCATAAAAATTCATGTATGTATATATATACATACATGAATTTTTCTGAGAATATATATATGTATATATATATATCGACTCTATCTGCTTTTTTTTGGAAAATTTTTTCCATAGATACTACTCAAGAAATATTCAATTGACTCCCATTGCATTGACAGAGTATTATACTCCTCCAAAACCTTTCCTTTATCCTGGGCTTGCAGTCTTTCAAGAAAATTCATTTTCTATCACTAGCTCTGCTTGGCTTTGATTCCATGTAACATCATTCCCTCTAAGACATGAGATACTCATTTGTGATTGATACTCTTGATTTTCAGATTCTTTTTGTGTGCTGCCTTTAAAATGGACATTATTTCTCCCTGGGCCCCTAGGCCGAGAGATACCTGTTAGGTTATAATCTGCCTAGTAACAGGTTTCTTGTTTGGGCCCCTGTCAAAATGTTATTCCCCTTTGGTTTAATATCTGATAAATTGTTAACAGTCATTTCTTGTTTAGTCCATTTGCATGATAATCACCCGTGCCCCCCTAATGTTAGATCAACATTGCCAGGTAACCAGCCCCCCCTTCTTCCCACCTGGCTACCTCTCTTGGCACCCCTCCTCTGTTGGGGTCCTTTGCCTAGGTCACATAGCTAGCACCCTGACAACCAGTCTCTCATTGAGTACCTCTCCTGGCACCTGTTTTCTATTTGGGGGCTCTTGCCTAGTAGCAAGCCCCACTCTTGCTCTGTCAGAACTCTGTTGTGGAAACTGCAAGGCTGTACCAAGTAGCACCGAAATGCTTAAAATGCACTCACCCACCTCAGTTCGGGGCTGTCTCTTCTGGGTCTCTACATGAGGCAGTTGCCAGCCTGGCTAATAAATGATGCTCTTGAAATTCTCAATTAATTTTTCCTGTGACTAATTAATTCGGTCCATTTCACTTTCTTCTATTAAATTGTAAAATCCTTGATAATATGAACTGTCTTTTTTTCTTATTTTCATTCCCAGCAGTTATTATAGTTCCTGGTACAGTGATTAGTAAATATTTATTCAACTGAATTGAAACTCTTCTGTTCCACCCTTTTCAAATTGAAAATAAAAGGAAAAACAAAACCTATTTGCAACAAATAGGAAAAGTCAGGTAAAATAAATTTAAACATTGACCATGCCTAAAAAAGCACGTCTAATTTTCCACCTTGAGTTTCATCGGTGTTTTGGAATCTTAATACTTGTTTGCATAGAACATTCCTCTAGCCCTCATCTGTCTTTTCACTTATAATCTTATTCAAGACCAACAATTCAATATCAATGGATCTTTTCAAAGGGAGTGGTTCACATTCTTGCTGTCTCTTCCTCTTACCTTTTAGGAATTGTTAGATAACTTTGCAATGTCCTATAAACCAAAGAGTGAAGATCCATAGACTTCTTTAAGACTTTTTAAGCCTGATACTGAGTGCATGGGTCCAGAGCAGAGGGATCCCTAATGGAAAGTGACTTTTCTGTGCCCCAGAGACATTTGGGCTACCAGGTATTATAAATTAGTAGGCAATTTCTTGCTTTGTACTGTTTACTTTATATATTGAAACTGTTGGGATATATCTGCATTTCCCCCCAAATTACTATTTAATAAATCACAACCATCTTAGCAAAAATGGATTAGTCATCTATAAGACCCTACAATAGTAAATTAATAACTTGTGGAAAAACAAAATAATAGAATTTGTTGGCATAAAATAAATTATAATCTTCTACATCTTTGAAAGATATTTGATATGCAACATACACTCTTTTTTATTAAAGAATTTGTTTTATATAATTTGTCATTGAGTTCAAAGGATTTCTTTACATGTTCTGCCATTCTTCCTCATGAAATCACATTTTTATGACATTGGATAGTAAACACACTTTGACAAATAGGCGTTTTGCTGGTTCTTGCGAGATTTGTTTTGGAGCACTATTTTGTTGTTATTTGGAGGTGAACATGAGATAGTTGATGTGATTTACTGCATACACTACCATCTTGCCTCTCAGATGTTCTGCTTCTGTACTCTTCCTTGTCAAACTACTTATGAGTTTCACATATCACAGTGGGACCCCTTTAACACCCCTTTTCCAACTTTTCACTTGTCTGCTCTTCTAGTGGCTACCATTGACATTACAATATTTACATCTATCTGTCTCTCTCACTGTCATGCATTCCATTGCAGTTCCCCTTGTGGCATCTTGACTTATTCCTGTTAGAGTGCCTTTAAAATGTTCCTTTAGACTCCTGTTGCTTAGCCACAATGGGAGAATGTCAGTGTCAGTGCTCCCATAAAAAAGCACTCCTCTTTTCACTCCTCTCTGCTTTTATTATTAGGAGACATTTTTTTTCCTAGCAAGCAAACTATGCCCTGAGTTAGCATAAAAATAATCCTTTGATTCACCCTCTGGATGAACTCTTCTGCATCTACATCACTGAATTAGCAGGCTTGGATCTCAGTCAAGCACCAGCAAGACTCACATCCTGGTCATAAAGCTGAGCTATGAATAGATATTTGTTACCAGGCAACATGACCTCACTTGCTGTTGTGGCTCACCACTATTGTTAAAACTCACTGCTTGATTGTTTGCTTCTTTAGTAGCTTTAATGAACTTAGTTCATTTGTTGTCGCCATTCACATATTTTATTGTTATTAACTTATTTGTTTTCAGTTTTCTGCAATCACTTTCATAATTCTTAGATTTTCTCCCTCTCCCTCCTCCTTCATTCCCCTCTCTGTCCTTGAGATGGTGTACAATCTTATATGGGTTCTACACATACATTCTTATTAAACACATTTTCACATTGGTCATGTTGCATAAAAGAATTAAAATGAATGGGAGAAACCATTAGAAAATCCGTAAGAATAAAGTTCAAAGGATACATGTCCTAAGTGTAAAGATTGGTACTATAAAAAAGTTAGGTGAGCAAGGAATAGTGTATTGGTCAGATTTATGGAGAATGGAAAAATTTATGACCAAACAAAAGATAGTGAACATTATGAAGTGTAAAATGGATAATTTTGACTACATTAAATTGAAAAGTTTTTGCACAAGGAGGGAAGCAGAAAACTGGGAAAGAATTTTTGCAACTAGTGCCTGTGATAAAGGCCTCATTTCTAAAATATATAGAGAACTGAGTCAAATGTACAAAAATACAAGTCATTCCCCAGCTGATAAATGATCAAAGGATATGAGCACTCAGTTTTCAGAGGAAGAAATTAAAGCCATCTCTAGTCATATGAAAAAATGCTCAACATCAAAATTGATTAGAGAGATGCAAATTAAAACAACTCTGGGGTACCACATCACATGTATCAGATTGACTAACATGACAAAAAAAGATGATACATTTTGGACAAAATGTGGGAGAGCTGGAACACTGCTTGATTCTTTTTCTAGCCATGATCATATTTATCAAGTTTTAACCTTGCTACATTGGGTCTTCTTGGTCCTAGAGTAGAATCCAGTGTGAATGTCTAGTTTCCTTTTTCCAGCAGAATAAGGAAGGCTGATATGTATTTTGTTTTCTGGAGTTGACAGTGTAATACTTTTTGCTATATACTTTATGGCTCTTTGATCATTTATTTTTCTCAGAGTCAGTAGCTAGTGTATAACCTCTGAGGACTCTTTGGTATTTTCAGGGTTACCATACATGTAGGGGCTTTGACCTTAAAAGGGGACTACCATCATATGAGAAAAGGAATGGAAAAGGAGTTAGTAGGAGAAGCCATCTGCATAATGTGAAATGAAGAGGAGGTAAGAGGGAGTTCTCAGCAAATGATCTCAGCACTTTAATAATAAGACCAAAGGTTTTAAGCTGAGATAATAGGTGGAGGGAAAACTGGGATGTTTGAGGAGGGATGGAAAGGTTTAGAAAAGTCACTATTGAGACTGGGTGAGTGAGGTAACAAGGTCGGTATACAAGGATTATCCAGGAGCAGTAAGGGTCCAGTTGAGGTTGTGTAGCATAAATCTGTAGTGGTCCTAGTCACATTGGTTGTTTGAGTTTCTCCATCTTAAGTAGCATGTATGTAAGAGTGAATGCAGTGGATGGTACACCAAGGCCTAGGTGCAGCAGAGAACAATTGATAATATCGTAAGGAAACAAGAGACTCAGGAGAAGAGGACAGTGTAGAGAAAAACCAGTTCACCAAAGTGTCAGAATGGCAATAAAATGAGAGAGTAGCTAGTTCAGGAATGATGTCCTTGGAAAGAACTGAGTGGTAAAAGGATTAGATGTCAAAGTGGAAATTAAGAGCAAGGTTTGAAATAGGAAAACTGAGAAAGAGGTAGAATGCCAATACATTGTGATCAGATAAGGGAAGTTCATGGTTTATCCACAAGAAAGTGGTGTATTTATGGGTGATGACTAGGTTAAAGATATTACAATGTTTTTTTTAGTTATGGAAGAGTGAGTCATTGAAAATTATAAAGCTGAGGAACTAAGATGTTAGACTGTTTGAGGGATGATCAACTTGTATACTGAAATCTCCTAGTATCAGAGTGAGAATTAGGGAAGAGAAAACAATTATGAGTCACTTCCTGAACTCAATGATGAAGAGAAAAGGGAAGGAAGTTCACATTAAGTGGCAACAATTTTATCCAGGGAGTGAAACAAGATCATCAGATGAGTTAGAGGGAAGAAGGAGGTGTGGGGGATGAGAGGAAGAAGATAAGAGAAGGAAACAGAAATTTTGCATTAGATTCTCTGGGGAGTGAGAGAGAAATCATTTAGGAAAGAAAAAAAAACATTTACTGTTTTTCTGGATTGAAGGCCATATTGAAGTTGGACAACAGGATTTTATAATATGTCCAGTTAGTGCACTTGAGAGATTTACTCCCAATTTCATTCAATATCTCATGAGAAGGAGAGTCTTATGAGGGGAGCAACCTTGGCCTGAGTTTTGGGAAGAAAAGAGGAAAGGGACAGAGGACTTTAAAGGGTGAAGTCCCTAAAGTCAGAGTGGGGATAATGATCTGACAAATGCTGAATGGTAGTGGAATTACAGTCATGACGAGGAAACTAATGAGTTCAGCAGGGATGAAGCAAAAGAAGCAGTGGAATAGGAACTGATGGCTATGAGGTTATGATCGGATAGAGGAATGTCAGGTTTCTAATTAGGGCAATAGTATACTAATGGCAAAATCTAGTGAGTGATCATCCCTAAGTGTGTCTGAAGGGGAGTGAAGGAGTAGGTCACTGGGGCTTAGGGAGATTCACACAATGGCAGTTTAGGGGTCATGAAGGAGAACCTACATGGATATTAAAATCTGAAAGAAAAGTAATTGGGAAGGAAAATAAGATAGTGAGCCAAGTGTTAAACCTCTTCAGAAATAAGGAAAAATTACCTATTCACTTGTATACTACAGATACCATAACTTTGATTGAGCAGAAAACTTTGACAGAGTGAAATTTAAGAGAAAGATGAACTGAAAGAAATCAAAGAAGTCCAAAGGGTTTTCTGCCACTCGCTATAGAACTGGCATGGGAGAATACAGGGAGAGAAGGCAAACCCAGGCTAGAGAGGATAATAAAGCATTCAATGTAGTCAAGAGTGGAGCCTGTTCTACATGAAGGCTAATAGATGGAAAGTGTCTGGCAGAAAAAGGTGCTGAATGAACAGCAGCACATTGAGGGTGGAATGGTAACTGTAGAGGACACAGTGGAAGGAGTGGCAGGAATTGGATTCAGATGCTAACGGGCTCAGATTAAGGGTAAGGAGAATGAAAGATATGGAAAGAAGACTGCAGACTGTTTTCTCTAACTGTCCACATTTGCTTTAAATATCCATATGCTGTATTTACTCCTGCAGAACAGAATGGCAATCTTAAGGGCAATATTTGGTGACAGAGGCAGAAGGAAGTTCATAGCCTCCAGAGATTGTTAAAGAGATTGGTTTGTAAGGTCTGAGTTTTCCATAACATGAGAAACAAGGGGATGTGATAGAAAGAAAGGTATTGGGTGATATTGAATATTGGAAGTCTCTCAAAGATGAAATATGAGGGATGGTACAGGTAAGTAATCTGAAAGATACAATCACTCAAGGACTCTGAAGTTATATATGAGTAAAAAGGTGCCATTAAGAAATTTTGTGATAGGAGAACTTGGACTAGTTTTGCAGCAATAGCAAAGAGTGTGATTTGATATTAAATTTGCTCTAATCATACTCTAGTGCTTTCATGAATAATCTGGGAAGAACTCCAGCATGTTGTGTGAATACTTTATAAAAATTTTAGGGAGAATATGGACAATAATCACACAAAATGGGCAGGTCTTGATGGATGGTATTCTGCATCATTGGCACAAATGCCCAAATTAATGAGATAACAAATTCATGTGATATTTTAATAGGAAAAGCTATCTTCCACTATGCAACCAGCTGCAAAGCATTATCTACATATGGAACTGTCATTGTTATCTTGAATGCTATTCTAGTGTAATGGGAGTTGTGGCAGATTTTATGGTCTGGGATTTTAGATCCTATCAAAGCAGAAAAACTTGGAGAAATTTATCAAAAGTAAGTCAGGTACAAAATGATGATTCATTTTTGGTAGGTACCATAGCTTTTCCAAAGCCATTTGCTTAGACATGGAAATACTGAGATATAGGTTAATTCAGGGAATCCTTCTAAAAATCAGTCAAAGAATTGATGATCTATTATCTACATATGATCTGTAATGTATGATTATAGAAGGCACTATCCTTTGTGCTCAGAATAAAAAATAGAAAATTAAATAATCTGTAAATTAAAGGAGATTATATGCTGTTGAGAGAGATGACATATATACATACAAATGCATGAAAATAAAATAGAAGACAATTTGGTGGGAGATTTTAACCTATGAATTAAAAAAATCTTTTGAAATATTGACATATCAAGAATGAATAAGTACAAATATATGAGGGAACTAATAAAACCTTGGGCAGATTGTTAGAGATCTATGCTTCTCATGGCACATTTTCATTCAGTTCAACAATCTTTTTCCTTTGTTTGAAGAAAATACAATCTTCTGTACCATGTTCATGAAGGCTTGTTTCACTTGCTGATTCCTCAGGCTATAAATGAAGGGATTCAACATGGGAGCTACCGATGTATTAAGCACAGCAACTCCCTTGCTTAAAGAGACTCTGTCTTTTGCTGAAGGTTTAATGTACATGAAGATGCAGCTTCCATAAGAAATGGAGATAACAATCATGTGAGAAGAGCAGGTGGAAAACGCCTTTTTCCTCTGACTAACAGAGGGGATTCGCAGAATTGTCCGGATGATATAAGTGTAGGAGAGAATTATTAATGCCAATGTGAACATAAGAGTCACCACAGCCCAGGAAACACCCATTGTCTCTAAGAACTGTGTGTCTGTACACGATAGCTGAATGAGGGGAGAATAGTCACAAGTGAAATGGTCAATGATGTTTTCAGCACAGAAGTCAAGCTGCTGCACCAAAATGATTGCTGGAAAGATGATCATCAGTGACATAAACCATGAGCAGAACACAAGCAGTATGCAGACTCTGGTGCTCATGATGGTTCTGTAATGTAGGGGTTTGCAGATGGCAACATAGCGGTCATAGGACATGGCAGCTAGAAGATAGAATTCAGTTACTCCCAAGAGAATGAAGAAAAACAACTGAGCCATGCATCCATTATAGGAAATGGTCTTGTCCTCAGTAATAATGGTGCCCAGAAATCTGGGAACACAGGCAGTTGTAAATGCAATTTCTAAGAAGGAGAAATTCCGGAGGAAGAAATACATTGGGGTTTGGAGGTGAGAATCCTGCAGGGTGAGGACAATGATAGTCACATTTCCAGTAATGCTGAGGATATAGGCCAGTAAAAGAAAGAAGAAAAGGACCATTTGAAGTTCTGGGTCATCTGACAATCCCAGGAGAATGAACTCTGTCACCTGTGTGTGATTTTTCATGTTTGTTTTTTCTCTTTTCTAGTAGATCTATAATAAAAATAAAAGGAAATATAGCAAAAAAAACCCAAAAAAACAAAAAACAAAAAAGAGGAAAGGAACAGAAAACCTGTATATTAGCTATACTTGAAATGGAGCAGAGATGAAGTACTAGAATTAAGTCATTCAAACATTTATTAAGTCCCTCTTATATTATTATAGTAGATATGAATGTGGTTTCAAAGATAAATAAGGCATGGTTAGTGTCTTTAAGGACCTTAACATAACTGGGAAGATATGTACCCAAATAAAATAGAAGGTAGAATGTGATTAAGTACCACATGCCCCCAAACGAAACAAGAGCTTCCCTTTTCTGCTTAACCTATTAGTTAAGATCACAGTAATTGCCCACCATTCTACTTCTCTTAGGTTTATCTTTTATTTACTATCTTTTCTACATGGTACCCTTCAGTCAGCCTCGAACAGTTTAGGATATATTTCAGTATATGCCACAAACTATGCACTTTGCTCACATTCCTCCTTCTTTCATGTGAAATATGCTAGTCCTCTCTCCCTCCTCCCTTCCAATCCAATTCATGATGTCCAATTTAAATCTGCCTCAGTTTCCCCTATACAATGGATTATTGTATTACTCTAATCTCAGTAATAAATTTCTCTGAATTTTCCACTTTTATATATTCTATTTACCTCTAGTAGTCTGTCACCATGAAATTAAGGACACACTCTCATATCATCTATAATTCTCATCTCCAACTATTATCACTCATCCTATATTTCCAAAACTGGTGATAAAAACATATCACCGAAACCACAAGGGGAGATCTAAATCCTGGAAAGGCAAGTGAAGCTACAAATGGAGCAAAATGTACTGAAGCTTGTATTAAGAAGAACCTTCTTCACTTCCAATCACTATAACCAGTTTCCTGTAAATTATTTACATTTAAAAGTATAAAACAGTTGTACTACAGGAATCTTTTCCTATAAAGTCATGCAGCCTAGTAAAGTTCATGATAATCTGAATTTCTATAAAAGGAGGATATTTTCTAATTATTTATATTAAATGCCACAACTGTGTTTGTATGTGAGGTACAGGAGGGAAAAAGGACCAAACTCCTAACAGTTTCTGTTGAAATTCTGTATAAAAGGAATTACAATGTTTGCAGTGTCCGATGTTAGATAATAGAAGTTAAAGTTAGAAAGAGCCTTATGGATCTTCTGATTCACTCCTCATCATGTAGATAGGAAACCTAAGCTGAGTGGTGAAGGGATTCCTCAGTCACAAAGAGAAAAAGGAGCAGATCTGTATGCAAATAGCTATTTGGTAACCAAATCTAGGGCTGTTTCTACTATAGCACTCACCTTCCATAACCTGTACTTGTGGTATCAATCCGTTTACCTATCTATCTATCCGTTTATCGCTTTATCTTTCTATCTCCTTTTTTCCTTCCAATCTAACAGTCATCTATCAATAAACATTTACTAGGTGCTTACTCTGTACCAGGCACTATGTGCAGTGGATACAAAGAAAGCCAAAATAAGTCTTGCCCTCAAGGAGCTCATTCTCATGGTGATGATAACATAGAAATAATACTGGAACATTGCTAACACCTCCTTCCCTCTGCTAACTAATCTCTGAGATATATACCTAAGCATCCATTATTCCTTTCAACTTCAAGAATTGATGCTTATTCCTTCCCCTAGAATAAGTGTCTCTACTTTTTTTTTTTCTTCCCACCCTCTAAAAAATAGCTGCTCTAGCAGTGCATTCAGCACTGGGGTGGGAATCAGTAAGATCTCAGTTCAAATCCCACCATAAATACTTGCTTATTGTATGACCTTTGGCAAGACCCTTAACCAGAGTTACGTCAACTATAAAATGGTGAAAATAATGGTACCCACCTTGCAATGCTGATGTGAGTCTCAAATGAGAAAATCCTCCTAAAATGTGTTCAGCACAGTGCCTGCCAGGTAATAGTATTACACCAACTTTATTTCTTTCCTTGCTTTATCTTGTGTGTACTAGATCTGAGCTGCAATGTTATACATACTCTAAGACTGAAAAGTCTTTTTACTTAAGGGCTTCAGATTTTCTCAAATGATTTTTTCTACTTAAAAAAGATATCTTTAATTCCTTAATTATCAATAACTATATACATACATAAAGATATTCCTCAACTGACCTAAATTGCCAGTTCTTCAGTCATCTTAAATCTTATAGACTACTCTTCTCTTCTATCTTGGTCACACACAAGGTTAGTCACATCCCAGATATTACCAGCAGCTCGGTTTCGTGACTTCCACTTGCAATGTTATGAAACAGGAAAGTAAAAATTTAGGGCAAGGGCTCAAGAGATATGAGAGGAAAAGACAAGATGGACTTGCATTAGTAATCTATATAGGACTGAGACTGGAAAGTGAGGAAAGGGAAGTGGGAGCAGAAAGTGCTGAAGGTGAGAGATAATGCCAATCATGATGATGAGGTTCCATCACTCACCCAAAAGCATTCCTATTCTATGTTCAAACATTCTTATATTCCTCTATCTGATCATAACTTCCCTTTAAACTGAGGAATTGAGGTGTTTAGTGGGTAGAACTGAACCTAGGATCAAATCTGGCTTGAAAAACTTCCTAGTTCTGTGACTCTATGCAAGAAATTTAATCAATGGGTAAGTCTGCCTCAGTTTCCCCATTAATAAAATGGAAATAATAATAGCACATACCTCCCAGAATTTTTAGGACTATTTATAAAGTACTCTCTACACTTTCACTACTATATAAATGCTAGTTATTATCATTTCCATCTCTCTGTATTCCTTACTCCTCAAATTCTTTCTCATCTTGACTTCCAATCATGAGATGACAGAATAAGGGAAAGAAGAAACTTAAGAGATCATTTGGTTCCCACCTTCCACGATATTCTTTAATGTTATCATCAACATTCAGTCTCCCAGATGATAAGTAATAAGACTATACATTTCCTGGAAAATATTAAGCTATTAGTATCTTTAATATTGACATTTTGGAAACATTAATACTGTCACTATTCTGCAATTCAAAGGAATGATTCTGCTGGAGGGAAATTAAGAGCATGTATATAAAAAGAGCAATGATAAGATGGCAGACTGAAGGAGATATCTTAGAGTACACATAGTATCTGGGTCTTAGGAGCTCCGATCACATTGCGTATCTTTTTATTGCCTCTACGATTTTGGGCAAGTCATGTAATCAACTGGGTATCCCTGTTCTCATCTGTAAAAGAAGGCAATAGGACTACATCTCCCTCATCCCCTTCTTCTTCTAAATCTATGATCCTGCCATGTTCCTTAATAAATTCTTACCTGGTTTTACACTTCATCATTGAAATTCCTTTAGTTTTCATGGACTTTCTCTGAATGCTCACTAACCCTAAGGAAATCAATGGACTTACTCTTTTTCTTGGACCTTACTGTTTCCATTTCATTTTTTCTTATTCTCTTCGTCGTACTGTAGACTAAGCTTTTTGGGAATCTCCCTCTCTAAGTAGGGCCAGTAGAGTTCATGCAATGATCTAGTTATGTTTAATAAGCTTTTTCCTGGAGATTTAGAATGTTTTCTGTTAGAAGTTCTGTGTTATAGTGGAAAGAATGTTGTATGTGGGGTCAAGGGACTTTAATCAAAATCTTTAAAGGGACTTTGTCACTTAATATCTGTTTAAATTAATCTGTTTAATTAATATTTTAATGTCTGTTTATCCTCAGGAAAGTCATTAAAGCTCTCTGTTTCTCAGTTTTTCTCAAATAAACAGGTAAGAAGATTGAACCTGATAACTTCTGAGGTCTCTCTCTCAATACATATGATAATACTATGGATTAAAAGACATACAATAATTATCTCCAATATATGCCCACATAGGCCAAAATTAATAAATAAGCAGTTGAGAAGAAAATGACACATTAAAGATCAGAATTGATTTCCATTCTGTGCTTTTCATGACTAAAATTGCCTTTGCAAGAACATGCCTATATGTGTGGTCATATTTAGGAATGAACACACGCGCACACACAGTTTTGTTCCAATATCAATGGAAGGAAGAAAAAGTGGATATTGAAAAAATACTTACTTTTGCAGTCCTTTTGAGGTTTCTGTTGAAACTGATAATCAAAATAGCCTGCATAGTTTGCCTAAAAACTGGGAAGTAATGAATTCATGCTGACCATATGGCCAAGCATGCCCACTACCTCTCACACAAGTGCATGCTTCCTTAGACGCTCTCTGAGACTACCGTCCATTGTCAGCTAACAGAGCATGTCTGGAACCATTGTCTCCCTAGCCATTCAGATATGATTTGATTTTAGTTCTGGCAAATCCCTCACTCAAATCTATAAAGAATGTAAGATTTCTCAGAATTCTGAATGCTGATTTTGCCTTTCTAGAATGGCAGAAGATGTCTTCTCTACTATGACTAATTCCTTCTCAGGAGGATTAATTCATTGTACAAGACAGAAGTATCATGGAAAGAAAGATTCAGAAGACACTAGGGAATATAAAACCCAAACCACTCTAGCACAAGTTGGAAATAGAAGCTTGGGGGGCAGAGGCCAACAAGATCCAAAAAAAATTCTTGGCAAGCTAAATACCTAAGAAAAATAAGGTAGATGGCCAAATGGGAATCTATAGTTATTTCCAAAACTATTCAACTGATTAATTATCTAATCTCATGGGATAATGTCATTGCCCAGAATTCTCTGCAGTGGCTTAACTACCAGGGCAAGTCCTAGTGTTCCTTATCATCAAAAATGCTGCAAATTCCTAAGAATCCCATTTCCTACTTCCCATAATGCTCATTCCTCATAAAACTGCTCCCTTATGGCAAATACAAAAAAAAAACTTCCAAATCCTAAGGAAAACCATATATCCATGCCCATAACCTATATTTTTGTCCTCTCCATCCTTTCTCCCTTGATTTACTTTAGTGAATGCAGTCAAAATCTCAAAGTAATGAGTAGAATCCTGAAGTTCAAAATTTATCTGCTCTGCAATAGGGAATTACTCTAGAGGACTGTTTATCTAGAGACAAATAAAAGAATAGATGTATCAATGAGATAGTAATGTTTTTCATCCTTCCTTTTTTCAAAGAAGATGAATGACACCACAGGGTGATACCTTGACTTTCACATGAATTGAATTTAAGTGAGACAGAGTTGAACAAAGTTCTCAGACATCCTTTCTCTTCCAGAGTCATCCATAACCCGTGGTAAGAGAAGCACTAAGAAAGTTGCAATGGTCGAGGATGTAGCTGATGACATTGGAATCTTTCATGTTGGACTAAGCTGTAAGTGCTCCATAGAACCCGCTTCAGCCATATGACCATTGAAACATATTCTCATCCATCCATTCCATGAGGGTAAATGTTCACATACTCGAAGTAGACATTCTTATAACACATAGATGGGTTTGGGGCCTGTTAGTTACCCATCTTCTGAGATGGTTTTAGCATGGTATGGCTACAGTGCATGCTACACCTTTTGGAATCACAGGTGAGAGTTCGGTGACAAGTAGACACCAAAGGTGGATGAATAGACATGAGAAAAACTTGCATGCCCTCATACCAGAGGTATTGATGATCTCTGAACCACACAAACACACACACACACACACACACACACACACACACACACACACCACGACAGCAATAATGAATATAAGCAGCAAGGAGTATCAGAGAGAGAGACTGGACAATAGTCAGGAATGTGTGGAGTTAAATCTCTGGCATGAGTTAATGGTGTTCCTGGGACTGACACACACACACACACACATACACACACACATATGTGTGTGTATAAATATATATGTATATATATACATATAGACATATGTGTAAGAATATATAGGCAGAGTCAAGCAAAATAAATTTAAACACTGTCCCTGCCTGAAAATGTACATCTTATTTTTCCCCTTGAGCTTCATGGGGCTTCTGTAATCATAATAGTTGTTTACATAGAACGTTCCTCTAGGTCTTCACCTCTTCCTTCATTTTTAAACTTATTCAAGAACAATAATTCAAGATAAATGAATCTTTTAAATGGGAGTGATTCAGCTTCTTGCTGTCTCTTCCTCTGACATTCTGGGTAGTGTTAGATCAGCTTGGAATTTCTGAAAAATCAAAGAGTGAATGCCCATAGACTTCCTTAGAACTGAGAACCTTACACTGAGTACATGAATATAGAGTGAAGGGGTACTTAATAGAAAATAAGAGGATGCTATGCTGCACGGAGCATGGATCTAGTGACATTTACAGTTAGCTGGCAATGTATCATTTTATACTATTTACTTTGCATATCAAAGCTGTTGAAATATTTCTCCATTTCTACCAAAATTACATTTCATAAATCACACCCATCTTGGCAAAAATGGAACAGTCATTTGTAGGATGCTACAACAGTACATGAATTACTTGTGGAAAAGTAAAATAGTTGAATTTATCAGTACACAGTATATCAAAACTTTTCACATCTTGGAAAGAGGAAATTTTGCTTTTTCTCTTTGGGGAATAAGACTACTCATGGTTTAGTTGGGTCGAAGGATATGAACAGTTTGATGATGTTTTGGCTTTGGTTCCAAATTGCTTTCCATACAGGATGAACCAATGCATGGGTCCCTTAACAACGCAGAGTGTGGCTCCTCTAACAGTGTCAATTTTCCCATAGCACTTCCAACTTTTCTCATTGTCTGCCTTTATCATCTTTGACAATCTAATGAGTATCTAATGAATGTTGCTTAAATTTTAATTTTATAGCAATTGCTTGTTTGGAGAATTTTCTATGATTATTGATAACTTGGTTTTCTTTCCTTGGGAACTGTCTCTTCACATCCTTTGACCATTCATCAATTCAAGAATGGCTTTTGTTCTATTTGAATCCATATATATATATATATATATATATATGTATATATATATATGTATATATATATGGTAAGAGATCTTCTAGAGAAACTGACAACAGTCAGATATTTTCCCCAGGTTCCTGTTGCCATTCTAATTTTAAGTTTATTGTTTTTGTTTCTATAAAAAATTAATTTCATATCATCAAAATTTCCTATTTCTTTCTGTGATCCTGTCTATTCCGTGTTGTTTTATGAACACTTCCGTTAACCATAGATCTACATCGTTAATCTATTTCTTGCTCTTCTAGTTTGCTTATGATTTCTCTTGTTATGTCTAAATTCTATATCTAATTTGCTGAAAATTTGCTATACAGCATGAGATGTTAGTCTCTAACTACTTTCTGCCATACTGTTGTCCTGCTTTTCTAGTAGTTTTCACAAAGAATGACTCCTTATTTTAGTAACTGGGGTTTGAGGATTTATCAAACATTGTGTTTGTTTCTGCATATTATGTAATCTGTTTCACTAATTGACCCCTCTATTTTTGAACCAATACCAAATCATTTGGATGCTTATTATTGGTACTATACTTTGAGATCTACCACTACTAGGTACTCTTATTTCCCAATATTTTGCCACTTTGTTTTATTTTCTTGATTTTATTCATCCTTATCAATCTTATTCTTTTCCTAGTTCTGTAAAACAATCTTTCAGTAGTTGAATTGGCATAACATTGAATGAATCAAGTAATTGAGGTAGTGCTATCATTTTTTATATTAGTAGAATCTACCTCTGAGCAATGAAACTATCTCTTTTTAAGTCTGTCTGTTTCTATAGAATGCCTTCTTATGGTTATTGGACATGATTTAGGCACATTTTAATAGACATTTTATACATTTGTAATTATGTGAAATGGAGATTTTCTAAATCTTACTGGTTTTTTTCAGGTATCGAAAGGTTGATGATTTATTTGGATTATTTTGTATTTCACAATTTTGCAGAATGTATCATTTCATTCATTTTTAGTTCAATCATTAGGGTTTTCTAGATAGATTATTACGTCATCTGCATAAGTTTTAGTTTTGTTCATAATATGCCTATATATAACCTGTCACATTTGGCTTAAGGAAAAAATAACCTGCACACTCAATATAGTATGAAAATCTATCTTACCCTATAGGAAAGTAGGGGAGAAGGGCATAAGTAAGGTGTGGCAGGGATGATCGAAGGGAAGTTAAATGAGAGGAGTAAGGTAATTAGAAGTAAATGCTTTTTGGGAAGAATAAGAGAGAATAGAATAGGGTGCAAGTTAGGATGGAGGGAAATATGGGCAGTCTTTCACAACATGACTACTCTGGAATTCTTTAGCAAAACTACACATATAAGGACTATATTGAATTGTTTGCCTTCTCAGTGGGGATGGGTGACGAGGGAGGAAGGGAGAGAAGTTAGAACTCAAAGTTTTAGGAACAAATATTGAGAATTTTTTCTGCATGTAACTGGAAAATAAGAAATACATGTAATGGGGTATAGAAATCTCTCTTGCTTAACAAGAAAAGAGAGAAGGGGATAAGGAAAGGGAGGGGGTGATAGAAAGGAGGGTAGATTGGAGAAACAGTAATCAGAGTATATGATTTTTGGGGTGGGGGAGGGGAGAGATGGGGAGAAAATTTGAAGCTTAAAATCTTGTGGTAATAAACGTTGAAAACTAAACAAATAAATTGGAAAAAAAAAGAATAAAAAATGTTGCCAAACTATATTCATTGTGATTTGTGATGCCTCAAGCAGAAATTCTAAGCAAAGCCAAGCAATAAGAGAAACAGCCTCTCCTACTTTGGCACAAAAGCACTCATACATGGTGCGTACATGAATCACCTTGAAAATGTTCTAATAAAATCCTACTTTGTACACTGAAAAAGAAAAGAATGGAGAACAATAGAAAATATTACTGTAAAGGTACAATAAGTGGATGTCAAATCAGAAATTTGTATTTTATTCTAGAAGCAACAGAAAACCATTATCAAATCGTGTTTTAAGGATATCAGTTTGGAATCTTTATGGAAGATGAATTGTAGAAGTGAGAGACGGGAGGCAGGGAGACTGACTAAGAAGCTGTTATAGTAGAAAGATGAAAATAATCTGAACTAGGTTTAAGGCTGAATATTTGGAGAGGATATGGGATGTGTTTACTATTAATCACTTAGACTTATTAGTAATAATATTTATTAATTTCCTACAAGTTAGTAAGGCACCTTACCAAATAGTGAAAGAGAAAAATAACAGCCTGAAGTTTTGCATCATCTGAAAATCCCAGGAGGATGAACTCTGATCACTGAGTGATTTTTCATTTTTGTTTCATCCTCCAACTGCAAGACCTGCTAGTGAAAGTAAGAAAGCAGAATGAGGACAAATGGAGATGAAAGATATACCTACAACAAAACCAGCTCTTAAAATTTGAAAACTTAAAAAAGAAACACCTGTCACTGCAAAAATTCATTCTATAATGTAACAGATAAGTAAAAATTCATTGTATGTTTTGATCATTTTAGTGAATACGAACCTACCATATACCAAGTAAGTCAATTCCAATGTTGGACAGTTCTTAACATTTAGGAAGTTCTTCCATGTACAAAAAATCTGCCTTTATGGATTTTTTATCCTTATTCCCAGGTTATTGTCCAATTGCCCTCACATAACAAGCAGAACAAGTGAACTTTCAGTTGTTTAGTTATGTCTGACTCTTTGCGACTCCATTTGAGGTTTTCTTGTCAAAGATACTGAAGTGATTTGCCATGTTTTTCTCCAGCTTATTTTACAGATGAAGAAAATGAGGCAAACAGGGTTAAGCAACTTGCCCAGAGTCACACAGTTAGTGTCTGATGCTGGAACTGAAGGAAGATTCTGTGCCATCTGGATGCCCACATGATAGTTCCTCAAGTTCTTGAAGACAACTGTCCTGTACCCCTCTAAGTTTACAACTTTGCAGCCTAAATGTACCTTTTTCCTATAGCCAATCTTCATATGGCATTTCCCTGTCCTAGCTACATTCCTCTGGGTATGTTACTTAGTCGCCAGTTTTGAATTCTAAGTGTTGCACCCAGAACCAAACACAATAATTCAAATGTGGTCTAAATCGCATAGTACAGTAGCTTTACATCTCCCTAATCTTAGATTATATGCCACTCTTAATAAAGTCTAAAATCACATAAATGTTTTTTTTCTACCATATCTCAAATTCACAAGTTACGTTTGCAGTTTTCTATCTCATGCCCACCACAAACCCATCATTTTCAGGAAAAAACTCTTCTCTAGTCACATATTCTCTATTTTGAACCTATGAATTTGATTTTTATGAAGTGTATAACATAGTATGTAACACAGGGTAGGCATCTAATTAATGCTTATTCCTTTCTCAATATAAGACTTTTACTTAATTCCTATTAATTTTAATCTTTTGTAAAATTTGTCCCAGAATGCCAACTTGTCAGATCTTTCAAAATACTTTTTGAGATTATTTAAACTTAAGTTTCAAAGGCTTTTCCATAAGAACTTGAGTTGGCCAAGCCAAATATTACTACCCTCATTTTACAAGTGAGGAAACTGAGGTCCACGGAGATAAGTAAAAAGGTTTACTTACAAAGCTAGTGATTAGAAGAGCCTAGGATTCAAAAACAGGATCTTTCAATGAATTTGTGGACAAGGTTATCTTCAGGGAATATTTTATACATACATTTATCATTGTTTTTATTACTAAAAATTTCCAAGTGTAAAATGTGACAGGTTATTGTTCTTTATATCTGTAAATACATGGAGAACAATAGTCATCTTCAAATTAAACGTCTTCATTTTGCCAAGTCAAAAAAAATCACATGCAAACTGTAACGATTTTCATGGTGGAATAAGAAACAATTCTTGAAGATTTAGCAGACTGTTCATTTAGCATTTAAAGTTGGTTCACAAAATAATCCTCTGCTTTTTCAAATAAATTGAAAAAAATGCTACAAAATTTACAATTCACAATTTTTATATGCACATATACTTTTTATTCAACCTTACATCCCTCATTTAATATAAGCATTAACAATGTTGTACTTTCAAAATTTTAGCGTTCCTCTCTCCTCATGTTTTGCATAGAAGTTTCTTACATTCTTATTTAAGACTTGTATATGGGGGGGGGGGCCAGAGCCAAGATGGTGGAGTAGAAAGACTCACATGTGCTAGTTCCAAACGCACAGCCCATAGATTTCCTCTAAAAAGAACTCCCAAGAAATTCGGGAACAGTGGAAGCCATGCAGCAACACAGTGAAGGAGATTTCCGTTCCACAGAGCCCTGAAAAACCGATCCCAAAGGTCCATCACGCACCAGAGGGGAGCAGATCCTTGCCCTGCCCTGGCCACGCGGCACTGGGAGGAGCAAGCAGATCCGAGCAGGCTTCAGGGACAGAATCTCCAGCAGCCACGAGGGTCCCTCCACCCACAGACTCACAGGTCAGTGAAAGGGACGTCTGGACGGGCTGAGAGGGGAGCAGGGTGTCTCCATGACTCAGGCCCCCTCGGGAGACAGCAGCAGAGGCAGCAGGTGGCCAGAGGCTCCCAGAGCAGGCAGGAGCTCAGCAGTAGCTCCATTACAGAAGGTCTCTGCATAAAACCCCTGAGGGAACTGAGCCTAGGAGGCA
>CM053770.1:183971811-183988164 GCA_028658325.1 Potorous gilbertii | reverse complement strand
ATAAGAGATACAAGTAATGGGGAATAGAAAGTTATCTGGCCCTACAGGACAAAGGAGAAAATTGGGTAAGGGAAGGGAGGGATGATAGAAGAGAGGGCAGACTGGTGATAGGGGAAATTAGAATGCTCAGTGTACTGGGGTGGGGGAGGGGACAAATGGGGAGACTATTTTGGAACTCAAAATCTTGTGAAAATGAATGTAGAAAGTTAAATAAATAAATTTATATTTAAAAAAAAGTCTTGTATATGACCATTCTTGCATTACTTTCTCAATGGTGACTCCTGTAAGATTGCAGATTTTAACATTGCATTATCTTTCAGATTATCAAATACAAATAACAATTTGTTAATTAGGTGAAAACTAATGTTGAGTTAAATATAGCACTTTAATCAAGACTATATTTGTTATCTGAGACCTACCCTTCCCCTGTGTGATATAACTATCTAAAACTTTGATACTTGCATTAATCACTATAGATTAATTTCTAATGATATTCTGGCTGTGAACAACAAAGTCAACCATTTTTTTTAAATCTTTAACTTCAAGACTGATGACATTGATGTTTAAGTTATGGAATTCTCATTTACAGAAACCCAAAATAATAATCTATCAAATCTTAAGACATTTTCTGATTTCCTATTTCATGAAAGTGCTCAATAACTTCTGTAAAGATGGCTAGCTACTTTCTAACAATAACTCAATAAATGATGACAGAAACTAAAGATATATATATATATATATATGGATGTCAGGTTTCTTTTCCCCTGCCATTTGCTTCTTCTTCTTCCAACCAGTATTAAAGTTTTGTTTTTTTTCTCCAAATGTTACCTAAACCTCCAAGACTCCATTTATTCCTATGTTCTGGCCAATGATGAATCCAAATACTGTTCCTAGTTAAAATTAATCTTCTGACTCTCTTTCATCATTGAATAAAAAGTCATTTACTTAGGAGACATTGACTAGCTTTTCTATGAATGACAACATTTAGTCGTTTTAAAATGTTTTCTAAAATAATTCTAGAAAAATGCATTGCTTGAATCTAGCAAAATATCATCTTTCTCTTCCCAAGATCAGCAGTGTTAACTTCCACACAGGACCTCTTCAACCTGAGCTTTTATATACAGAGTCTCTTAAGAAAGGGGCTGCAACACAATCTTTCCTGATAATCTAATTGGTTGAAAGTCTCAGATAATGCAGGACCACAACAACAATAATAATAGCCAGACATCCTCTAAAAGGGTAAAATACCAAGTTAGAGGATCAAAGTGACACCTCTGGGCTTACTTGCTACTCACATTATATTTAATATGCAAATTTGAAGAAGATTGGTTCTGAAAACCTGTGAAGCACACATATTAAGAAATGATATGAAAAATTTTTCCCCGACTCAGAGAAAGAAATATGGAAGTCATTCGCAGAATGTAGCAGATCATGTTTATGGGGGGGGGGGTTAGTGTATCATGTTTTGATTCATTATATGATTTCTTCCATTTATTTTAGTATGACTACATAGCATGACTATAGTGAAAATGTGCTCAGTAGGAAAGTATATGTAGAACCTATACAGAATTGTATGCTGTCATGGGGAGGGAGGGGGGTAGTGGGGGGAAGGTGTGGGGGGGATAAAATATTAATTTTAAGGAAGTGATTGTAGAACATTTATAAATTAATTAATTAAAAAAAGAAAAAATTTTTTAAAGTTAACTAAAAAGTAAAAAGATGTGATGGCAATCTTCATTGGCAAATATTACTCACTTTTGGACAGTTTTTGATGATTTCATCAAGAAGTTGAATCCTGAATATCCTGTGTAATTTGCTTTAAAATTGAATTGAAATCTAATATTCCTCTGTAAGAGTAGGCATCATTTTTTAGTTTCACATAACTCAGTTCTATCTTCCCCAATGAAGTCACTCATATACATAGACATTTTGGCATCAGATAAAGAATTCTCCCTTTTATTTTCATCCCACGACAAACAGAGGAATATTTCACAGTCCGTTTTGTTGCTGTCTACCCAAATACTATCTTCGATTTCAGATATTATTAAATTTTACTCACTGAAATTCTGAGACATATTCTACCAAGTTCTAGGTATATTTGTAAAAATAAATCTCTCTAAAAAAATAGAAGGTAAATTGCTTCCACGTTCTTTTTGGTCAATGAGTAATTCATATATTTTAAAAACAGGTTCATTTTTATTTTTTCTATTTGCTATGGGCTATGATGAATTCATCCAGAAAACAAAAACCAGTATGTCAGAAAAAGACTAGCATAATATGAGTAAATATGACATTGTCCTTTTACTATTAAATTTTGATTAGAAAGTTAGGGAATAGGGATAACAGCAACAACTGAGAAAGATCTTATAAACGCATGCAAAAAAATATCAAGGAGAGTGATTGCAAACTTGACTTTCCAATGTGGGTGATTTCCCATATTGGTCAAATAATATTTTCTCTGAACTCAAGGGAGAATATGCACTAAACTCTCTGGGGACATCCAGGAGAAATCTCTAGTATTTTACATCATGAGGGGATACAGGAATGTCCTTTGGTCTCCCAACATCTCATTTCCTCTTTTACAATGGACCTTTCTCATTAAGCTGTGAATGAAGGAAAGATCTCAAATATAATTCCTATTTCAAAATCCATTCCTGCTTCCTCATGCTTTGCACCGATGCTTCTTACATACTTGTTTAAGGCTTGTACATGACCATTTTTGCATTACTTTCTTAATGGCTATTCCTGTAAGATTGCAGATTTTAACATGGCATTCTCTCTCTTATTATCAAATACAAATAGCAAGACTAGATTACCAGAGCAATCACAGGTTCTTTCCATATTTCTTGACCCTCACTATAGTTTTCTTATTTAACAAGTGTATTCCAGACATTGTACTAGGTAACAGGAATATCAAGACAGGAGCAGGAAAAGGGAGGGAAGGAGCAAAGAGGACCTTCTCCTCAAGATGTTAACGTATTATATTAATATGTATTGTTTTAATCTTTTTTCTGTTCAAGCCACCAGTGTGAAGAGAAATAAATTTTAGATAAATCTTAAATAATCCTTCAGAATGTAGTTTGATAATATTTTCATAAATGTATGTCTAAGATTCTTGGACTTACCTAAACTGATGAAGGGAACCTATGAGAAAAAATTTAGGATCAGCTGTGAATTTTTCCAGTTTCAACATTTTGTCCCCTGTTTAACTCCATGTTTTAAATAACAACAGTCCTACAGAATAGTGAAAGACATGCTCACTTTAAACCGTCCTTTGAAAGCAGTTTAAGTGCTTGTATTATTCTTCCCTAAAAAGTGTATTTGTATATATACACACACAACATTAGGGGGAAATATATAGTCTTATTTTGATTACAAGCAGTTATAATTTTTTTTCACAAAACCAATTTAGACAACTCTTATAAAGTAAGTTTTCAACTATGTAAATTATTACAAGGGAATGAAAAAGTTGGATTTAATTTGCAGGGTTGAGTGTTTCAAGCATACTATGACCTAGAAAAAATATATGAAACATACCTTTTTTTTTAACAACTTTTGTGTTGCTGCAGATTCAATAACTCTAAAAAACTAGGATTTTCACCACTTCTACCAGGCAGCTTAACAAAGGTTAATGCATATATTGTTGATAGAAATCTGAAACAAAATAATTTTAAATAATGTTTTTTGAAAACATCAAAATGGGGAAAATGTTCGTAAGATATATTTCTGTTTTGAACTTAGAAGATACTGCCTCATAAAAACAGTGAGAGGATAGATCTCAGACTAGTCAAAAAAAAAATCTATTTATATCCTCATATAGCTGAAGTAAAATACTAACTAAATACTTACTGATCAATTGATTGCTGATTACTTATACTTTTATGCTGCTATGTCCACACTCCCCTCAGTATTCCTTTGCAACTTAAACTCACTAGTTGTCATGGCAAGCAAAGTAGTATTCTTTGATGTTTTTTCTGGATTGAGTTTTAGACAATCAAGTGCCTTTAATTGAGTCTTGCCTTTGATTGAATCCAGTCTGTGACTGAATCGAGAGTCTTTGATTGAAAACAGCATGTATATTATATTGCTTGGAGGGAGAAGAGTAGAGACAGTAGGTGAGAGAGAGAGAGAGAAGTGAGTGTGAGTTGGCTAGGAGAACTAGCTTGTGGGAAGGCCTAACAGAAAGAATGTTTGTGATGTAGGTGCTCTTTCTCTTGATCTGTGTTGATTTCTCAGAAAGAAGTTCTATCTATTTGTCTATGTTAATTTCACAGACAGAAGTTCTGTTGCCATGGTGCTGGTAATGTGTATAAATATCATTATAACCCTGTTAAGCTTTGCTTTTTAGAAGTAGAACTTGTGTGCAGGATCCCCTGAAGCCTGTTATCAGGCAAAAGTGGGAAATATTTGGAGTGGAACAGTCTCTGTGAGCTGAGAGAATCAGCAGGAGCAGAGAGCTGCCTGTGTGAGAACTCAGGAAGGAGATGGCAGTGGTAGGCCCATGGAGGAGGAGCCATGGGGTTTGGAAGTCAGACTTGAGTCAAGATGAGAGAGGACTTTCCTTGGACACTGTGTATTGATTAAGGAGATTATTTTTACAGTGACCTATGAGTGAATGGTGTGATATTTTCTGCTACCCCTTAAAGGTCCATCATGCTAGGGAAGACTCTAGCCTGGGACACCCTGACTTTGGGGATGCAGTGATAATGCATACATATGTGTATTAAATAGCATGTTCTGCTTAAGGATGTTGGTATGAGTGTTGTATTTTATTTTATTGAACAATTTTTAGTCTATTGCTGAATAGAGAGTTCATTATATTATTCAAAAAGACCTTAAAATTATTATTTAAATTTATTTATTTAATTTTAGTTTTCAACATTCACTTCCACAAGATTTTGAATTCCAAAGTTTCTTCTCATCTCTCCCATCCCCACACCCCAAGACACCATGAATTCTTATTACCTCTTCCCCCAATCTGCCCTCCCTTCTATCACATCCTCCTTTCCCTTATCCTCATCTTCTCTCTTTTCTTGTAGGGCAAGATAGATTTCTATACCTCATTGCCTGTATTTTTTATTTCCCAGTTGCATGCAAAAATTATTCTCAACATTCGTTCCTAAAACTTTGAGTTCCAACTTCTCTCCCTTCTTCACTCCTTTATTACTGACCTTTGAAACTGTCTTTGGTGTTTGTGGTCTGAGTAATCTGCGAACTGCCATTGTTCTCCATGATTCCATGCCCTAGAGCCTGCTCTAGGCAAGTGCCACATGACCAAAGCTGGGTTACACTCTACTCTGCATCCAGTGCAATAGACCTTTCCTATCAGCTTTCCAGGCTGTTTGGGGCTAGAAATCTCTTTCACTCTGTTGTTTTGTGGCTGCTGCTCTATAATTTGTTTAAAACCATTTTTACAGGTATTTTATGGGCTATTGGGGTAGAACTAGAGCAGGTCCATCCTTCTACTTGGCCATCTTGGCTCTGCCCCCTGACTCTTAAAATTAATCACAGCAGCTTTCCTCAGGTCGGCTGCCATGACTGGTATTATACCTACCTGTAGTATGTAGGCTTAGAAAGGATTTCAAAGGTCGTCTAAACTTATCTGAGGCATAACCAACAAGTTACCATGACTGCTCTGCTTGAAAGCATCCAATGTTGGTGAGCTCAGCATACCCAAGGAATTCTATTCTACTTCTGCTTCTAATTTAGGCATTCTAGGGAAGAAGCAAGACAATTCTTTCTCCTATATAAGATGCCTCAGATATTTGTAGACAGTTGTGTTTCCTCTAAATCATTTTTTTACCAACATATTTTCAAGGTTTCTCACCATTCTGTTTATTCTCTTTAAATGTACTCCAGGGCAAGACTTCTTTTTTGTCATCTAAAGTGAAACTTGATACATATAAAAAAAACTAAGCTCTCAGTTTGTCAATTAAACATCACTTGGCATTCTTTCCAAGTGGCAAATTTTTCTGAAAAATTCTCTATACATTTTCTCCATTGAGAGGTGCATACTATTATTATTTCCCTTTCACAGATGAGTACAGTGAGGCAAAGATTAAGTGGCTTGTCCAGGGTTACACAGCTAATCAAATTAAGGCAGATTTGAATTTAGGTTTTCCTGACAGGCCCAGCACACTATCCACTCTACCATCTAAGCAATACAGAATTGCAAAGAGAACACTATATTTAGATTCAAAGACTTGAATTTATTTCTTTTGAACTTGGAAAATCAAGAAATTTAAAGAAAGCAATTAATCCAGTATTTTTCTAAATGATCAAAAACGTTATCTCAGCCATGAAATGGGAATGATATCATGACTCACTTCCTTACAGAGCTGCATGAAAAAAGAGCTTTCAACACTTAAATGAGAAACATGTTCTACTCAATTAAAGAAACATTTACCAAGTGACATTCATGAATAAAGCATTGTTCTGGGCACTGGGGATATAAGGACAGGAACAGCACCTCCCCTCAAGAAGCTTAACTCATGATGGAGGAAATGCTATGTGTGAATAAGTAAACAAATAAGAGTAATTTCAAGAGAGAAAGAGAATTTTCATTTCTTGTCTGGACTATTACAATTGTTCCTTAATTAGTATCACTACCTTAAATATCTACCCCTTCTGATCTATCTTCCACGGAACTACTAGTGTAATATTTCTTTGGCATGGATCTGACCACAGCATACCTCTACTCATTAACCTCCAGTGATATACTACGGACTTGGGATGAAACATAAAGTCCTTTGTCAGGCTCTTAAAACCCTCCTCAACATAGTCACAATTTATCTTTACAGACTTATCCTCCCAAACTAAAAACAAAACTTGTCTTTGCTCTGTTTCTCTCATGCAACACTCCATCTGTCATCTCTGTGACCTTGCACTGATCTTCTTTCATGCCCAGAATGCATTTCCTCCTCAATGCTGCCCCACAAAATATCTCACTTCCTCTATGATGTATCAACTCAAACACTAACTTTTATATGAAGCCTTTATTGATTGATATAATTATTTCTGACCACTTTAATTACTTATATTTATTTTATATTCATTAATTATAACTAATTTATATTAACTAACTGTATGTGTATATATTAAATGAACATGTATGCATATGTGAACATACATAAACACGACTTGGTTTAAGGACCTAGAAAGCAGGGGTTGTTTTATTTTTTGTTCTTCTTGTTGTAGTATTCCCAGAGCTCAACAGAATTCCTTGTTATTCAGTCATTTAGTCAGGTACAACTCACCATGACATCCTGGTGCATAGCATACAGACTGTTCTGTTTTCCATTATCTCCTGAAGTCTGTCCATGCTCATATTAATTGTCTCCATGACTCTCTCTCTTCCCTCTCTTTCTGCTTTTGTCTTCAATCTTTTCCAATATCAAAGTTTTTTCCTATGAGTCTTGTGTTCTTATTATGAGGCCTAAGTATTTGTCTGACATGTAATAGATGCCTAATGAATTCTCTCTTATTGATTATTGACTGATTCATAACCTGGGTGGTTAGGAAAGGTCAAGTACAGATGGTATTAGGACTGTGATATAAATAAAGCTAGAAATTCTAAAACGTAAAAGTATAGGAGAAGCAGATTTCAGAAATGGGAGAATATTTTTGCAAAAATATTAAGTCAAATGACGGAATGTTGCAAAGAGGAATGGTTAGTAGAATGGAGAACAATATAAAATAAAACTGAAAAGGTGCTATAAGTAGGTGTTAAAGCAGAAATTTGTATTTTATCCTAGAGGTCACAGAAAACCATTGCCAGATTGTGTTTTAAGGATATCATTTTTGGAATTTTATGGAAGATGAATTGGAGAAGTGAGAGACTGGAGACATGGAGATCAATTAAGAAGTTATTACAGTAGTCCAAGTGAGAGATGAAAAGGATCTGAACTGGGGTAAAGGCTGAATATTTGGAGAGGATATGGGATGTGTTTACTATTAATCACTTAGAATTATTATTAATAATATTTATTAATTGTCTACAAACTAGTAAGGTACCATGTCAAATACTGAAGAGGGGGAAAGATAGGATTCAGAGCCTCTCCTCAAATAATTTATAGTCTAATATTTCTAAAGTGAACACATATAGGAAGCTAGGACAGGCAATGGATAGAGCACAAGACTTAGAATTATGGAGAAGTAAGTTTGAATCCTAGCTAACAATACTGAGTAGATGTATGACTTTAGGCAAGTCACATAGCTTTTCCCAGCCTCAGTGTCCCCATCTATAAAATGAAGATAATACTACCTCCTTTCCAGCTCAGTGGTGAGAATTAAAAGAATTAATGCATATAAAATACTTTCTAAATTTTAAAGTGCTATATAAATATTAGTTATATTCACTACTATCATTATCACTTTCCAATAGGAATATGAAAGCATTTCTTGGTAATTTCAATTAATCAGCAAAGTGAGGAAGATGGAAAATATGAAATAACTGTAATGAGGAGAAATAGTGATGGAAAATATGTGAGCCATACCTGGCACACTATTAAACGTTCTAAGCCCCAAACTCTCTCTTACTGATGACAATACACCATTTCACCATCATGAGAATAGCACTACCTTTTGAACAACATCCTTGAAGGCTTGCTTTACTTGTTGGTTCCTTAGGGTGTAAATGAAAGGGTTCAGCATGGGAGCCACTGAAGTATTGAGAATAGCTACTCCTTTGGTTACTGATGCTTTTTCTTTTGCTGAAGGGTTCACATACATAAATATGCAGCTGCCATAGGAGATAGAAATGACAATCATGTGAGAAGAGCACGTGGAAAAAGCTTTTTTCCTTTGGCTAGCAGAAGGGATCCTCAAAATTGTCCGAATGATATACATATAGGACAGAATCACTAATGCCAAAGTAAATAGCAGAGTCACCAAAGCAAAATAAAAAGCAAGCACTTCTAAGAACTGTGTGTCTGAGCAGGAAAGTTGCAAGAGAGGGAAAAAGTCACAGGAAAAGTGATCAATGACATTGGATCCACAGTAATCAAGCTGCAGAAGAAGCATGAGTGGAGGGAAAATGGTCAGGAATCCTCCAAGCCAAGCACTAAGGACAAGCAAGATGCAGACTTTATTGCTCATGATGGTTGTATAATGCAGGGGCTTGCAGATAGCAACATAGCGATCATACGACATGGCTGTAAGTAGGAAAAATTCAGTTACCCCCATAAAAATGAAAAAGAATAACTGAGCTGCACAGTTGTTAAAGGAAATGGTTTTGTTTCTAGTAATAATGGTGCTCAGGAATTGAGGAATGCAAACAGTAGTGAAAGAGACTTCTAGGAAGGCAAAATTCCGGAGGAAGAAATACATGGGTGTCTGTAGGTGGGGATCCACCAGGGTAAGGGTGATGATGGTCACATTCCCAGTAATACTTAAGATATAGGCAATAAATAAAAAGAGAAAAATCACAGTCTGAAGTTTTGGATCATCTGAAAGTCCCAGGAGGATGAACTCAGTGATCCCTGAGTGGTTTTTCATTTTTGTTTCATTCTCCAAGTTCAAGATCTGCTGGTGAACATTAAGAAAGTGGAATGAGGAAAAATGGAAATGAAAGATATATCTACAACAGAACCAGCTTTTCAAATTTGAAAACTTAAAAAAAAACACCTATCACAGGAATAATCCATAACAGGTAAGTAAACAATCAGTGTATATTTTGATCATTCTAGTGAATAAGAACCTACCATGTACCAAGCAAGTGAATTTCAATGTTGGACATTTCTTAACTTTTAGGAAGCTCTTCCTTGTATTAAAAGTCTGACTTTCTGGATTTCTTATCCTTGTTCCCAAGTTATTGTCCCCTTCCCCACACATATACTAAGCAGAACAAGTGAACAATTTCTCTTTCATGTTGTTTAGTTATGTCTGACTCTTTGTGACTCCATTTGGGGTTTTCTCGGCAAAGATACTGAAGTAGTTTGCCATGTTCTTCTCCAGCTTATTTTACAGATGAAGAAAATGAGGCAAACAGGGTTAAGTGACTTACCCAGTCACACCGCTAGTGTCTGATGCTGGATTTGAAGGAGGACTCCAGGCCTGGATTTCTTTACACTGTGCCATCTGGATGCCCACATGGCAGCTCCTCAAATTCTTGGAGACAACTGTCCTGTACCCCTCCAAGTCTACTCCTATAGAGCCTAAATGTACCTTTCTCTTTTACCCAATCTTCATATGGTATTTTGCCATCCTAGTCACAGTCCTCTGGTTATATGTTAGTCAACAGTTTGTTAATCCTAAGTTTTGCACCCAGAACCAAATACAATAATCCAAATGTGGGCTAAATAACGGAGTACAGTAGCTTTAACATCTCCCTAACCTTAGATTGCATGCTACTTTTAATAAAACCTAAAATCACATGAACTCTTTTGCCTACCACTTTTCTATCTCATGCCCACCACAAACCCAGTATTTTCAGGAAAAGACTCTTGTCTAGTCATTCCTCTATTTTGAACATCCAAAGTTAATTTTTATAAAGTGTTTAGCATAGTAAGTAACACACATTAGGCACTTATTAATGCTTTTTCCCTTCTCAATATAAGAATTTAACTTAATACCTATTAATTTTAATCTTTTATAAGGTTTGGTTCCAGAATTCCAATGTGTCATATTTTTCAAGATACTTTTTTATATCATTTGAGTTTAAGTTTCAAAAACTTTTCCTTAACAACTTATGGAGTTGGATAGCCCAAATACTATTAGCTTCATTTTACAGATAAGGAAACTGAAGCTCACTGAGGTAAATAAAAAGGTTTACTTACGAAGCTATTGATTAGAAGGGTCTAGGATTCAAAGATGGGGACTTTCCATGAATTTATGGACAAGTTTATCTTCAGTGAATATTTTATTCATACTTCTATCACTACTTATTTTTCTTACTAACATTTTTCATATGTGAAGTGTAATAAGAAGTTATTATTCTTTATATCTGTATATGTATGGAGAACAATAACAATCTTCAAATTTAACAATTTCTTTTTGCCAAGTCAGAAAAAAATTATACAGAAAATGTAAAGGTTATTAAGGTAGAATGAGAAACAATTCTTGAAAGTTTATCAGACTGTTCATTTCACCTTTATAGTTGGTTTAAAAAAATTCCTCCACTTTCTCAAATAAACTGGAAAAAGTGCTACAAAATCTACACTTCACCATTTTTATAAGCACATATACCTTCTTTTCAAGCTTACACCCCTTAATGTGGAGCATTGACAATGCTTTATTTCTCTTTCAACATTTTAATGTTCCTCCAGCCTCATGCTTTGCATAGATGTTTCTTGCATGCTTGTTTAAGGCTTATATATAACCATTCTTGTATTACTTTCTTAATGGCAACACTTGTAAGACTGCAGATTTTGATATGTCATTGTCTTTCATATTATTAAATAACAATGTGTTAATTAGGTGAAAGGTAAATTTCAGTTAAATATAACACTTGAATCACATCTGTATTTAGTATCTGAGACCTACTTTTCCCCTATGTGAAAGGAATGGCTTTCTAAAAGCATTGGTATTTGCATTAATTGCTAACACTATAGAATAAATTGTTAGTTTATTTCTAGTGATATTCTAACTGAACAACAACAATGCCAACCAGTTTTTTTTTTTAATCTTTAACTTTAAGACTGATGGCATTGATGCTAAAAATGTAGGATTCTCATTTACAAATACATAAATTAATAATTGGTTAAATCTTAAGTCATTTATTTCTTCCTATTTCACTTCCTATACTTCCTATTTCACAAAGTTGCTCAAGAACTTCTGTGACAATGGTTAACTACTTTCCTACAATAACTCAATAAATGATGACAGAAACTAAACATGGATAAATGGATGTTAGGTTTTTTTTCCCTTGACATTTGCTTCTTCTTCTTCTAAACAGTATTCCTGTTTTTTCTCAAAATGTTATCTAAAACTGCAAGACTCCATTTATTCCTGTGCTTTGGTCAATAATTAATCCAAATATTTTTCTTAGTTACAATTAATTTTCTGGCTCTGCTCCATGATAGAATAAAAAGTCACTTCCTTAGGAGACACTGATTAGCTTTTACATGATTGACTTAAAATATAGTTGTTTTAAAATGTTTTCTTAAAAAAATCTAGAAAAATGCATAACCTGAATCTACAGAAATATTAATTTTCTCTTCCCAAGATCAGCAGTGGTAACTTCCACATAGGACCTCCTTATCTTCTGCTTTTACAGTTAGAGTCTCTTAAGAAAAGAGTTACAATACAATCTTTCCTAATAACCTAAGTGCTTGAAAGTCTCAGATAATGCAGGACCACAATAGTAATAACTACATATGTTCTCAAAGGGTAAAAAGTTGAGCAATAGAATCAAAGTGACAGCTCAGGGCTTACAATAGTTTCTCACATTGTACTTGATATGCAAGTTTGGAAAAGATTGAGTCTGAAAATTCATGAATCATATATATTAAGAAATCATATAAAAAAATTTTTTAAATTAACCGAAAAGCAAAAAGATGTGATAGTAATCTTCATTCTCAAATATTACTCACTTTTGGACAGTTTTTTATGATTTCAGCCAAAAGTTGAATCCTGAATATCATGTGTAGTTTGCTTTATAACTGAGATGAAATCCAATATTCCTCTGTAGGAGCAGGCATCATATTTCAGCTTCACACAAGTCAGTTCTATTTCATCTTCTCCATAGAAGTCACTCATATACATAAACATTTTAGCATCAGATAATGAATTTTCCTTATTATTTCCATCCCATGACAAAGAAAGGAGTATTTCAAAGTCCATTTTGTTGCTGTCTACCCAAATACTAGCCTGGATTGCAGATTGTGTTAAATTTTACTCACTGAAACTTTAATACTTATTCTATCAAATTCTAGGTAGACTTCTAAAAAAATATAATCTCTCTAAAGAAATAGAAGGTAAATCACTTCCAACTTTTTTGGGCAATGAGCAATTCATTTTTTAGGAACAGGGTCAATTTCATCTTTTCTATTTGCTATGGGCCCTGAGGAATTCATTCAGAAAACCAAAAAGGAAAAAAGTCTTTCAGAAAGAAACATGAATAATATGAATAAATCTATAATATTGTCCTCTTACTATTAAATATTGATTAAAAAGGTGAGGGAATAGAGATAGCAGACATAACTGAGAAAGACTTTATAAAAGCGTACATAAATATCATGGTGAATTATAGAGAAACTGGCTTTCAAATATCAATTATTTCCCATATTGTTCAAATAATATTTTCTCTGAACTCAAGGGAGAATATGCACTAAACTCTCTAGGGACAGATCACAGCCAGGAGAAAGCTCTACTATCTTACATCATGAGGGGATATTGGAATGTCCTTTGGTCTCCCAGTATCTCATTTCCAGGCCTATAATGGACCTTTCTCATTAAACTGTGAATGAAGGAAAGATCTCAGATATAATTTCTATTTTAAAATCCGTTCCTCCTTCCTCATGTTTTACACAGATGCTTCTTATGTACTTGTTAAGGCTTGTACATGACCATTCCTATACTACTTTCATAATGGCTATTCTTGCAAGATTGCAGATTTTAATGTGGCATTATATTTCATATTATCAAATACAAATAACAAGACTAGATTTACTGGAGCAATTGCTGGCTCTTTCCATAATTTTTGGCACTCATTACAGATTTGTTATGAAAGTATATTCCAGACACTACACTCGATATTGAAAATAGCAAGACAGGAAAAAGAAATGGGAGGGATGGAGGAAAGAGGACTTTCTCCTCAAGAAGCAAACATATTATGTTAATATGTATTGTTGTAATCTTTTTTGCTCAGTCACCAGTGTGTGGAGAAATAAATCTTAGATAATGTTTAAATAATCCTTTGAAATGTAGTTTGATAATATTTTGATAAATGTGTATCTAGCATTCTTAGATTCATCCAAAGTGAATCTATGAGAAAATTTAGGAGGAGCTGTGAATTTTTCCGGTTTCATCATTCTGTCACCTGTTTGACTCCATGTTGTAAATAATAACAGTCCTATAAAATAGTGAAAGATCTACCCATTTTTAACCTTACTTTGAAGGTAGCTTAAGTGTTTCTTCTTTCTTCCTTAAGAAGTGTATATGTATATATACACATACAACATTAGGGAAAATATATAGTTATTGTTTTGATTACAAGAAATTACAAAGATAAATTTAGACAACTATGATCAGGTAAGCTCTCAACTGGGTAAACCATTCCTTGGGAATGGAGAAGTTGTATTTAATTTGCAGAGTTAAGTGTTTCAGGCACATTAGGACCTAGACATAAAAATATATGAACTGTATTTTTTTTTTTTTTACAAATTTTGGGTTTCTACAGATACCCTAACTCTTAAAAACTGGGAGTTTTACCACTTCTGCCAGGCAGCTTAACACAGGCCAAAGCATATATTCTGTTGATAGAAAACTGAAACATAAAATAATCTCAAATAATGCTTTATGAAAACATCATAATGGGAAATATGTTCTAAAAATTTATTTCTGTCTTGAACTTAGAAGATATTGCCCCACAAAAACTGGGGAAAAGATCTTAGACTAGCCAAAACCAAAAAAATCTGTAAATCCTAATATAAATGAAGTAAAATACTAAATAAATGCTTACTGATTAATTGATTAATGATTACTTTAACATTTATGCTGCTATGTCCACACTCTACTTGATATTCCTTTTCAATTTAAACTCCCTAGTTGGAATGGCAAGCAAAGGAGGATTTTTTGGTGTTTTTCTGGATTGAGTTTTAGTCAATCAAGTGCCTTTAATTGAATCTTGCCTTTGAATGAATCAAGTCATTGATTGAATCAAGAGGCTTTGATTGGAAACACTATTATATTGTTTGGAGGGAGAGGAGAATAGAGGGAGAGGCAGAGCTAGAGAGAGTAGAGAGAAAAGTAAAGTTGAGAGACAGAAGTGAGTGTGACTGGGTTAGGGGAACTTGCTTGTGGAGAGCCTTAACAGAGAGAATATTTGTGATGTAGGTGCTCCTTCTGTTGATCTATATTGATTTCTCAGACATACACCCTATCTATTGATCTGTTTTGATTCCTCATACAAAAATACCAGATATCAATCTGTTCGTCTGTGTGAATTTCTCAGATGGAAGTTTTGTCTTGATTGTGCTGGTAGTGTGTATAAACATTGTTAAAACCCTGTTAAGCTTTGTTTTCCTAGAAACAGAAGCTGTGGGCAGGATCCCCGGGAGTCTCTTGTCAGACAGAAGTGGGAAGAGTTTGGAGTGGAATAGTCCCTGTGAGCTGAGACAAGGAGCAGAGGCAGAAAGTTGCCTGCATGGGAACCTAGGCAAGAGTTGGGAGTGGTCCACCCATGGAGGAGTAGCCCACAAAGGAGGAGCTATAGGGTCAGCCTTGAGTTAAGATGAGAAAGGACTTTACTTGGACTCTCTGTATTGATCAAGAAGGTTGTTTTTACAGTGACCTACGGTTGGATACTATGGTATTTTCTCCTACCCTTTGAGGATTTATTGTGCTGGGGAAGACTCTAGCCTGGGATCCTCTGACTTTAGGGATGCAATGATATATACTGTAAGCCATATGACATACTGAGTGTTATGAGATACATATATGTATTAGGTGATATATTTCACTTAAGGATGTTGCCATGAATGTTATGCTTTACTTCATTGAACAATGTTTAGCTTATTGCTGAATAGAAAGCTTGTTATATTATACAATTAGATACTTAAAATTATTCACAACAGCAGACCTCAGGTGTCTGCCATGATTGGCATTATACCTGTCTGTAGCACAAAGATTTAGAAAAGACTTCAAAAGTCATCTAACCTTGTCTGAAGCATAACCAACATGTTGCCATGTCCACTCTGACTGAAAGCATCCAATGTTGGTGAGCTCAGCATACCCAAGGAATTTTATTCTACTTTTGGTTGTAATTTATGCATTCTAGGTATGAAACAAGATTGTTGTTTGGCTGTGTTCATCCTTCTTTTTAGAAGAAGAGCATAACATTAGAGAAATGGTGACATGACTTGCACTTGACTTTTTCTTTTTCTTTTTTTTTTGACATTTTATAACTTTATTTAAATGAAGCTCAATTTAGTTTTCATCCACATTGACTGTAAACTTTTGAAAGTGGTGACAGGCACATAAGTAACCAATGTATACAGCTTGTTTGGTGAATCTTCATCTTCATTGCGTTTCCTGGATAAACGCACTCGGATGCGGTATGGGACATTCCTTATTCCTTTGGCCCAAACAGCTTTGTTGAGTCTGGTGTCAATGCGTACATCTGGAGTTCCCATTTCTTTCATGGCAAATTTGCGGATTTCCTTCAGAGCCCGAGGAGCTCGCTTTTTGAAGCCT
>CM053770.1:183923430-183971311 GCA_028658325.1 Potorous gilbertii | reverse complement strand
CAGCTTGTTTGGTGAATCTTCATCTTCATTGCGTTTCCTGGATAAACGCACTCGGATGCGGTATGGGACATTCCTTATTCCTTTGGCCCAAACAGCTTTGTTGAGTCTGGTGTCAATGCGTACATCTGGAGTTCCCATTTCTTTCATGGCAAATTTGCGGATTTCCTTCAGAGCCCGAGGAGCTCGCTTTTTGAAGCCTGCTCCATAAATCCTCTTGTGGATGTTGATGGTATACTCTCTGGTCACCACCTCATTGATGGCAGAACGTCCCTTCTTTCTCTCTCCACCCTTCTTGGCGGGAGCCATCTCCACACGTGAGGGCTCTGGGGCCTCAGCTTCTCCCACAACTCCCTGCGGCTGCAGGAGTCCCCCTCCCCCGCCTCCCTTTCTGGCCGGCCCGACAGTCCTCTGGGCCCAGGCCCCGAGAGCCTGGAGCCGGACTGACCCCCTTGGCAAGCCCCACGCCGCGGATCCCCGCTCCGGGGAAAAGAGAAGCCTCAGACACGGCAGGGAGGGGGCCCGCCGTCCAGCTGAGTGCGACCCCCGGGAAGGATGGAGCCGGATTCCGAAGGGTTAGAACGCCGAGAACACACTTCACTTGACTTTTTCTTGAGAGAGGGAGAGCTTTGCAAGGTCACTAGCCTCACTTTCTCCTCCTGAGTTATCTGGATCCAGTGATCATATATTCATCAGTATAACTGCAGATAGCCTTTTAGGCCAAGGCATTTTCAGGTACTCACTTAACTTGAGTTAATGTCCATTCAGTGAATAGACCTCTTTAAAAAGTAGTCAGGGGGATGGTCCATTTAAAAAGAAAAGAAAAGAAAAAAAAATGAATGAAAAAATAAATAAATAAATGGAAAGGAAGGAAGGAAGGGAGGAAGAAAAAAGAAAGAAAGAAAGAAAGAAAGAAAGAAATAAAGAAAGAAAGAAAGAAAGAAAAAGAATGTCAAAGGCACAGTGTCAGTCATTAGTGGGATTAGGGTAGCGAATAGCTGCTGCACTTTCAGCCTGGGCAAAATTGAGATGAGGAGTGAGGGGAGGTGGGAGGGAAACAGGGAGGGAGGGAGAAAAAGAAAAAAAAGAGACATATACAGAGTGACAGACAGAGACATATGCAGAGAAAGACAGAAAAAAAGAGGGAGGAAGGGATGGAGATGCATTTTTATGCACCTTCTTTCTTCTCTTTTCTCTCTCTCTCTCTCTCACACACACACACACACACACACACACACACACACTTTCTTCTTCCCATCTTGCCATGCTGGAAATGCATTCACAGGCCCAAATCCACTACTAATTGGCACTGTAGCTTTGGCCTACTCCATTTCCAACTTGGGCTGGTTTATCCTTCTGTAGGAAACCTGGTAGCCACTTCACTCTCACTTTGACAGGCTTTCCATATTAATGGAATGCATAGTGAACTATAGCATTTCCCACTGCAGTTCAGAACTACTGATTTCAAAAAAGTTGTTCCAGTCCCAGCCTCCTTAGGAATGTGTCACCTTGCCCAGCCTCTCAGGTCTTCTTATAAATCGCCTTAAGAATAATCATAGTGGAATCTCCCTTTAGGTTTTCTAATATGCCATGAATATCAGGTACAACATTTGGACAGTACATCTGTTACACCTCACTCTTTCTACATAATTGACTCCCATTTTCTAATCAAAGAATTATAATTTAAAAGATTAAAGAGACCTGAGAGATTTAATTTACCACTACCACCACTAACCCTGGTTTTAATGGATGAAGAAGCTATGTTCAACTTGCTTAGTCATATAGATTAGTAGATCAAACATTTCCTGAATAATGTTAAACTATTATCATTGCTATTATTTTAATATTGACTTTTTGGAAAAAATATCAGTGCCTTTGCTATGCAAGTCAAATAAATAATTCTAAGGACATTTCTCTGCTAAACTAAGAGAAAGGCTCCAATATCATCCAAAGGGTAGATAAAGCCCACTTGAAGTCTCTAGGGAGCTATCTGGAAATCAAGGACATAGTGAGAGATGACATGTCTTTTCAAGAGTCTTTTCTGTTTCTCCTCCCTGAAGTTGGTGCAGAAAAGCATCTGGATGAGTCTTTCAAAGCAGGAATAGAGAAAATCCCTCCTCTCCAAAGCTCTCACAGCAATTCTGCCTCTCATCGAGGCACATAATGAGTCATCATTATCTCCAGGAATATGGAATCAAACCAAAGCATCACCATGCAAAAGACTCATGCTTGAAAACTGGTTTACACATACCATTAGGGCATTGAACTAGGAACTTGCAGCTCAGAATCTATGATCTTGTATATTAAAGGCCAAGAAATAGCAATTCCTAACACCAATACCATGTAAGGAAGAATTCATAAATAAATCGTTCAGGAGAAAATGACAACTGATGAAACAGTATTCATTTTCATTCAGTGGTTTCCATGAATAAAACTGGCTTAATTTCCAGTTAGAAATAGGACATGTTGTTTGTGGTTACATGTAAGAAGGAATTTTAAGAGAGTTCCAATATGTAATGAATTGAAACTTACAGAAAATGAATATGCCAAACATGAACACACTTTTCTTGGCAATCCCCGATAGTTGGCTGCTTAAGATTTAACCCATGTATCCTGTCTGGCTTTCTCACATATTGACTGCTCTAATTTAGTGCTGGCCATGAAGAAACTCGTAGGCCTACCACACCTCTTTTCTGCTTTCCACACAAATGCAAGGTTGCTCCCTGGATTTCTTTTCCAAGTCAGTCAAGTAGTAAAGTCTGGGACTAATTTCTACATATCGATATAGATATGGCCCTGAATGTTTAATTCTAAGACATTCTATTGACTTTATCTTTTAGAAATATTCTGTTGAAGTCTATAGAGAAGTTAAGGTTCTGAAATATAGCACCTTATTATCATATCTGACCATCTCAAAATGGAAGGAGAATAATGAGGAGATAGTTAAACTCTCTGTTCCTAGAGTTATTCATGCAGAAACTAAATGAATCATTTTATTAATGTTGCCAAAGAATTATCAGCTTTGACTATGTAATGGGAGTAATCACCATTCCTACCAGTTTTACAACCTTGGGCCATTTTCAGTGGACCATTTGTGGGAATCAATGGTGAAGGATTTGGTGCCTTGTGATGATGGCACAGCTGGCCCTTGATTCTATAATAAGAACACCTATAGGGAAAGGAGATGAGAGGATCAGTTACTAAGCAAGTCAGAAATATATGCTTATTAGGCTTTAGAGGAAAAAGTAACTTCTGCTCTCATCCTTTCTAGAATATTTGCTGTTAAACAGTGTTTCTGGAACCTCCTGGCTATGAGGGAAACTACCCTTTGCTCCTCACAAATTCCCCAGCACAATTATCATGATCCAGGTACTTCCTCAAAACTAATTTTAACTTTCCATAGGTATTTAATTTACGATAACTGATACAGAGACAGGGGAATTAATTCAATGAACAAGCCAAAAATGCCATGGATGACCATCTTCAAAAGACATTGAGCAACAAAAAATCTAATGTACCTTAACACAATTTGGGAAAGAAAGTTCAGGGGTCAAGGGGCTTCAAGGTATCTGTTGCCCTCTCTGTCCCCCAAAATTGTCTTGATATGCTAGATTCATATAGGTTGAAAGCAGGTGGCTGAATGGAAGTTAGCAGTTATTTCCAATACCATACATATGATAAATTGTCTAATCATATGGATCATGCCACTGTTCAGAATTTTGGAGAGCTACTTACCTCTGAGGTAAAGACCTAGTGCTTATTATCACTAGAAATACTGTAAATTCACAAAACTCTCTTTTTCTACTTCCCATAATGTTCATTCCCATGGAAACTGCTCTCATATGCCAAACTTTCTCAAAAGTTTTCCTCTATCATTCTTATCTCTTTCTTTAATTCTCCCCTGAATTTGACTTATTCTTTGAAGACAAATCAGGTTATTTTGTTACAATAGTTTGTTAGCTCTTGGCAATGTTTTTCATCTTCAACTTATTTTCTTTTCTACATCTTTGCAACTAATCCTGTATTATCATAAACATACAGTTACTGTAAGACCTGTCTAATCCTCTTTTAAAATGATAACTGGATCAAAATGTCCTCGTAAGAGCTTCAATTTTTACATATTTCTTTGGAATAATAGGCATTTTTCAAAACATTAACAAATGAAATAAGTGGTAACAGAAATATGGTCAGCACTAAACTGCTAGAAGACTCATTAAGTAAAGAACTATTGTCCTCTCAGGGAATTTATGCAAGATATGAGCAAGAAGGTACGTATTAATTAATCAAGCAACTAGTATTTATTAAGTGTCTACTCCATGCTAGGCACTGTTTTTTGCATATAAGCAGAGAGAATGAAACAATCTCATTTCAGAATGAGTTTACATTTTAATGGAAGAGACAAGCACAGATAAAAATAGGTAGTATAAATATGATAAAGTTGACAAAAACAAAAATTTTAAAAAATAAATGAAATTTGTTAAATTAAATTTATTAAATAAAAGGGAAGATACTAGCAGTAGGGTACATTGGGCAAGACTTCATACAGAAGACGACTATTCATTCCAAATCATGGTCACTAATGATATTTCCAAAAGAAATGTCATGAAAAACCATATTCAGGATTTTTAAGTCTTGGACAAGAACCATAAGACTGCAGGGGCACAAGTGGCATTTTCCTCACTGCTGCCCATTGAAGTCTAGGAGTGCAGAAGAGACAAATTGATTTGGGAAGAAAACATATGACTAAGAAGGAGATGTCTGGGAATCAGATATGGATTTCTGGATCATGGCATTATAGGGATAACAGATTTCTCTCTGTTACGTAGGTATGGTATGTATCAAGGTGTATATCAAGGTATGATATGTATCAAGAGACTTGCAAAAAAACCTTTAAATGAAAAATGATAATATGGAGGAAGAAAAAATGGTACTTATATGGCCCAATCCTGATGAGACAGGGAGCAACCACAATGAAAAGACTTTAAGAGTAAATACCCATTAGTTCATAGGAGACAAAAATCTAACAGAGAAGTCAGTAATAAAATGTCTATACGCAAGTGACTAAAGCTTAGACAACAAAAAAAGGAACTTTACTAGAAGCTCTAACACAGGAAGGCAAATGTGACTTCATAATATGGGTATCGTTGAGATCTGATGGGACAAAAGACTTAGTTGAAATATAACTAAGAATGAATATACTTTATACTTGAAAGACAAGATAAATATGAGGGAGAGATAGAAAGGAAGAAGGTAGTGTTACACCATAAGAATGCACATTGATGTAAACAAATTCAAGACTTATAGTTGGAAAAGCACGGCAAAGAGCATTTGAGTGAGGATCAATAGAGGGAAAACTGAAACTGATTTTCTCATTGGAGGATATTACAGAAATCATATGGACAGAAAGAGGAAATAAATTAGTAATTTGGGGAAAAGATGAAAAAGCCTGGCACAGAGGCATAATACATTAGTGACAGAGAGTTTCAATTATCCAGATATCTATTGGGGTTCTCAATCTCTCTAAAGCAGAGTAGCTAATAACTTCTAGATTTATCTTAATAATAATTTCATTCTCCAAAATGTATAGGAACTAGAAAAAGGACTTTTATTGTTGACCTGATTGTTATGAACTGGGAGGAAGTAGTTGCTGTGGTGGAAATGATAGAAACCGTAACAACCGTTATAATTGTGAAACGTTTTAATGTGAAAGGAAAAGAAAAGCAATTGGGTGATATTTGAACATGGCTCTTAGGTTTTGCAGACGTGAATTTAAAGGAACTTTTGAGAAAGAGGAGGGAAGATAACAAGGACTAAGATTCTACAAGGGAAAAAGGATAGAAAACCTTCAAAAATTCTAAAGACATGAAGGGGAACAATTCCAATGAGGAGGAAAATTGGGATTTTTCTGAATAGACCAAGATAGTTGCACAGGGAATTCCCCAACAAGCTTAGATTTTTTTTTTTAATTACAGAAAACAGAAGTAAGGACAGATAATAGAAAATGAATATTAGTGGAGAGTGATGTTTTTACAGTAGTGTCAGGAGTGCTAATACTCTCAGCTTGTGGACAAGAGGGAAGGGAAAGTTGACAAGAAGAGATAAGTTTAGAAATTGGAGGGAAAATGAACATCAAAAGAGCACAAAAACTTTTCTTGAATGGGTAGGATGGTGATAACTGACAACAGGCAGGAGAAAGAGCTTCTCATTCCTTACTTTGTTTTTAATTTTCTCTACCAATTAGAATATCCATGTGCTGGAAAATACAAAACAAAAAATACTAAAGTTGATAACTAATATAAGCAATGAGATAATAAGAGAGGACCTGATTCATAGGATCAAGATCCAACTTTCTCATTTCACAGATGAGGAAATTAATACTCAGAGGGTCTGAATGACTTTCCCAATATCACAAAGGTTGAATGAAGCAGAATTGGCATTTGAATCCAGATTCTATAACTATATATCCATCTCCCTTAATATGGTATCACGTAGTCTTCCAATCGTAGAGGAAATCAAATTGTCTGGCCCAATGAACATTGCTATTGAGTACTTACAGAACTCGTGATGTGATGAACTGGTCACTGGAAATAATATCAGACAGATTTTGGAAAGAGAAAGAGATATCCTGGAAGTGGAGAAAGGAAAATATTGTCCTATATTTTAAAAGGAACAGAAAAGTCTTCAAACTGTAGATCAGTCAACTTGATGCATTTAGTGAGTCTTAAACTGGGTCAGAAAAAAAAATCACCAGTATAGAAGAGGGAAATGCAGTTTATTTGGGAAAAACTTTAGGGTTCTTAGTGAAATATAAATTCAGGTTGAATTAACATTGTGAGGTGAAAGCCAAAAACACTATTAAAACTATCTCCCCTTCACTAAGAGAAAAGTAATTTCCAGAAATAAGATAATGCTCTGTCTCTGTACTGAGAATTCATTAGATCTCATCTGAAGTATTATGTTTCATAATGGGCACCACAGTTTAAGAAAGACATTACTAAGCTATAAAGCATTCATAGGTGGGCAACTAGCTTGGTGAAGGACCTTGAGTTCATGCTAAATAAAGAACTATTGAAGGAACAGAGTATATTTGTATAATAGGAGAAAAAATTCATGGGAGACCTGAAAGTTGTCACTTGGAAGAAGAGTTGGAAATGTTCTTTTTGACCACAGAGTGCAGAATCAAGTGCAGTAAGTAGAAGTTGCAAAGATGCAAATTTAGGTTTGATATCAGGAAAACTTTCCTCACAATTAGGGCTATGTATCTGAAAGTGAAATGGGGTTCCTGGAGGGGGAGCAAGTTACCTCTTCTTGAAAGTCTTCAAGATGGTTGACCACTTACTAGCAATGTTAAGTGGGTATTGCTTTTGGCTGGACTTGATGCCTGCCTGCTGAGATCCCTTCTAAAGTTCAAATTCTTTGATCATATAATTCTTATTTTAGATTCTCTTTTTAGAGGTTTATAGAGTAGATAAGACATATAGACATTCTAATCTTATACTTGATATGCCATTTAGTTTATCATTGCCCAGAATACTGAGGAAATTGAAAACAGAAATAGTTCAAATACGGAAACTTTTCTGAATAAAAAGTGAAAACTGCTGAATCATTTTTGACGCTCTCACCTCATCTATGGTACTGCCAGTGCAATGAACATTTTGTGTGCTATAATGCCTACTAGGCACCTACTGCCCCTTCTCCTGTTCCCACAAACTGATCTAAGGCTATTAGTCTCTCTGCTGGCCAGAGGTGCAGCCCCCACTCAAGGAAAAGACCTGAGGAACCTCCAGCCTCCCTAAGATTTCTTTTTTTTTTTTTGTAGCCACTGGGAGCTTTGTTGATGCAAAAGCAGCAGGTCTGAATTTTAGCAAGGAGCTAAATAAAGGCAGTGATATAGGAAAAGGACCAGACTTACAAAGAATGATTTTAGGGTTTCCTTATGGGTTATTGAAGATCTAGGGTAAGTCTTGCAAGATAAAGAAGTTTTGCAAAATAAAGCACATTTAATCACAGGGTGAGAACTATGAATGACACAAGATAAAGAAATCCCATTCCTCACATTGGACTGGGGACAAGGAATTCCATGGTTGAGGATAAGGGGGAAGTTTTGTAGTAAGGGGAGACTTTAGGGCACCAAGGGCTTCACAAAATCAATCAATATTATTTTAACTCTTAGGGCACTGTTTCTATCCATATCATTTCCCCACTCAACCACTAGGTAAGACAATTCTTTGCAGGGGGAGTGGGAAGGGACAAAGGCAGTTGCTTCTTGCTGAACAGGAAGTCTGCTTCAGGGGCAAGGAATAGATTGAGAAGTAGTCGGGGTGTGAAAATAGAGACAGTCGAGTCCAGAGTGGAGAGAGGCAAACCACTCAGGCTCATTAAGGGAAGGGGTTAAGGCCAGCAAAGTTGATCTCATATTCTACCTACTTCTTGCTTCTCTGCCTCAGCATTGCTGTCTGCTTCACCATCAACCCAAATGCTTTTGGGAGAGGGACAAAGGCACCATTCCTGCCTGAGTGGGTGTGGGGAGGAGAGTAAATTAGGCTAAAGTAGCATTCAGGGGATAAGGGGATGAGGAGAGTGTAGAACAGGTATCCTTGCTGCATGACCATCTGCAGGTAGATAGCATAGTCTAGGAGACATAAAGCCTTCCAGACAGTTCTTTGAAAGGGGTACCTAGGTCCATGGCCTCCAACTGCTGAACCCAGAGCCTTCCAGTTTTGACTGGAGAGGAGCTGTAGTTCCTTGTCTCTTTTACCTTTTAGACTTAGCAGACTCTTATCCCAGTGGCTAGGAGAAGATCGTAGGAGTTCAATTAATATTTGGACTCCCAAGTTTTTGGCAAATATTGAAGAGAGAGGTGTGAGAGCTGGTACAAAATGTGAATAAATTCACTTAGACCTTCTGTATAGCCCTTGGGAGCTTTATTGATGCAAAAGCAGAGGGCCTGAGATTTAGCAAAGAGCTAAACAAAGGTCCTCCCTAATATTTCTATTAGCCATAAATATCATCCTTTAACAATACATAAAATCCCAATGCAGACCTTTCTTTCCTCTCTGTTGCTGAAGCTAGCTTATGAGAAAATCACAACTGCTGCAAAATGCAAGAAATATTATGAACACTTCCTCTTTCAAGCAATTCCTATGAATCTCAAATAGTGCTAATTCAATTACTCTGTGGAATCCCCATATTTACTATAATAAATGTCATAACCACATATCACTGATTGCTGAAGCCTACAACTTTTATAGCTTCTAGTTTGACCCATAAAATATTCTTGATAAGTTAGATTAATAGATTATTATGAAGTAGTCAAAGAGTGATTTTAAAAACTACTCAATGCCCCTGTTACTATCCAGCATTTCTAATAAGGTTTTGTTATACTATTTCACACTTTGAGATATCCAAAATTTTCAATCTATTATGTTCTGTCATGATCCTTCAACTATCTGTGTATCAAGTCATCAAAGTCAGTTGTTTTGACTCATAGAGAATCTGTGTGGTTTTATGGAGTTATTACTCTTTGCTTTTTTTTTTTAACACTTTTTCACTTCACTATTTCCACACATTAAAGTTGTTTCATTTTTTCCCTCTCTCTATCTCCCTCTGTCTCACTGTCTCTGTCTCCATATCTCTGTCTCTCTCTGTTTCTTTAGACTTCATCTTGGATTTCTTGATTCCTACTCTGGATATTTGTCATTTCCTCCCCCCTCCCCAATCTGTTTTGAGAGTTCTATTATTTTTACATCAAAAATTCTAATTTTTGACCTAAATTCAGTCCTATTATCTTTCTTTTGTGGATTTTATTTCTCTTAGATGATCCTTGGTTTTTTTTGTTATTACTCCATGAATACCACCTTACATCATGCTCTATTAGTTCACTTTCCCTGTTATAATGATATTTGCCCAAAAAACAAAATATTGTCACAACACCATGAATCTAAAGCTAAAAAGGGACCCCAGAAGCCATTTGATATGCTTATGTTGGTTTCTTATTGTGATTGTATTGAGATTTCCTCCCATTTTTAGGACCTTTTCTGTGGGTTTATCTGCTTAGATGCCAAGCTATTACTGAAATTTTTCTCTTAATGTCTTCAGTGTTTCATTACTTTTCTTATGTCACTTATATTCTGGCTTGTCTCTCTTTCCTGGTGCTCAGACTGTTGATGCTGGGTTTTAGAGTTATCTCAGCCCCCTTTATTGATATATACAGGAATTACCGATCTGGGTTTCTGTGCTGAATAACCTGTTGGTGCTATAGGATTTGCTTTAACTCATCTTCTAGTCTCTCTTCTGGCATAGTTACCTGAGTGGGCATGTTTTCATCTTGCACATTCCTTATTCTGACCCACTCCACTTTTGATGTAAGGAGAGCAGGTAGAATCAATATCTATAACTTTTTTAAGCATGAGAGTTTTATAGGAGAGGTATTCAAGCAGAGTCCCTGCAGGGTTTCCTGGCCTAGGAAATGCAAGCTCGGAAGTTTGCTTTTGCTTGCTCTCAGATATGACAATGTAGTTAGAAGAAGGGTGTTATAAGCATTTAAGTTCTGTGGTGTTAATTCATAAAGTTTTTTATTTTTTACCTTGGTCAAGGAATTCAGTCTTCTCAACAAATATATTTAGAAATAATTACTGTATACCAGGCATATATAATACCTTTCTTCTAGAGTTGAAGGGTCACAGAAGTTTGGAAAAAGCAACTAGTCCACTATCTTACTAGTAACGTACTTAATGCTTTTTGGACAATTACAAAATATGAATGATGTTACAAGGACTTCATCATCTTGTGTGATACATGATGTATGATCCTTAAATGGTGACCTTACAAAGCTATCATAAGGAAAGATTTTTAAAAACGTAAATCATCATGGAAATATATTCAATTCAGTGCAGCAAATATTTTTACAGAACTATGCTTGCATAAGCACTGTACCATGAAATTGGGAGCTAAGAACAAAAATATTCTTGTCCTGTAGTAGTTTACTTTGTGTTGAGGGAGTACATGTACATAAATAAATAAATATAAAATAATATAAGTAGGGAGAGACTATCTGCTCTCACTTGGACTATTCAATGGTCCTGTAATGAATATCATTGCCCCATCTCTCTCCACTACAATAAACCATCATGTAGAGGTCAAAGTGCCTTTTCTTTGGCACAGATATTCATGCTGTACTCAATAAACACCAATGGTTCTGTGCAAGATAAAATATAAAATCTTTTGGTGACCCTTTCCAACCTGGTTTTTACCTATCTTACCATATTCTTTAGACATAATGCTCTTCCCATACTCTACAGGAGGATTGAACATTTTCTCTATTTCCTCACATAAAACTATTTTCCATCTCTGTGCCTTCCTCTGTCTGTCTTCCAGACATGTTTGAAATCCATTTCATCTTTAATCCTACTTCACTTCTTTCATCACTAGTTAAAACACCAAATGCTTCATGAAATGGGACTCTGGCACATGTACAGACCTCCTATTGACATAGACTCACAGGAAGAGGTTAGACAGGTTGTTTTCAGGAGGTTTAAGATCATGTATAGAAGTTCCTTGGACATGGATTTCCTGTTTACAGACCATGTGGTGACTAGGAGGTTCTATGATCTTCTTCACAGGGGTTCAAAAAGGACTTACACACCAGAGCCCTGGTCCATTTTCTGTCTTTGATTCTTTAACTCATAAAATGTTGAGAAATATTCCCATCCTGAGACAAGAGGCCTATGGGCCTTTGGCCCTTTGTGGTCATGTGATGCCATGAATACAATCCCAGGTTTTTAAATGCCTTCCACAACATTTGCACTTTTCTGAAAGATGAAAGGAGAGCAGTGTCCTACAGTCCTATCAACCCAATATACAAATTGTAAACAGCCAACTCAATATCAGTGCTCTGAGGAGCAAGGAGTGACCTTCAGGGTCCAATAAACGATAGCAGAGATGAAAATTTATCCAGTAGTCATGCCTAATCTGGAAGTGAATTTGATGAGATCAATGTTAGTTTGAAACTTTGCTAAAAGTGTACCCCTGATGTGTGTGTGTGTGTGTGTGTTAGTTGTACTTTTTGTTCTTGATCTAATCTTAGAAATAAATATTACTTTTTAAAGCTTAATGGATGTTAGCTGGCTACTGAAATGCTACAAATTGGTGGCTAGAGTGAGGAGAACATGAACAGTGAGAGCCTGAGTCAAGGGCAGGTTGGAAAAGCCAATCACAACCTTTCATGGTACAATAGAATAGGGCAAATGTATCTAGACTGTCTCTCAGATAATGAACCAGAGGATATTCACTAACTACACAAAGGATTTCTTTATTCCACCAATTGCTAGTGCCCTCCATCCTTAAATACTTTCTATTTAATTTCCTTGTATATATTTTGTATTTATTCAGCATTATTTATATGTGTACATATTATGTCTCCAAGCAGAATGAAAAGTATATAAGGATAGCAATTGTTTCACTTTTTTTTGTCTTTTCATTCTTGGATAACAGAAGGGGAGAAAAGCAGACTAAAATAAATGGATTTTGATAGATTGATTTTTAACGCAAGTGATCAGGAAAAGTCTGGCATACATAATACCTGAATTATTCTTTGAAATAACCTAGAAACCTAGAAATTCTATTAGTTGATGGTGTAGATGAAGCATATTCCACATATAAGACATTTATGTAAAGGTAATGAGACAAGAGAAAGGCAGGACGACAAGGAAAGGGAATAAGCATTTATTACATGCATTGGCTGGCAGAAATGAATAGAAGTGTGAAAGAAGACAGAAAAAATTACATCAACTTTAATGAGAAGAAACAGTGATTTACAAGAGTTTATACACAGCGAGACAAAACATAATAAGTACCAGAACTTCAAGACAATGAAGTCATTGCTTACTACAATACAGCATTTACCTTCTTGAGAATAGCACTACCTTTTGAACAACATCCTTAAAGGCTTGTTTGACTTGCTGGTTCCTTAGGGTGTAAATGAAAGGGTTCAACATGGGAGCAACTGAAGTATTAAGAATAGCTACTCCTTTGGTCAATGATGCTTTTTCTTTTGCTGAGGGGTTCACATACATAAAGATGCAGCTGCCATAGGAGATAGAAATGACAATCATGTGAGAGGAGCATGTGGAAAAGGCTTTTTTTCTCTGGCTAGCAGAAGGGATCCTCAAAATTGTCCGAATGATATACATATAGGACAGAATCACTAATGCCAAAGTAAATAGCAGAGTCACCAAAGCACAATAAAAACCAATCACCTCTAAGATATGTGTGTCTGAGCAAGAGAGTTGCAAAAGAGGAAAATAGTCACAGGAAAAATGATCAATGACATTTGATCCACAGTAATCAAGCTGTACAATAAGCATGAGTGGTGGAAAAATGATAATGAATCCTCCCAACCAAGCACAGAAGACAAGCAAAGTGCAGACTTTGTTGTTCATGATGGTTGTATAATGCAGGGGCTTGCAGATAGCAACATAGCGATCATAGGACATGGCGGTAAGTAGGTAAAATTCAGTTACCCCCATAAAAATGAAAAAGAATAACTGAGCTGCACAGTTGTTAAAGGAAATGGTTTTGTTTCCAGTAATAATGGTAGTTAGGAATCGAGGAATGCAAACAGTAGTGAAAGAGACTTCTAGGAAAGCAAAATTCCGGAGGAAAAAATACATGGGTGTCTGTAGGTGGGGATCCACCAGGGTAAGGGTGATGATGGTCACATTCCCAGTTATACTCAAGATATAAGCAACAAAAAGAAAAAGAAAAATCACAGTCTGAAGTTTTGGATCATCTGAAAGTCCCAGAAGGATGAACTCTGTGATCACAGTATGATTTTTCATTTTTGTTTCATCCTGCAACTACAAACCTCCTGGTGAAAATGAGAAAGCAGAATGAGGACAAGTGGAGATGAAAGATTTATCTACAAAATAAGCAGCTATCAAAATTTTTTAAATTAGAGAAAAAATTATCACAGAATTTAAAAATCTCTGAGTTAGAAGAGGAACCACAGAAGCCATCAAATACAACACATATCTGGGCAAGAATCCATTTGATAACATAATAGAAGTGGACATTTAACCTACATTTTGATAACTCTAGTAAATACTAACCTACTAGATACCTAGTAAATCATTCCAATTTTAGAATTTCTTCTTTATATGAAAAATTTGCCTCTGAAATTTCTACCCTTGCTCTCAAGTGACCTTCCCTATTTCTGAATTTCTGCTAAGTCAAAAATAAGACAGTCTCTCTTCCATATATGACAGTTATCATATACCTACTTTCTTCAACAAATCATCATACATATGACCATAAAGCTCTTCAGTATCCTGGTCACACTCCTTTGGGTATGTGGCTTGTTCACTAGTCTGTAAATCCAAAAGTTTATATATACTAAAATTTGGCACCCAGAACTAAAACAATCATCCAAATGTGGTCTAATCACAGAATACAGCAGCTTTACTATCTCTCTAGTCTTAGACCATATGATACTGTCAAAAAAGCCAAAGATCACATTGTTTATTTTTTAAACTGCCATATCACGGGATTATCACAAGTTGAGATTGCAATTCATGATCACTTTCCTACCTCGTCATTTTGAGATAAACTGTTGTCCAGTCATACCTTCTCCATTTTGAACTTCTGAAGGTGAGTTTTTAACACCAGTATAAGACTTTAATCCTTATTAAATATAATGTTTCATAAAAACTGGACCCATTATTCTAACTTGCCAATATCTTTCTGGATCTAAATTTTTTTTATATCCTTTTAGCAAAAGCTACTATTTCCATTTTAATATTCAAATACTTTCCACATAACAATTCTGTGAGTCAGGTGGCACAAATTTAGCCTTATTTTACAGATGATTAGCAGAACCCCATACTCAAAGCTTGGTCTTTCTCATTAGCTTATACAAACATTATGTAAAACAAGATATTCTTGTGTTATAAGTTAATTCCCTGAAGTTAAATTCAGTAACAGTTATTATTATTTATATCTGAAAATATGTGGAAAGTAATTGTTACATTGTAATTAATAATTTCATTTTACCTATGGCATAATACAATCACATTCAAGTTCAACAGATCATGATGATGAAATGAGAAACAATCCTTAAAAGATTCAACAAGTGGATGATTTAACATTTAGAGTTGGCGAAGTAAAACAACAGCAACAAACAAAAATACAGGCTCAGATTACCTGGGAAGGGGGAGTACTACAAAACCTAAATTCATAATTTTTTATACACATATATGGTTTCATTTTGATCTCCTGCTGCTGGAGCACAGACAGCATTTTACTTCTCTCCCAACCATCAAGAGTTTATGAATATGTCAATGGTAAAAAGCTGAAGTCAAGTCAAATATTGGCCTTAAATAACTTCTGTATTTGTAACTGAGATCTGCTCTTTTACTTGCCTTTTTAAAAGTAATGGATGTCTAAATATATTATTTGCATTAGTCACTGAGGTTAAAAAATACAATTTGTTAGTTTATTTCTAATATCCTGTGTACAATGGTAATAGCAACCAAGTTTAAAAAAAAACTTCAAGACTAATAACATTCATGTTCAAAATGTGAGCATCTAGTCTACAGTCTCATTTATGAGTACCCAAACTACCATGGAAAAATCAGTGAAATCTTAAGTCACTTTCAAGATGCAAGTGTACTAACAGGGCAAATTACCTCTCATAAAAGAGGCAAGAAAAAACTTTTTCAATGGAGGGGAAACAGGGGGAGGTGAGAGGGAAAAAGTGAAGTTTACTCTCATCACATTTAACTTAGGGAAGGAACATCATGCACACTCGAAATCCATCTTACACTACAGGAAAGTAGGGGAAAAGGGGATAAGTCAGGTGGGGGAATGAAAGAACGGAGGACAAATGGGAGGAGGGAGTAATTGGAAGTAAACACTTTAGGGGAAGGACAAGGTCAAAAGAGAGAATAGAATAAATAGGGGGCAGGATAGGATGGAGGGAAATATAGCTAGTTTTTCACAATACGACTATCATGGAAGTGTTTTGCTACACATATATAGCCTATATTGAACTGCTTGCCTTCTCAGTGAGGATAGGTGGGGAGGGAGGAAGGGAGAGTAGTTGAAACTCAGTTTTAGGAACAAATGTGGAGAATTGTTTTTACATGCAACTGGGAAATAAGAAATACAAGTAATAGGGTATAGAAATCTATCTTGCCCTACAAGAAAAGAGAGAAGATTGGAATAAGGTAAGGGAGGGGTGTGATAGAAGGGAGGGCCAATTGTGGAAAGGGGTAATCAGAATTCAGAGTGTTTTGGGGTGGGGAGAGGGGATAGTTGGGGAGAAAATTGGAAACTCAAAATCTTGTGGAAATGAATGTTGAAAATTAAAAATAAATAAATAAATTTTTGAAAATAAGAAAAATTATCAATAAAAAAGATGCAAATGTACTTAAGAATTTCATCTGTGAAGATCATGGCATCCTTCCTTGAACAACTCAAGAATCAAAGACTAAAACCAAAGTAGACAAATTTGCATGAATTCCCCATCAACAACTAGTTCTTCTTCCAAACATTACTTATAATTTCCCCATAATGTCGCTGAAAACTGTAAGGCCAAAAGGAAGAGACTATGTTTATATCGGTGGTTTTGGTCAATGACAAGTCTAAATATTGTTCTGAGCTAAATTTAATTTCTTGATTTTGCTCCATTACTGCATAAAAAGTCATCTCCCCAGGAAATTCTAATTAGTTTTTCCATGAAAATTTTTTTATTTAATTACCTAAAAATGTTCTCTCAAAGAAGCTGGAGAAGAACTTCTCTTTAATATCAAGAAATATCACTCTTTATACCGTGTTTTACATAGGACCTGCACACACTCAAGAACTTTAGTCTTTCCAGATTGAGTGACCCGACACAGGAGGAACAGCAATCTTTCATAATAACCTGATTGCTTATAAATCAATACTGCCTCAGGTAATGAAGGACAAATCAATCAAAACAACATATCTTCTCAAAGGGTAAAATGTGATTCTAGAAAATCAAAGTGACTACTCAGGATATTGAGTTGATTTCTATTTACTTTAATACATAGGTTTTGAAAGGATAGGTCTAAAAACTCAAGGATCATTTGTACTAAGAATGGATACCAAAAGAAAATGAAATAACAATTCTTGTCAAATGCTACTCACTTTTGTAGACTTTTTATGACTTCAGTCAAAATTTGAGGCCTGAATTTTCTTTATAACTTACTTAAAAATCAAGATGTAACAAAGCATTACTCTGTAAGAAGAGGCATGTTTTAAACATTCATGTAGCTCTGTCCAACCTCATCTTTCACATATGTATTACACAGAAACATAGATGTTACATGTTTATATAATAAAGAACACTCCCTGTTATCCTTGTTCCATACTAGACAAAGAGATATTTCCCAGTCCATTTTGTTACTTTCCACTCAAACCAATCTCTTGATTTGAGATCCTACAAAATTCTATCCACTGAAACTGAGAAACAGTCTCCAAAAATTCTAGATGGATTTCTAATAAATGTTGCTCTGGTGCAGGTTTTTCTTAACTTTTTTTGTCTGTCATTAAATGTACTCCTTAAAACCCTTGGTAGAATCTAGTAAAACTTATGGAAAACGTTCTAAGAAAAACTTTAAATGCACAAAATAAAAATGTAGGATTACAAAATAAATGAATTGTATTGAAATAGTTATAAATATTTTTAAAATAAAGTTCAAAGACCACAGACACCCCCTGTTATCAAAGAAAGGAAGGTAAAATGCTTTCAAACTTTCCAGGCAAAGAGCATTGTCTATTACCCAGAGCTGAATTTATCTTACTCTCTTCTATTTTCTATGGACTCTGAGGGATTCATCTAGCAAATTAATAAAGGATGTCAGGGAGAAGTTATATATAAAGAAGTTATATGTAAAGAAGTTACGAGTGAATCTATGACAAAATTCTTTTTCACACGATTTTGATCAAAAAGTCTAAGGAATGGTAGTCATAAAAAATAATTAAAAAGGAGCCCCATAAAGGAATGAGATTATCAGCTAGGGTGATTGATCATGAATATGAGTTTCTAATGTGGGAAAATATTTCCCATATTTTTCGAAATAACATTTTGCCTAAACTCCAGGGAAACTGTATTGTGAACTCCCTAGAGATGGACCAATTCCAGAAGAGATTTCTACTACTTTAAATGATGAGAGGATACTAGAATGTCCTTTGGTATCCCAGCATCTTATTTCTTATGTGCCCTACTCATTAAATTCAGATTGAAAGGTTTCCTGGTTTAACTTCCTATTTTAACATCTATTTGCTCCTTCCTCATATTTTTCATAGCTCTTATATACCTGTTTCAAACTTTTATACACAACCATTTTTGCATTATTTTAACGGCTTATATATTTATAGATTAAGAACAGCAAATATGTTCTCATAACATCAAAAATGACAAGTTTTATCTGTAGCAATCATTGGTTCTTTTTTTTTTTTTTTACCCTTGGTCTTCACTGAAGACTAACCTTCTTTAATCAACAATATTTCATTGGTTACCACATATCAGGCAGAGTACTAGGTGACAGGAACACTAAGAAAAAAATGAACCAGTCCTTGCCTTCAAGGAGCATATATCTCATTAATTCTTATTTTAATCACCATAATTCAGAAGAATGTGTGAATTTAAATAATTTAATTATCTTACTGCAAGTATGACACCATTTTAAAAAAAATAACTGTTCTTCATATTAAGGAAAGATTTGCCCAGTTTTGATTTTTCTTTGAAGATTTTTTAAGAAATATAACCTCTGTGACTCTAAAGGGGAAAGTCAAGATGATAGAGTAAAGAAACCACTCAGGTGAACTTTCCCAACATTACCCTCCAAAAACTTTAAAATAATGCCTCAAATTGAATTCTCTAGTGACAGAGACAAAAAAAAAATCAGAGTGAGACATTCTTCAAGATCAAGACAACATTGGAGGAAAGAAAGATCTGTGACGTGGAGGAGACTGTCCCAGGACCTGCCTGGACAAAGCATCAGTAGTAAAACCTAGTGGTAGTGATATAAGTAGCAGCAGCTTCAGGAGCTCTCAAGTCAGAGGTGGTAAGAGGATCTAGCAACTCGTCAGAAAGAGATTACATGGCAATATAGGAATGAACTGTTTAGAAATTCCCTTGCCTCTACGCATTTCTAAGTCAAAGTTCAAGGGCAAAGAACAACTTTGGTTAAAAGGCAGTGGAGGCACTGAGAAGTTTCACTTCTAGTCCCAAGGGAAGACAGGCCCTAAGAAGTAGTATCAATTGCTGTCCCAAGGGATCAGGGGCCATAGTGCAAAGAACAGTAACTACACTTCTTACTGGATCACAACACTTTGGAAGCACTGAAAATGTGCAACCCCCAGAACTAGCTCTGAAAATAATAATGCAAAAAAGCTTGAAGCTTTAATTAGTTTCCCACTAACCTCTCTACTCTAGGAAAAGAGTCCAACACTAATATGACATAATGTTCCAAATCAAGAAATAGAGTAAAAAAAATGAGCAAATAATAAAAAAGAATTTGATCATAAAAACCACGGTGGTGATAGGGAAGATCAAGACACAAACTCAGAAGAAGACAATGAAGTCAAAACAACTACAAGCAAAGCCTCAAAGGGGAATAAAAGTGAATTGGACATATGGTTAATAAGAATTTCTGCAAGAACTAAAACATTATTTTAAAAATCAAATAAGCATGGTTGAGGAAAAATAAGTAAAGCAACAAAGCCAAAGGAAGTGAGAGAAATTTTTAGTTCTCTCTTGTATTCAACAAATTGTTGAATTAGAACCAAAGTTTTTCCCTTTTTAAACTTCTTCATCCAGAAATAAATCAGCATAGGAAATCTTAGGCATATCCTTACCCAGGCTAAGAGCTAAACAAAGAGAGTAAAAGAAATTCTAAGTTTAGGTGAATGAGTGAATTCTTGTTCATTGTGTTTGTTCAGACAGGATTGGAGTAGAATTAGATTCCCTCTCTGATATGTAGTGTCTCTTTGAACAAGACTTGGGTGATTCAACTTACATGTCCCTAAGACCCTAATTAGAATACTTATTCTTATTATAATATTTTTTTCTTAGTAATTGTTAACCAATTAAGAATTAATTGCCACTCTTAAAAATAGTCACTTGTCCAAGAGCATATAAATTGTGAGACCATCATTATAAGGGTCTTTGACATTCAAGAGTCACATAACTTTTTTATTAATAAAATGCTAAAATTATTAATAAAATGATTAATTACCCAGAAACTATGTCTTCTGAACTTTTGAAATGTCACAAAAGAAAATTACAGAAAGAAAATTAACAACTTTGTAAAAAAAACAAAAAGGTGCAAAAATACTAATGAAAATACCTTAACAAAGAGAAATGACCAAATGGAAAAAGAAGTTCAAAAGGTCATTGAATAAAATAATTCCTTAAAAATTAGAATTGGGCAACTGGAAGATAACGACTCTATAAGATGCCAAAAAAAAAAATGAAACAAAGTCAAAAGGATGAAAAAATATAAGGAAATGTGAAATATCTCATAGTAAAAACAACTGCCCTGGAAAATAGATCAAAAAGAGATAATTGAAACCTTATGGGATTACTTAAAATCAAAGAAAGAACATATTAAAAATTGCCTTCATATCCTTGAATCAGAGAGTAAAATCATATCCTGAAAGGGATCCTAAAATAAAATTTGAAGGAATATTAAAACCAAATTCCAAAGTTCCAGGGCAAAGGGAAAATACAGCAGACAGAAAGAAAACATTCAAATATCAGGATCACACAGGATTTAGCAGTTACTACATTAAAGAAGTGGAGAACTTGGAAAATGCTATTGTGCAAATGAAAAGAGCAGGGTTTACAACCAAGAATAATTTACCCAGCAAAACTGAGCATAATATTTCAAGGGAAATATGGATATTAAATGAAATAAAGGACTTAAGGAAATAAAATATTCCAGATGGAAAGCCAAAGCTGAATAAAAAATATGACTTTCAATTACAAGACTCAATAGAAGCATAAAAAGGCAAACAGGAAAGAGGAATCATAAAGACTCAATAAATTTAACCTGTTTAACTTTCTATATGGGTAGATATATGTATCTTCTAAGGGTTTTGTCTTTATTAGGGCTGTGAGAAAGGGGTATATATTGAAAGCAAGTGCGGGAATGAGTCAATTATGCCGGTATAGCATAGGAAAGTAGCCATGAAAGAAAGATTTTCTAAGAGAAAGGAGAGAGAACGAAGAAAATTATCTCATTCAAATCTGGCCTCAGACACTTACTACTTGAGTAATCCTGTCCAAGTCACTTAATCCTGTTTGTCTCAGTTTCCTCATCTTCAAAATGAGCTAGCAAATCCACTCCTATATCTTTGTTAAGAAAACTTCAAATAGGGTCACAAAGAGTCAGACATGACTAAAACCACTAAGTAATAACAAACAAAATAGAGTTGAAAGACACACATAGGAACTATCTGAACACAATGACAAAATACTTTTCACACAAATAAAGTCAGATATAAACAATCGGAGAAATATTAATTACTCATGGGTAGGCTGAACCAATATGATACAAATAGCAATTCCTCATAGGTTAATTTATTTACTCAATGCCATATCAACCAAACTACTAAAGAATTATTGTACACATTTAGAAAAAATAGAAAAAAATAAAATTCTTCAGGAAGAATGAAAACTCAAGAATATCAAGGAAATTCATAAGAGGGAAAGTATTAAGGAATTTATCCTAGCACTTCCAAATTTCAAACTAAATTACAAAGAATTAATTATCAGAACAATATAGTTAGCTATGAAATAGAGTGATGGATTAGTGGAATAGATTAGGTAAACAATATACAGTAGCCACTAACTATAATAATCTAGTATTTAGTAATACCAAAGGCCTAAGCTTCTTGTGTAAGAACTCAACATTTGACAAAACCTCCTGGGAAAACTAGAAAGCAATTTGGCAATGATTAGATGTAGATCTACTTTTATACTCTATACAAATGATATGGTCAAAATATAGATAAATGATTTAAACACAAAGGATTATATAATAAGTAAATTAGGGAAATACAGAAAAATGTACCTGTCAGACCTATGAATAAGGGAAGAGTTTATGACCCAATAAGAAATAGAGAGTATTACAGGAAATAAAATAAATAATTTTGATTATATGAAATTAAAAATCTTTTGAAAAGGCAATTTTTAGAAGAAATAAAAGCTATCAATAGAGATTAAAATGCTGTAAATCACTACTGATTAAAGAAATGCAAATTAAAAGAACTCTGAGATGCTACCTCCTACCTGTCAGATTGTCTAACATGACAGAAAAGGAAAATAACAAATTCTGAAGGAAATGTAGAAAAATTGAGACACTAATATACTGTTTATAGAGTTATGAACTAGTCCAGCAACTTTAAATATCAGTTCGTAACTACACCCAAATAGTTATTAAAAAAAAAACCCAACTATGTGTACCTTTTGATCCAGAAACACCAGTACTAGGTCTGTATCACAAAGAGATCAAAGAAAAATGAAAAAAGTACTTATTTGTACAAAAAAATTTATAGCAATTCTTTTTGTGGTGGTAAAGATTTAGAAATTGAAGTGATGCCTATCAGTTGGGAAATGGTTGAACAAATTGTGTTATATGATTGTAATGATACACTCTTATGTTGTAAGAAATGACAAGCAGATGACCAAACAAGAGATAGAGAACATTATGAAGTGTAAAATGGATGATTTTGATTTTATTAAATTGAAAAGTTTTTGCACAAACAAACCCAATGCAACCAAGATTAAGAGGAAAGCAGAAACCTGGGAAAGTATTTTTGCAACTAGTGTCTCATTTCTAAAATATATAGAGAACTGAGTCAAATGTACAAGAACATAAGCCATTCCCCAGCTGATCAATGGTCAAAGGATATGAACAGGAAATTTTCAGAGGAAGAAATTAAAGCTATCTATAGTCATACGAAGAAATTGCTCTAATTCACTATCGATTAGAGAAATGCAAATCAAAACAACTCTGAGATACCACATCACACTTATCAGATTAGCTAACAAGACAAAACAGGAAGATGATAAATGTTGGACAAGATGTGGGAGAGTTTGAACACTAATTCACTGTTGATGGAGTTGTGAGTTGATGCAACCATTCTGCAGAGCAATTTGAAACTGTGCCTAAAGGGTTGCAAGAATGTGCATACTCTTTGACCCAAAAATATTGCTTCTAGGATAGTATCCCAAAGAGATCATAAAAAGGGAGAAGGTCCCACATGTACAAAAATGTTTATAGCAGCTCTTTTTATGATGTCTAAGAATGGGAAATCAAGGGGATGCCCATCAATTGGGGAATGACAGCAAGTTGTGTTATATGAATGTGATGGGATACTATTGTGCTATAAGAAATGATGAACAGGAGGACTTCAGAGAGGCCTGGAAAGACTTATATGAACTGTTGATTAGTGAAATGAGAAGAACCAGGAGAACATAGTAACATAGTACATAGTACCAGCCACAGCAATGTAGGGGCTTAAAACATTTCCAAGGGACTCTTAAGTCAAAATGCCATCCACATCTAGAGAAATAACTATGGAATCAGAATGCAGAATGAAGCAGAATATTTCTCTTGTATTAGGTTTTGTTTTGGTTTGTTTCCTTCTTGTGGTTTCTCCTAAACATTTTAATTCTTCTATACAATATGACTAAAATGAAAATGTGGTTAATAAGAATATATGTGTAGAACTTCAGAGAATATGTACTCTTGTCAGAGCCAGAGGGCATGATCCCTCATGACTCAGTGCCTCAACAACAATCAGCAAAATGTGGGCCCCCATACAAAACAAGCCTTTTCCAATTAAGCCTCCCTCAATAGCCCCACCTGAGATCTATGACTGGGTAGGGAAGATTTTTAATTCCTGTCGTACCTTCACAGCTTAATCAACTTTCCAGGGTCACCCACTCAGTATGTGAAAAAGGGGAGACTTAAACTTAGGTTTTTCTGGCTTTCAAGTCAGGAAACACCTCCATCCATTATGCTATGTTCCCTCTCAATAACTATCCAATCCAATCCAATAAACATTTATTCAGAGCCTACTATGTGCCAGGCACTGTGCTAAGCACTGGAGATAAAAAAGAAAGTTCCTATCCTCAAGGAGCTTACTACCTAAAACCAGACAACAAGGAAACAATGAAAGAGCTAGGTCAATATTCATGTAAATATGTCCAGAGGACTAAGAAGAACCAATAAAATAATAATTCAACAATAAATCAATGAAACCTCTGAAACTACATAATTTTGTTACTCTATCAGTGGGATAATGTTATTTGCTTATAGTACTTGGTAATAAAGGTCCCCTAAAATATGATTTCTTTATGTTGTGTTGGCCACTCAAGGTTTAATTCTGTGACTCTATCATACCACTATCCTTATTCCCCTAAATCCCAGAAATTCTTTCAGTGTCAAGGCAGCTTCTTCTGACCTGAATTCAAGGCCTTTGCCAAGGCAGCACCTGTAAAATAATGGTAAGAAAGTGGCTCTGTGGTAACACAGAGGATGTGAATTTGGGGGCTTAGGTCTTATTTTTGCAACCTGAGCTAATAATGGACTGTTAGGTTGCCCAGTGGATAGAGCATTAGGTTTAATAACATGAAGATACATTTCATGAATTCAAATCCCACCTCAGACACTTATAAGCTGTGTGACCCTGATCAAGTTAATCAACCCTTTTTGCTTCAATTGCTCATCTTTAAAATGAACTGGAGAAAGCAATGGTAAACCACTGTATTTCTGCCAAGGAAACCTCAAATGGGATCAAGAATATTCAGACATGGCTGAAACAACTCAATAACAAGAAATAGCTGATAATGACCTTCCAAATCCTTAGCTTCAAAAATTAATGGGTAGGAGAGCGATAATGTACAAATGTGTTAGAAGAAGCAATGTATATGGAAAAATATGCTAGTAGGATCAAAATAACAGAAATAGCAATGAATTTAATATTACAGGACCAAGATTCAAGTCTGGGCAAAGTCATTTCAGTTACCTGATGCTTAACTTCCTGAGTTCAAAACAGCAAAAAGAACCAAAACATTCAAAGAGAATTTCTTCAGCTCCCCATATCTCATCTGATGTATCATCTCATAACCTCTTGCCATCGTTTCCTCACTGTTTTTTTCCTTTACTCTAGTCTGTGAGGAAGAAGTTGCCTTTCTCCTCACCATGATGAGCCTCTCTATGTTCAACCATGATCCCTTCTTCTCCCATCTCCTCCAGTAGATTCGTCCTGTTATAATCTTTCCCCTAATCTGCAATTTCTCCCTATCTATTGGTTCTTTCCCCTCTGTCCACAAAATTGTTGTGAAATGAAGTCATCTCATCTCTGTTGTCATCCCACACACACATACACATATATAGTTATAGGTATATGCACATGTATATGTCTGAATATAGATAGATATTTCTATATGTTTGAGATATATTATATATATATATATATATATATATATATATATATATTTTAAGGCAATCATGGTTAAATGACTTGCCCAGGGTCACACAGCTAAGTGTCTGAAACTGAATTTTAACTCAGGTCCTCCTGACTCTGAACCCCATGCACTATCCAATGTACCATCTCACTGGCCCTTCCTATATTCTTTCCTTAGTCAAACTCTTTGTAAAAAACTTATCTATCCTTGCTATTTCCATTTTCTCTCCTCATTCTTTAAAGGAACTAAGTGGTCCCATGAATAGAGAACTGGGTCTGAAGTCAGGACACACCTTAAGCTCAAATACAGTCTTAAGTTCAATATAACTTCTGTCTGCCTCAGCTTCCTCAACTGTAAAATGAGGTTAGTAATAGCATCTACCTCCAAGGATGGTTATGAGGACCTAATGAGGTGATATTTATAAAGTGTTTGTCTAAATGCCTGCCACATAGTAGATGCTTCAGTACCCTAACCCTAATTCTCTATCTCTAATCTTCTTCCCTTCTCCCTCTTCTTAAATTCATGCAATGTGCCTTCCAACCTGAAAATTCAACTGAAATTGCTCTCTTTAAAGTTACCAATAATCTCCTAATTGCCAAATCGAAGAAAGACTTCTCATTGCTCATCCTCCTTGACATCTCTGCCACATTTGATCAACTGTTGTCTCTCTCCTCCCAGGTGATGCCTCTTTTCCTGTTCTCCATGATATTGCACTATCCTGATTCTACCTGTCTAATTATTCCTTGGTCTCCTTCACTGATTCATTGTCCCCATCTTGCCCCCTACTTATAGGTACAAGACTCTGTCTGTTATAAGTCCTCTCATCTTTCTACATTCCCAGTGACTTCAATATTATTTCTTTCCAGGTACCTTCTTTGAATCCTGAATAAAATACCCCAAAACTGATGGATTCTGGTATTTACTTTTATATCGATGTTATTGTTAAGAAAAATAGGCAGGGACCATGTTATTTACATATTGGGACTAACATGTTATTTGTTTTATCCAAAAAGAAAAACATTTTTTTCTGATATATTTTTCCAATGCTTTTTCATCTCTTTATTGCTTATGTCTTCCTTCATTTAAAGGTACAAACACATACACACACATATACAGATACAGATGCATATATACACTAATATGTATTATATACACATATATATATATGTGTACATACATATATATCTATATGTAAGGGAGGATATGAAACATCTGTTTCTTCCTTGTATTATTGCAAAAGACATAGATACCATGATGAGTGGTTAACATATTTACTTTCCCAATAGTCCTTATTAGTTTCATTTTGAAATGAGAGAACATACTTGGACTATAACAAGAATTAATTTGATCCTTAAACTCTGCTTGTTATTAAGCAAACAATGAAGCTTAAATTAAAATTAAATATCCTCCTTAGTATGATTCACAGAATAAAGATAATGGGGGTGCTTTATTTTTTAAAAAGTGATGATTTCTGGCCCAAACTTCTCAGCATTCTCTTACACAAAAGTACATTTACATCAAAATCCAAAGCCTATTCACTGTACGGAACTTTCAGATCACTAATTCTTGTTATTTCAAAAATAACAGTTCTTGTTATTTCAACACTTTAATCTCTAACAACAAAAAATATCAAAGTCTAAGATGCACTTTAAACTTTAGAAGTTATCTTCTTGTACTAGAAATAAAATATACATCTAATGGGAAAAATATTTCTTAAACTCTTTTTAGTTCAGTTATTTTTTAAGTATCTTCAATAGCAAAAGGGGTTTGTCAACAAACCCATATTTGCTTTATCTGTTGGCTTATTATAGAAAAGAACTAATCCAGAAAATGATTACTAAGTCCCTGGGACTTCATTTACAAAAGATGTTAATTAAACAGTTCTTTATACTTCAAATATCTGTAATTTTCTTGGTGTGGGGAAAGAAAACAAACAGACCATCTCAAAGAATAGCTGAGAGAGCTGCAGTTGTACAAACAGAAAGGCCATGTAGATAGAAATATGGGGTCTAGTTTCCTCTGATTTTGATTCTTCATGTATTATCCATATAATTATTTTTCTCAGCTATAGAGATGGGTTGGGTCCTTGTTGCTCTGATCTGAAGGAATACAAGGACACAAATGAGCAATATTTATTTTCTTTTTATTTTTTTGTAGAGGGGAGAGAAAATAATTGCTAAAGGACCCAGAAGGAGAGGAGATATGTAACTATCAGTCATCTGAGGCTAAAGTGGAAGAGGCTAAGTGGGACAAATCAGAAATTATTATATAAAGAAGGGATTCTTAACCTCTTTTGAGAAGTGGACCCCACTGCCTCTCCAGTTAAGCTTATGGATACTTTTTTCAGAATACTCTTTGTTGCTGACATTCATAATTGAAGGAAATGCTAAATATCAACTAGAAGTCAGTAAAAATAAAGAAATAGGTATATAGATATACATAGATAGATACATATAGACATAAATATGATACACACACACAACTTGCTATTTTTGTCCAAGTTCAAGAACTCGAACCAAAATTACAGGAAGGGAAACCTAGAGATTTGGAAAGGTATTTGCAAGGAATATGAGTCAGACTAGGAAATAATTGACAGGAGTGTGTAGCAGAGACTGGATTTTATTAGTGGTTACCATATTATGTGTAAAAGCAGAGAAGAGATACTGAAGGAAAAAAATTCAAATGGAAAAAGAGATGCATGGGAATTCTCAGCAGCAGGATCTCCTTTAAAAGAGCAAGCTGAGGTTGTCACAGGGGATAGAGTCAAGATGGCCAAGTAGAAGCGTGGACCTGTTTGAGCTCTTCCCCCCAAAGCCCATATAATACCTATAAAAATGACTCTAAACAAATTCTGGAGCAGCGGAAGCCACAAAATGACAAAGTGAAACAGATTTCCAGCATAAGACAATCTGGAAGTTTGACAGGAAGGGTCTATTGACTGGGTTCAGAGTGGATTGTAGCCTAGCCTGTGCCATTCCAGCACAGATAGGACTGAAGCAGACTTCAGGGCACTGAATCACAGGCAGCTGCTACAGTTTTCAGATTTCTTGCCCCACAAATGCCAAAGACAGCTTCAAAAGATCAGTGAGAAAGCTCTTTCCCCAGGGTGAGAGGGGATTGTGATCTGCTCCAGCCCCAACCGCAAGGTAGCTATAGCCACTGTCATAGTAGTGGCTGCTTCTGAAATTCTCAGCCTACAGATAGTGGGGAAATCAAGCAGCTGATCTGGGTTTCAGTCATGAGTGTCAGTCTTGGGGTGAGGAGGAGCCCTGTCGTGGCAGAGTTGGTGGCAGCTATGGAGAAGGAATTGTACTTGCAGTTCCAGGGCAGAAAAGAGTGCTTCTGGCTGCTCACAGACAAGAGCATAGGACAAGAGAGGAATAAACATCTCTCCCTTGACTATTCCACTGTGAAGGATCTGAGAACTTACAGGTCCCTTGAGATATCTCAGAGAATAGCTACTCAAAACCTCTGAAGCTTGGACAAAGAATAGTATACCCTCCAATGGACAAAGGACTCAAAAGTTAAGTAACTAGCAGGGAAAATGCATCAAAAAAGGAAAAATAAGACTATCAAAAGTTACTTTCTTGATGAAAAGGAATTTTTTTCCTTCCTTGCTGATGAAGAAGATCAAAGAATACAACAATAGGAAGATGAAAAAATACAACCAGAGGAAGACAGAAAGGTCAAGACTCCTACACTGAAAGCCAAAACTGGGAGGAGAAATAAGAGTAATGCAAGAAAATCATGAAAAATGAGTCAACAGCTAGCTAAAGGATACCCAAAAATGCTGAAGAAAATAATACTTTTAATCTAAATGACAAAAGAGGTCCAAAACCTCTTTGAATGAAGAGAAGAATGTCTGAAGATGTAGAATTGCCGAAATGGAAAAGGATATCCAAAACTCAATGAACTATAAAACTATTTTCTTTGAAAATTAGAATGGAGCAGATTGAAGCTAATGACTTCATGAGAAATCAAGAAATCATAAAACAAAACCAAAATAATGAAGAAATATAAGACAATGTGAATATCTCCTTGGAAAAAAAAACTGACCTGGAAAAAATCCAGGAGAGATAATTTTAAAATTACTGATCTACCAGAAAATCATGATCAAAAAAAGAGCCTACACATCATCTTCCAAGAAATTATCAAGGAAAACTGTCCTAATATTGTAGAACCAGAACGTGAAATAGAAATGTAAAGAATTCACCAATCACATCCTGAAAGAGACCCCACAAGGAAAATGCTTAGGAATACTTTAGTCAAGTTTCAGTATTCCCAGGTCAAGGAGAAAATATTACAAGCAGACAGAAAAAAAATTCAAGTATTGTGGAAATACAATCAGTTTAACACAGGATTGAGCAGCTTCTACATTAAGGTATTGAAGGGCTTGGAATATGATATTCCAGAGGTCAAAGGAGGGTGGATTAAAACCAAGAATCACCTACCCAGCAAAACTGAGTATAAAACTTCAGGGGAAAAAACAATAGAATTTCAATGAAATAGAGGACTTCCAAGCATTCTTGTTGAAAAGATCACAGCTGAACAGAAAGTTTGACTTTCAAATACAAGAATCAAGAGAAACATGAAAAGGTAAATGGAAAAAAGAAGCCTTAAGTAATGTTCAACTGTTTATATTCTTACATCTAAAGATGTTATTTGTAACTTCTGAGACCTTTTTTAGTATTAGGGTAGTTAAAAGGAATATATATATATATATATATATATATGTGTGTGTGTATATGTGTGTGTGTGTGTGTATCTATATGGATATATATACATATATGTATATATACACATATCATATACATATATAATATGTGTGCATATACATATGTATGTGTGTGTTATATGTGTATAGGTATGTACACATGCAAGCATGTTTATGTGTATATATGTATGTATGTATATACACATAGAGGGCACAGGGAGAATAAATAAAGGGAGAATACCTAAAAGGTAAGATTTATTGTTGAGTGGAGTGCACTAAGAGTAAGAGAAAGGGAGAGGTAGAATGTAGCAAATCATCTCACATAAAAGAGGGAAGAAAGAGCTTTTACAATGGAGGGTAAAAGGGGGTTGAAAGAGAATAAGTGAACCTTACTCTCATGGGATTTGGTTTAAGGAGGGAATAACATACGCTCAATTGTATATGGAAATCTAGTTTGCCCTGCAGGAAGGCAGGGGAGAAGGGGATAGCAGAGGGGAGATAACAGAAGAGACAGTACATTGAGGAAAGGGACAATCAGAAGCAAACATTATTATGGGAGGGCAGGTAAAGGGAGAGAATGGAATAAATGGAGGCCAGGATAGGACAGAGGGAAATGTGGTTAGTCTTTCACAACATAACCATTACATATGTATGTGTTCATCCCTCATTGCTGAAGAAGACCATACCATAAGAGAAATAATGACATGATTTGCACTTGACTTTGCTTTGAGTGAGAGAGGGCTGTGCAGGTCACCAGCCTCACTTCTCTTCCAGAGCCATCTGAATCCAATGACCAGATATTCATCAGGATGACTGGAGATGACCCAGGATGAGGCAATTGGGGTTAAATGACTTACCCAAGGTCACACAGTTAGTGAGTGTCAAGTGTCTGAGGTGAGATTTGAACTCAAGTCCTCCTGACTCCTGCACTGGTGCTCTATCCACTGCACCACCTAACTGCCCCAACATAACTGTCATAGAAGTGTTTTGCTGACTATACATGTGTACTTGCTTTCTCAATGAGGGTGGGTAGAGAAGGAGCAAAGGAGAAAAGGTGGAACCCAAAGCTTTAAAAAATTAATGTCAAAAGTTGGTATTGCATGCAACTGGAAAATAAGATGTAAAAGCAATGGGGTATAGAAATCTATTTTATCCTGCAGGAAAATAGAGGGGAGGTGGATGGAACAAGAGGGGAGTGGTAGAAAGGAGGACAGACTGGAGAAAGGGATGGGCAGGGTGCACACTGTCCTAGGGTAGGGTTTGTGGAGAGATGGGATGAAAATTTAGAATTCAAATTCTTGTAGAAGTGAATGTTGAAAACTGAAAAATAAATAAATTATATATATATATATATATATATACATATAGTAAAAAATAAGAATTTTTTTAAAAAAAAGAGCAAATTGAGTGGTCACATGTGGTAGAAAAGGCTGTTCATTTAGCTAAGAAGAAGTGGAAGGCTAGCAGAAGAAGTGTGCATACAGCCTTACAGAAGTTGTCATGACTGCAACAGCCAGAAAAGTGTATGGGAGGAATATGTAATGAAGTCAGAGTTTGAAAATGAAACAATGTTACAGGGAAAGACTTCTCAGGCTAAAGCTTAGCCTATACTAAGAGAATATGAGAACCAGTTAGGGAACACTGTGCTTAGGGAGATAATTGAGGATTTTACTCAGCAGAAGGTCACAGATACTTTGAGTGAGTTCACCCAAAGAAAGGGAGAATCATTAATATCTTGGATGGTGAGAATCAGTGATGAAGGAACGGCAGGAGTATCTATGGATGGTGTGGACTGTTTGAAATTTATAGCTATCAGTCATAATCCTTCTGTACAGCAAGCCTTTAGAGATTACAATTGGCAAGGAGGTAACAATAATACTCATCTGTTGGCTTTGGCTGCAGAAGGATGCAGTAAGCAGTACAGATTCAGAAACTGTGTAAGAAAGTTAAAGGAGGAGGTAATGAAGACTGCCATAATGTTTGGAAACACAGATGCATACTGCGATACCCTCTTCTCAGTTTGCCATAGGAATATAATAGTGAAGGTGGCTCCTCCTGCTTACAAGCAACTAGTTTTGACTCTAGTAATTAGGGAAATTGGGCGCTCTCTTTCAGAGGTGTTGGACATGATTTCACAATTAAGTGGCTTAGGAGACTGGGGAAAAGACACATTTCCTCAAGAGAGAAGAGTAAATAGAGGATTCAAAGTCAGAATAGATTGACAAGAGAATTGCCTGCTCTATTGAGAGGAGGCATAGATTTTGGAAGCACAGATGGTATGCCAACTAATGAACTATATAGAATGTACCAAGAAACAGGGCTTGATACTAGATGGAATAGAGAAGCAAAAACTGCTCTTACAGATCCTTTTAAACCCTTGTATCCAAGTTTGTCACACTTTCAGGGTGAATAGGAAATTGACCAAGCCCCAGTTCCAATTAAAGAATACAGGGACAGGATTACAGACTATTTCCACCAGGCCATGTAGAATTTACCTTATGCTAAGTTCCCTAAATGTTTGAGAAATTAGGTCTTTACAGGAGAAGCATGTAGTAAATTGTTTCTCCAGTTGCCTGCTTCTCTTCTAATCTTGGCTCCATTGGTTTTGTTTGTGCAAAAGTGTTTTAATTTCATATAATCCAAATTATCTGTTTTACATCTCCAAATATACTGTCTCTTATTTGATCAAAACTTCTCTCCTTATTCATAAATCTAACAAGTAAGATATTCCATGCTCCTCTCATTTACTTATATCACCTTTTATATCTAAATCATATTGCCATTTTGACCTTATCTTAGTATATACTGTGAGATGCTGGTCCGTACCTAGTTTCTCCAAACTACTTTCCAGTTTTCTCAGCAACTTTTGTCAATTAGCAATTTGTTTTCTCAAAATCTTGGACCTTTATGTTTGACAAACACGAGATTACTATGGTTGTTTACTACTGTGTTTTGTGTACTTAATCTATTCCACTAATCTACTACTCTATTTCTTAACCAGTACAGGATTGTTTGGATGATTATGGCTTTGTAATACAGTTTGAGATCTGGTACTGCTAAGCTACCTTAACATTTTTTTCATTTATTCTCTTGATATTCTTGAGATGTGGTTCTTACAGATGAATTTTATTATTTTTTATAATTATATTTTTTAGTAATTTCATTGGTATGGCCCTGAATAAGTAAATTAATTTAGATAGAATTGTTATTTTATTATATTGGATCAGCTTATCCATGAGCAATTAATAGTTCTCAAATTTTTTAAATCTGCCTTTATTTGTGTGGAAAAAAAAGAATGTTTTATATTTATGATTGTATAGTTCTTGGATTTTTCTTGGCAGGTAGACTCCCAAGTATTTTATATTTTATATTTGAATTTATGATATGCAGATATTTTGATGGATGTTATTTTTCTATCTCTTCCTGTTGGACTTCTATAGTAAGAAATACAAATGATGATGATCTATGTAGATTTATTTTATATTCTGGACTGTTAATTATTTCCATTATTTTTTTTAGTTGATTTTCTAGGATCTCTGAGTATACAATTACCTTATCTTCAAAGAGTAACAGTTTTGTTTCCTTATTGCCTGTTCTAAAAGTTGTGATGTCTTTTTTCTCTTATTGTTATAACTAGAATTTCTAGAACAATATTGAATAATAGTCGTGCTAATGTATACCCTTGCTTCACCCCTGATCTTACTAGGAAGACTTATCCTCTTTGCAAATAATGCTTGCTGTTGGTCTGAGATACTATATATTATTTTAAGGAAAGTTCCATTTATTCCAAAGATTTCTAGTCTTTTGAATAGCAATGAATATTGTATTTTGTCAAAAACTTTTAATATATCTATTGAGATAATCACATGATTCTGTTGTTATTGATATGGTCAATTATTCTGATAGCTTTCCTAATATTGAGCCAGCCCAACATTCTTGATATAAATCCCACCTGGTCACAATGTATTATCTTTGTGAAATATTGGTGTAATCACCTTGCTATTATTTTATCCAAAATTTTTGCATCAATATTCATTAAAGAAATTAATCTATACTTTCTTTTGCCTCTATTTTTGTCCCTCCCTGGTTTAGGTATCAGTACTATTTTTGTGTTGTAAAAGGATTCCTTCTTTGCCTGTTTTTTCAAATAGTTTATACAGTATTGGATTTAATTGTTGTTCAAATATTTGGTAGAATTCACTTGCGAGTGCATCTGATCCTGAGGATTTTTTCTTTGGGAGTTTCTGTTGCTTTCTCCATAGAGTTTCTTCCTTCTTTTTATTCCTTGTACCTCAGGCATCAGCAGGGGTTTCAAAGCCAAAGATAGGGCCAATATGTCTGTTGCATCTTTCTAGAAGCCATCAGCAATCATATTGAGATATATCTGGTACCAAGAATCAGCTTGATCTAACCAATATGCTTTTCTTGGGGAAATCATTTAATGTTTCTGGGCCTTGATTTCCTCATTTGTTAAATGTGAGATTTCAACTAGATGGCTTCTGAAGCTCCTTCCTCCTCTAGATGGACTGTTTTGTAATCCTGTGAAATTGAAGTAATTTTTTAGAAGTGGCATCTGCAAAGGAGTGGATTTTAGAGCTGAGCTGAGAGTTGACTAGTGAGAAAATTGAGTCAGTTGAGTGCACTACACTTGACTCCATCTTGTAACAAAATTCTGGAGCTAGCTCAGTTCCCTTTTTATTTAATTATAAGTCTAGTTCAATTTCAGTCTGGTGAGAAAACTTTATTCAGTTATGGGAACTGAATGAGAACTAAAATTATGGGAACTATGGGAACTGGAAATGAAGTGAAGAGAAAACCTCATCGTACTGTTAGAATCTAGCCCTGCGGCTGGGAAGCTGGATCACCTTTATCTGATGCGTAGACACCCTTAACTAAAAGTCCAAGTGATACTGACCAGAAACTCAGTCAGATATGAAGATTGATGCAAGAAGTTTTCTCACAACTATACATTTCCAGTAACCTATATGTCTTATCTGAAGACCAGCTTCATACTGGTTAATCAATTATTGTTTCCATATGCTTTTGATCAAATAGAGTCAGTTGAGGGAAGTAGGACATCTCTTTTCTCTTATTTCAAGGAAAACAGTGTCTGCCCTATATCAAAGCTCAGTGACTAATGCCAGACTAGCAGATTAGGAAGTCTCTCTTTTCCACAGGACCTACTAACATTCTTCACATCTTAAGCACTGTGAATGACTGATTAAAAACCCATCATAACTGTTTTTTTTTCATTCACATAAGTACCAGTAAAGACAAGCAGGCTTCTGGATACAGATGTTTTTTCCACTGGTACTTATAGCATACTGGGAAGAAAACAGTCACTGAGCTTTGATAGAGGAGAAGACATTGTTTCTTTCTTTTCTCTTTACTGTCATTGTCCAAGGACTGTGAGAGAAGAACATTTTTTTTTTCAAATAGAAGTTAGAGATAATTGATCCTCTGCATTGAAATGAAGATTTCTTTTTCTTTTTATAAATAAATTTTTGTTGGTGTCTTTCAATTTTGCATGACTTGCTATTTCCCACTAGTGCTTCCACCCCAATACAGATGTCCTTTATAACAAAGACTAAAGGGAAGAAAAAAAAGTAGATCAGCAAGACTAAACAACATATCAGTATCTGATATTACATAAAATTTTACATACCTGAGAAGATGTGGGGTAAATTGTCTTCTCATATATTTTCTTTGAGGTCAAGCTTGGTCATATTATTTTCTCAGAATTTTGTTTCAATTGGTTTGTTGTCATCCTTTCCATTTCTATCATTTGTAATTGTGTATATTGTTTTTATAGTTTTGCTTACTTGGTTTTGCATTCATTCATATATTTTCCCATCTCTGTATTCATCAAACTCATCATTTGTTACAGCAGAATAATATTTCTTTATATTTCTGTATCACAATTTGCTTAGTCATTTCCCAATCAATGGTCATTTACTTCATGTCCAGTTCTTGATAGTTATGAAAAGAGTAGCTATCGATATTATGTTGTATATATGACATTTTTTTGTCATGAGCCTGCTTAAGTAAAAGAAAACAATTAACTGGGATACAAAATTGGGTATTCTGATTTCTAATTGGAGGAAAGATTAGAGACTTTCCAGATTGGGAAGAAAAGAGAAAACAGGAGTAGTGGGTATTGAGGAAGGATGTGTTTCAGAAAAATGTGAACTTGCAGTATGATAAGATCCCCACGAAGTTTAGGAATTCAGTGGGATGGGAAATGATGAGAAATAACATGTGCAACTGGTTTTTGTTTTTATGTTTCTGTATTTCTTAATGTGTCCTTATGAGTCTTTTTTTTTCTAATTTTAAGCCCTTCTTTTGTGGTGGAGGAGATAAATAACTATCCTATAACTGATACCTGTTTTATCAAGCATCTTTTTATAAGGGACTTAGTCATCCCTTCTGCGAAGGACCTAGATATTTTTACATAGCTGAATTTTTCAAGATATTTTCCCCTAGATTTCCTGGTCTGGGGTCATAATTAACCAGAGAACAGAGTTTCCCTATCCCCTTTGGGATGAGAGAAATCCTTCAGATGAACTTTGTCTGATCCCTGAGAGGAAAAGAACAAAGGTAAGTCTTTCTATCAGGGTGACAGTATGTCATTTCTAGGAGAAGAAAATGAGGGAGCTGGAAAGAGTTGAATAACAGGCAAGATGGGGAAAATGAAAAGTTTCTCAGGTCTTTAAAGTTGTAATTTACTTCATATCACAAAAATAGTAAACCAAAGAGCCAGAATTCAAAATCAGATTTTCTGACTGGATCCAGTGTACTTTCTACCATGCCACACATATGAACTCTTTCCAATGCCCCTTCTAGTTCTATATATATTCTAAACCCTATGACCTTATGGTGTTTAGACAAATATTTTATATAGACATTTTTCCTTATAAATAAGTCTTTTCCTGTATTTTTAAGTCAGCTACATTAAGGTTAAATTGAAATCTAGCCTAGGAATCTAAATATCATTTAAGATATTGTTTCTATAACAGGAGAAAACTCAGAATGCTGGGGTCTCTCTTTTTTTAATCATGTAAACCCTTTCCATCTTAGTCATTTTGTACAAGAAGATGGGTAAAAAAGAATTAAAATAACATGGCATGTTTTAGTTAGTATACAGACAATATTAGTTCTTTCTCTAGAGGCAGATAGTATGCTTGCTTCATCATTAGTCTTTTGAAGTTGTTTTGGATCATTGTGTTGCTGAGAGTAGCCAAGTTATTCACAATTCTTCATAAAACAATATTGCTGCTACTGTGTACAACATTCTCCTGCTTGTGCTAACTTCACTTTGCATCAGTTCATGTAAATCTTTCCAGATTTTTTGAAATCACCCTGCTTGTCACTTCCTATAGCATAATAATATTCCATCACAATCATATACCACAATTTGTGTAGCCATTCCCCAACTAACAGACTTACCTTCAAATTCTAATTCTTAACCACCCCCAAGAGAGTTGCTATACATATTTTTTATAAAATAGGTCCTTCCACATTCCATTTTCTGATGTCTTTGGGATATAGATCTAGCAGTAGTATTGCCAGATTAAATGGTGTGCATGGTTTTGTAGCCCATTGGGCATAGTTCCAAATTACTCTTCAAAATATTTATATTCACTGGGGCACTTACCTACCCTTTTCTAATTATAGGACTTGATGGCACTCAGTTGTTCATAAGTTGTGTAGCTGATTTGTGAATAAGGGTGTGAAATAGGAACAAATTTGCTGAACCTGAAGGAGTAGGAGGAGGAGGAAGCAGAGGAGCAACAAGAGGAGAAAGCTCAGTATGATGTTGTACACTGAGCTTTGTCATCCCTTCCGTGTTTTACAAAATGTTTTCCTTCTATTTAAGGAGTAGAGTGGGACAGAAGGGGCTGAGATTATTCTTTTAAGATGAACAGTCTTTTTTTCTGTTTGTAGATCAACCTGACTCAAAAGTTTCCTCTCTGGTCAACCTCCCTTCCCCTCTTTCTTTTCTACCAAAGAATTATACTGAGAGTATTATTGTAATAGTAGCAGGTTTCTTACACTCTATAAACTCATATTCTCAGGTGACAGATCATTTTTAATCCTCACTTTCATTTCATTCAGTAAATGTAGATGATTGAGGAAGAGATGATTTATGTGTGCATACATATATAAGTGTATACACACATACATACATATGCATACACACACATAGACATATCCTTTGAAAGAAGAAGCAGCAACTTTATTGTGGAGTGGGAAGTTCTACTGAAAAGGGACATGGAGGATGAGTTAGAGCTAAATATAGAAAAAATAAGATCACATGAAATAATATTAAAATAATTAGAGTGAAAGACTTTGAATAAAGACATATGGACCTGATAAGATTTTTCATTGATCTTTTCATTCATTATTTGTTCCACAGAGACCAATCATTTCTTTTTTTGTGGTGGTCAAGGAACTAACCCTTTTGGACCATCCTTGAAGGCTTTTATCACTTGGTGGTTCTTGATAGAGCCTCAAAAGTCTGCTTGACTGACATGGAGCATTTACCCCTCCCACTCCTGTACTCAGCCATTTAGTGTGTGTCAGGTATAGTCTTGAATAAGCCTAATCTTTAACTAGAAGGATTATGCTACCCATTTTTATACTTTTTGGTCCATTAACAAACTCCACCCCCATATCCTTTGGATGATGATAATTGGGGGATAGGTGAACTATGGCTGGAAAAGTCTTTATTTTTCCCCAAAAGAGAAAAGTAAGTATTTCTTGTACAAACATGGGAGAGGTAGTTCAAGCAGGAATGCTAGACATGGAAGAATCACAGCATATATTAAAATAACTAATACAATGAACAGAATTCAGTAACAACTTTTAACTCTGGTTACAATTGATTAGGATAATAAGTATCAGCATAAAAAGCAGTTTTAGAAGACTACTAATCAGGCATTTTATGTTTCACCTCGACACTGCACTGTCCAAACAATCTTGACACTTGACTTCTGGAAGCATTCACTAAGTTTAAAGCAATGCTCTCATAGGTGGCTTTTCCTTTCCTCCTTTTCTCCTTAACCCTGGGCAATGAAGCTTCTAATTTTATCCTTCCACTGAAACTTCAAAGTTACCCGTGCTTGCTTATTTGCTAATTCTTTTCTCTGTTCTCTTTGTTCTTGATCTCTCTTTAGCATTTGGAACTTGGATCTGTTTTGCCTCCTAACTTAGAGTGCTCCCAAAGTTCTGTCCTAGGTCATCTTTTCTCTATATCTTCTTCCTCTTGGTGATCTTATAAGATCTCAATGATTCAATTACCATCTCTATGGAAATAATTCTCATACATATATATATATATATATATATACACATATATATATATGTGTATATATATATATATATATATATATGTATATATGTATATATAGTTTCAGTGTCTTACTGAACTTTACTCACACACCACTAACTGCCTCTTGGACATTTTGAACTGATTGTCCTGTAAACATCTCAAACTCAACATGTCCAAAACAAAATTTATTTTCTATCCCTCCTGACATATCCTTCTGAAAGTTCTTAATACTGTTGAAGACACCATCATCCTTCCAGTAGTTCAGGTTTGCAACCTTGGTGTCACTATTAAATCTTTACTCTTGTTCATCCTGTATATGAAATCAGTTACCAAACCTTGTAATGTTTTCTCTACAATATGTTTTTATATATCTCCCTTCTTCCACTCAAAAATTCATCAATACAATCATCTATTCAGAGTATTTGCATGCCCAATCTATTATTTTCTCTTTTGTTTTTTTGGTGGTGTTTGCTATTGTAGATTCCAGTTTTTGTATTCTGCTCATTATTTTTCCTGTGCAAGCCATAAATTCTGGATTTTGTCAGTTCATGGTTTTCTTAATCTTCCTTTGAATTCTGGGTGTCCTAGACCAAGGAGACAGATGCAGGTGCAGGTGTTTTACATTTGACCCACAGTTTCTATTATGGAGAGATTTTATAGGTCATGGGCATCACAAAAAATATCTAGTCTTCAATTTTGTTTCTCACATGGCCTAGAATTCACAGCTACTCACTTCCTATAGTCTTTTTTTTTCAGAGCTCTATCTTGAATAAAAAGTGATTCTGTTTAGGACTTAATAATTCATAGAAATAATTTCTTGGTTCTTTCTGGTGACATTATTGGGTCCAACATGTATCATCAGAAGTGGGTAGTGGTCATCAAATTATACAAGACATATCAAGGTTCTTCTGACTTTCAAGACAAGAACTCTGATAATGACAGCATATCCCAGACCATCCACCTGCTGTTATCCCACAAACCCTGCAAGTATCATCAGGCAAGCAGTTATTATAGGGGAAAACCAAGTCATTTCCACCAATTACTGACCAACTCTCTCCTGTAGGACAGACAAGGAAGCCTAACCAAAGAAGAAAGGCAACCTGAAAGAGAGATAGGAGGTGACATGTGCCAGGTAAATCAAACCACCACTACCACATTGACCATCATATCTCCTCAGACCTTGATGGAGAGAGCCTAGGATTTTGAACCCAAGAGCCTTGGGAATAACAGTGTCTCTATGTCCACTGATCCTGCTTTCTATTTTGGTCCCCACAGAACAGAGAGGAATAATTCCTGTGGATAAGGGATGCCCAGAATGACAACAACTTTTAACCAACTCCCACCAATGAGCAGGGGAACTGAGAAGTGGTAGCAACTCCTCCCCCGACCACCTGTCTTACATCCAACCTAGCCATAGAAACCTCTGTAGAGATGTAGCCTGGCAATTGTTTCTGTGGGTTCTAAGTAGAGTACTTGGCACATTCTAGGCACTGTGTAAATAGTTGTTTCTTTCTCTTCTTCTTCCCCTTAGTATGAATCTGCCAACTAGCCAGATTTTGATCTCCTTTCTATACCCAGTATTAGATGATCCCTTAATTTGTCTGTATTATTCATTGAAGCATAAGCTTCTGCATCTGAAGATAAATCCATTCCATACCTAAATATTTATGGATTGTCTCTGAAAGAAACATCAAAATAATACAATCTGTACAGGTTACTAAAACATCCCCCTTTATCCTCTATACTTGCTCAATTTTTTCCATAAAGAAGTTGATAGTTGAAATCAAGACTTGGGTTAAGTTCATGGTCATTCATTACATTTAAGACCTTGGTAATCTTGCTGGTTAATCTCTCCTAGAGTGATGTTTTTGTGATACTAAACTGGGCCATATTTTATCTCAACTCTTGCCTACCCTAGATTTACTTAAAGCACTTAGAGCAGTACTATTCTGAATCCAGGTGTACTGGCTAAAAAAAAGGATTGTTAAATTTTTAGAGTATTTATTTATACCTCAGAAATTGGCAAAAACTAAAAACCAGGGCTTAATTGATTGCTTTCTTTATTGTCTAGACTTACCAAAGAAGCATTGAAAATATCAATGCAGATTAAAGTTAAAAATGTGTCATGTATCCATTTTGTAGGGGTGAAAGGTAAGCCAGTTTTAAAATATTTACCACCCCTTCCTTGAATGGGAAATTAATTGACTTGCCAGGATAACACAGATAGCATGTGCTGAGGCATGTCTTCAACCTGCAGTCTGACCTCAAAAGGTCAGCCCTCTAGACATTATTACCAAACTGCTGATAGGTAACTGTCTAAGCTAGAGAAACTGGAACAATTTCTGGCATAAGGAGGAAGACCAACTATTAAAACTTACCAAACTGTTGTCACTTTGTTCTAACAAGGATGCTCTAATCATCTAAATTCCAGTTTCTTAAGTGTTGGTTCATAAAGTTAATACTATACAGTGAACCCATTTACATATTTTAAAATTATTTTTGTTTTTATTACTTTATGTTTCTCTCTTCAACTATATTGAAATCCCTTTAAAGAAAAGGACCTTGTGTGTTATTTTCCTAATAATACGGTACTGGATATATGGATTGAGTTCAATTCAAGATGAATCTGACTTGTTAAGGATGCTAAGAATCTCTGAAGACTTACCATCATCCCCACTGCTGCATCCCCAGGACAACTGGGCCTTTCCATCTTCCCTGCAGATGAACTTTCATAAATGTATTGTCTCTCCAATGTAGAGAAAACCCCTTGAGAGCAGAAACTGTTTCATTTTTTTCTGTTTATATCCTGTGGCAGCATCATGCTTGCTAAGATGTTCACTCTCTAGAATTCTGTGCCCCTGTTTTATTCTGTGTATTTTATTTAGAATTCTGTCATTGCAAGTACTGTTCCACATTCTGAGGAATGTAATAGTGAGAACTTTAGGATATATAGGGTGTGTCAAAAGGCGTGGGACAGTTTGAAGCTATTAGCACTTTGGGAGATCCTATATTCACCTGGATATACACATTTATTACACCACTACATTCATCTATAAAGATACCCTGCCCTGTTCAGATCTTTATATGTGGTACAAAGCATAACTTCATAGATACTGTCTGTGAGTGTAGATGGCCTCATATTACCAAGCCTTGCAAATAAGTTTGATTCTTTTATATTAAGAATATACTAAAAAGATAAATGTTGGAGAATCTCTTCCCAGATTTCCATTTCATTCAGAAATCCAGAGGAGGAAACTGAATTTGAAAAAGTCTCTGAGAGAAGAAGGAAATACATGAAACAGCATGGGAAAGAGTGGGGAAAAAATGGGAGAAATGAAATAAGGGGAACAAAGATATATTATAAGTAGAAGAAAGAACATGGTCCATGAAAGCAAACCAAGCAATATTTTTCCATTTCACTTTTCATTCACTACTCCGGTTGCTTCTAGAGATAAACCACATTCTACTTATTCGAAAAAGCTGTTCTCTGAATCGCATCCTTGAAGGCTTGTTTCACTTGCTGGTTCCTTAGGGTATAAATAAAAGGGTTTAATAAAGGGGCAACTGAAGTATTGAGTAAGGATATTCCCTTGGTCAAAGATACCCTCTCCTTAGCTGAGGGTTTAATGTACATGAAATGCAGCTGCCATAAGAGAGGGAGAGCACAATCATGTGAGAGGAACAGGTGGAAAAAGCCTTTTTTCTCTGACTAGCAGATGGAATTCTCAAAATTGTCAGGGCAATATGGGTATAAGATAGAACCACTAATGTTAAAGTAACTAAGAGTGTCACTAAAGCTAAAATGAAACTGAGGAGCTCAAGGAATTTTGTGTCTGTACAGGAGAGCTGCAACATGGGACCAGTGTCACAGTAGAAATGGTCAATGGCATTGGAGGCACAGAAATCCACTTGGAGGCCTACAATAAGGCCTGGAAAGATGATCAGGAAGCCAGACAGCCAAGAGCTAAGAACAAGCTGGGTGCAGACTTTGTTGCTAATGATGGTTGTGTAATGAAGGGGCTTGCAGATGGCAACATAGCAATCATAAGACATGGCAGCTAGAAGGTAAAATTCAGATGCCCCAAGAAGGAAGGCCAAAAACAACTGAGCTACACAACAGTTATAGGTAATGGTGAATAGAGAAGTGAGGGGTATGTTGGGGGCAAGTATAGAGAACTTTTTCTAGGAATTTGGCTGAGCAATTGAGAATATAGTTTGACTGGGTAGTAGAATCTAGAGGAGGTGTTTTTTTTAAGGAATGGAGAAGAGACACAGAGAACATACTCACTTTTTATGACAGCTCTTTTGATGGTTTATTTCAGAACTTAACATTTACGAATGAAATGCAATGGGTTAATCCTGAATTTGAGGAAACTCAGATCACTTATACAACCCACCTACCGCTCTCTCTTGCATAAGTCCACTCTCACAAGTGCAACTCCATAATCATAGGCATCATCAAAATAGGAAATGATTCATCTGCTCTATATCTGTTAACAGTATTTTGTCCATTGAAACATGGTTCCAGGTGTGAGATCTTGGGAAATTGTATTTGTTATAGCAGTGGGATGTATTTTCCTGGACCTTTGAAATGTAGAAGGAAGACACTATTCACCTAATGGAAGATCTCATAGCACCAAAACTATGGTTGCATTATAATATACAAGCATTCCCTAGAAAGGAAAATTTCAGTTGTTTTATTTCCCTTAAAAAACTATTGAACGCATAAAAATTTGACATTTTTATAACGGTATTTTTATAATGTATTGTTAATTTAGTGCACAAACAAGTAACCCTAGGGATCTATGTTCAGAAGTAGCTAATGAATCCCCAGCCTAATTGACTCTGGTGAAAATTTCAAATTTGGAATAGAGGGAATGGAGTCCACAGAGATATGGTAAGATATACCCCGATAAGGTGCACAAAATCAAGAGTTATGTGCTGTAGCATGAATCTGACTTTTCCTTGTGGCAATTACATACATTGCCCAAGTAATTTGTGGTCTAAAATTGTGAATAGTATGGGGCAAGTTGTTTTGCTGTATGCTCCATCCCTGGGGAGGGAGATTTCACACGTGCAAATAAACCATTACAATGGAAAATAGAAAGTGGTTGAGACAAAGGAAAGAAACACAAAAAAAATTTCAGAAAATTTCAGTGTGGAGAAATCATTTCCATACATGTACTACATGTTGTGGGCATATTTTATCCTCCTCTTGGAGAATATAAGCTTTGTATCTATGGTAGTTTTTCAGTTTTTGCATCTTTAGGAACTACCATCGAGACTTATTTTTTATAACTAATTGTATCCATTTCAGCACCAACATACACAAGGGGAGCTGGCTATCCAGGTTATTGGATCTGCAGTCATGAAAGGAAAGGTAACTTTTAAGGTGTTGACAAACACTTTAATAAAGTGCATGTATCAGTCCTTGTCAAGCACATATGTCATTCACATAGTTCAAGGGAGTCAAACCCTGAACCTCAAAGTAATCAACAGACATGGCTTTCTCTAACATGATTCAACAGACTTCTGACTATTAACCAGAGAGGGAAGTTCTACTTCTGGGTTCTCAAAGCCAAGGGGCTCCTTAGTGACTTCCCTGAGACCTCACCTGGCACCCAATCCTTCTTACCAAAACTAAACACTAAAGTAAAACTTCACCCTCAGAGTCTTTACACACTTTTTTACAGTCAGAGGGAACGAAATCCTTTGAGAACCAGTGTCTCACTAACAAAAGGTATGGATCTTCTTAAAAATCTTCCCAGGTGTGATAATGTGTGGGAAAGATACTCTTAATCACATTCTAATAGAGGCATTATACTTCTTGATTATACAAAATCAAAAACAGCAAAACATCTTTCTTTACTTGCCATTGCACTAAATTATTAAGTTCTTGAGTTCAGGGAACTTCCTGTATTCCCAGCATCATGTCTTACATATTTTGTATTTGGTCCTGTGATTTCATCACCATGGAGAGTTCCCTATAAGGAAATTTTCTAGTCAAACAGACTGGCAAATACTTGGCAACTGATTGTCTTAGAGAGTTGTCTGGGGGCACTGAAAGGGTTTTCCTAGAACCACACAGACTAGATTGGCCCTAAACTAACACTGCATGCCTTTCACTTGCTACTTTTATTCTTAGCAGTATCACCTCACTCATTTGTTCAAATGATGATCAGACAGAGATGGTCCCAGGATGAGTTATTATTTTGTTATTATTCTTTCCTACATAATTTTTACATTTTATTGCACAAATGGATAAAATATATTCATTTTAAGTTGAATAAAATATGTGCAGATTGATATTGTATGGATGTTAATTGTTTTTAAATTCTTATCCTGAAGCTTTGATTTTAGGATGCCAATTAAGTGTCTGAAAGCACTGAGTTACAGCTTCTCCTTCATTGCTCTGGCTTTGATATGTTTTGCTGGACGAGACCAAGCTATTTGTAAGTATCATCTGCATCTACTTCTTCAAAGAGTGTGGTCTCCCTATTTAAACTTGAAATGTTCAATTTCTCTCCTTTCTGGGAATGTGTTAAGAATTTTATACTTAGCAAGGTCAAATAACATTTTGACATCACTGGAGAAAGATTTCATGAGATGAAATACCACCATTTTCTGTTTTGGGTAGAGCCATACAGATTGATGTCATAGGTATATTTGTATATGTATATACATATGTATTATATGTGTGTACATATATGTGTATATGCATGTCAAAGGATTAAAAAGACATTTTGATTCTACTCCTTTTTTAATTAGAAGTTACATTTAGTTCAAGTAAGGGAAGAACAAATTTTGACTTCTTAAAAAAATGCCCCACAGCGGGGAGGGCCCAAATTGGCGGGGTAGAAAGATTCACATATGCTAGCGCCAATCCCACAGCCCATAGATTTCCTGTAAAAAGAACTCACAACAAATTCTGGAACAGTGGAAGCCATGCAGCAACAGAGTGAAGGAGATTTCCGTTCCAGAGTGCCCTGAAAAACCGACCCCAAGGGTCTATCATACACCGGACGGGAGCGGAGCCCAGCCCTGCCTTGGCTGCTCAGCCCCAAGAGGAATAGATCGGAGCAGGCTTCAGGGACAGAATGAATGGCAGCTGTGAAGGTCCCTCCACCCACAGATGCACAGGTCAGTGAGAGAGACATCTGCACTGGTTGAGAGGGGAGGGGGTGTCTCCATAACTCAGGTCCACTTGGGAGGCAGAGGCAGAGGCAGCAGCAGGCAGAGACTCCTAGAGCAGGCAGGACCTTGGGTCCATTACAGAAGGTCTCCACATAAGCCCCTGAATGAACTGAGCCTGGGAGGCAGCCCTGCCCCCACCTGAGTACCAGAACTTAAGCTCACATTGAATAGCAGCCAGGCCTGCTGCTGAAAGCCCTGAGGCTGGGGAGTAGCATTTGAATATCAGACCCCAAGCACTAGCTGGGCAGATCTAAGTGGGCATGGAGGGGAATCTCAGAAGTCAAGTAACTGGCTGGGAAAATGCCCAGAAAAGGGAAAAAATAAGACCATCAAGGTTACTATCTTGGGGAGATGTTTCTGCCTTTCCTTTCTGATGAGGAAGAACAATGCTTACCATCAGGGAAAGACATAGAAATCAAGGTCTCTGTATCCCAAATATCTGAAATACATATCCAATGGGCTCAGGCCATGAAAGAGCTCAAAAAGAATTTTGAAAATCAAGTTAGACAGGTAGAGGAAAAACTGGGAAGAGAAATGAGATAGATGCAAGAAAAGTATGAAAAGCAGGTCAACGCCTTGCAAAAGGAAACCCCAAAAAATGCTGAAGAAAATAATACCTTGAAAAATAGGCTAACTCAATTGGCAAAAGAGGTTCAAAAAGCCAATGCGGAGAAGAATGCTTTCAAAAGTAGAATTAGCCAAGTGGAAAAAGAGGTGCAAAAGCTCACTGAAGAAAATAGTTCTCTTAAAATTAGAATGGAACAGATTGAGGCTAATAACTTTCTGAGAAATCAAGAAATCACAAGACAAAACCAAAAGAATGAAAAAATGGAAGATAATGTGAAATATCTCATGGGAAAAAGAACTGACCTGGAAAATAGATCCAGGAGAGACAATTTAAAAATTATGGGACTACCTGAAAGCCATGATCAAAAAAAGAACCTAGACATCATCTTTCATGAAATTATCAAGGAAAACTGCTCTGATATTCTAGAACCAGAGGGCAAAATAAGTATTCAAGGAATCCACTGCTCACCGCCTGAAAGAGATCCAAAAAGAGAAACTCCTAGGAACACTCTGGCCAAATTCCAGAGTTCCCAGGTCAAGGAGAAAATATTGCAAGCAGCTAGAAAGAAACAAT
>CM053770.1:183882427-183922930 GCA_028658325.1 Potorous gilbertii | reverse complement strand
GTTACTTGACTTCTGAGAGTCCTCTCCACCCCCTGGCTTAGGTCTGCCCAGCTAGTGCTTGGGTTCTGGGATTCAAATGCTGCTCCCCAGCCTCAGGGCTTTTGGTGGCAGGCCTGACTGCTCTTCAATGGGAGCTTATCTGCTGGTGCTCAGGTGGGGGCAGGGCCGCCTCTCAGGCTCAGTTCCCTCAGGGGATTTATGCAGAGAACTTTTGTAATGGAGCTGCTGCCGAGGTCCTGCCTGCCTCTGGCCGAGCTGCCTCAGCCTCTGCCGCAGTGGTGGCGTCCCGAGGGGGTCTGAGTCCCGGAGCTACCCCGCTCCCCTCTCAGCCTGTCTCTCTCACTGACCTGTGCGTCTGTGGGTGGTGGGACCTTTGTGGCCGCCAGAGATTACGGACCCTGAAGCCTGCTTGGGTCTGCTCACTCCTCTCAGTGCTGTGCGGACAGGGCAGGGGGAGGGGAGGACTCCACTCCCATCTGGGGCTCGGTGGACCCCTGGGGTCAGTTTTGCAGGGCTCTCTGCAACGGAAATCTCCTTCACTGTGTTTCTGCGTGGCTTCCACTGTTCCAGAATTTGTCAGGAGTTCTTTTTACAGGAAATCCATGGGCTGTGGGTTCGGAGCTAGCAAATGTCAGTCTTTCTCCTCCGCCATCTTGGCTCTGCCTGCAATTTTTCTTAAGAAGGGGAAATGATATAATGGAAATACCTGGAATCAGAAACTTGGATTTCAATATGTTATAGTCCTTTTAGCTGTGTGACTTGTCCAAAATCAGAAAGGTAGAAAGTCTAGAGAGAGTCAGTTATCCAACTTCAAATCCAGCTCTCTTTCCATTGCACCAGACTTCTTTAATGTATCTTTCTCATCTTCATCATCATCATCATCGTCATTGTCGTTGTCGTCGTGGCACAGTGAATAAAATGTTGTACTGAGAGTTAGGAAGACCTCAGTCCAAATCTAACATCAGAAACTTACTAGTAGTGTGACCCTGGCCAAGTCACTTAGCCATGGCCTCACTTTTCTCAACTGTAAAATAGGGACAATTATAGCATTATCATTGTTGTGAGGGTCAAACGAGATAGGATTTTTAAAACACTTCTCATAGTGCCTGGGAAGTATTGAGTTGTATATAAATGTTGGCTATCATTTTCATTATTCCTTATTGTCATATAGTAGAATCCCCAGGAAGGATGATTTCTTGTTTTAATAAATGTGCAAACTTTTTCTAATGAATTTATGGAGCAAGTTATAGTATGACATTCCCAATTCCTAGTATAGAGCGTTACCCATAGGTGGTGTTTTCATAATGTGTCTTGATTTGCTGAGTTGAAGAGTGACTTTACCACATCATATATTTTTATGGCACACATTGACTCTCATTTATTCAACCTAATGAAGGCCCAGAGTGGCTTGATTTATTTCAATCTTCGTTTAGTCTTTCTTATTATCATTTTCTTTCTTTGTAAAGTGAAGGTTTTGAAACAGACAGTCTCTAAGGAGTCAGCCATCCATAACATTCTATTCTCAGGAAAAGATCTGAAAGACACCTAGAGTAAGCAAGTTTAATGGTCTGACAATAGGCTATTAATAGTAGAGTGTTTTCCTTTCTAGGGCACCGGGACTCTAGGACTATTAAAATGCTTTCAAAATTTGAGTAAGATGAATGTGATTTTTTGGTAAGTGTTAACTTTGTACAGGGATATTTTCATTTTTAACAGAGAACTAAGTCTTAAACTAAATAATAGAAAAAGAGATGTATATGACATTTTGAAAGCATTATATCATTTGATCTTTGCCATTCTGTGAGGTTGACATTATTTCCATTTTAGAGAAGTGGAGAGGGAGGCATAGAGAAATCAAATGACTTCACTGTAGTCCTACACAAAGTGTCAGAGGTTAGTTTCAGATCTAGGATTCTCCTTATTCCAGCTTCCATAGTCACCCTAGTTCTCTCTGCCGCCCTTTTTCAGGGAAGAAATTCTATCATGGAAATTTTAGCCCCCAAATTGACTATGGAGTTTGAGTGTTCCTGGTTGGCCCTCTGAAAACTGGAGGAAGTTGAAGAATTTCCTTCTTTGGAATTTCTTTTGTCTGTGGTGATGAACGTTTCCTTGTCCACTGTATAATATACATGTCAATATATATGGATATGTGTGTGCAGTCTCATTCACATATGTGCATACACATATGTATGTGTATATATGTTTCTTTACAGCTCAGAACTAGCTTTTTACTTATAGTAATAGGTCTCTCTCTGCATAAACTTTAAAAAAGCTTCAAATTAGATAAAGAGTTATTGGACAGAGAATAATTAAAAGTCATTTTTGAGATGTTAAAAATGTTCTTATATAAACACACAGAAATTTGATTGTGTTTTCCTTCATTCTTGAAGAGGACCATGGCATCAAGATGACATGACTTGCAATTGACTTTGATTTGAGTGAGGGAGGGCTGTGCAAGGACACCAATCTCACTTTATTCTCTTGAGCCATCTAGATTCACTGGCATGATATTCATCAGGACAACTGGAAATGGCCCAGAAAATGGCCCTGGTCCTTTCAGGCTTATGTCTTCTCCCAACCTTGCTTTGAGTAAGATAGATCCATTCAATGAACACACAGAGTTTAGATTAATATACACCAGAAAAAATTATCTAGTCAAGGGGATCACTCAACTTTGAGATGGGAGATTTGAAGGAAAGTGTAGAAGCTCCTTCTCTTTGGTTATTTTCAAAACAAGATTGATTCTCTGGGGCAACTTATGTGAGGTCCAGTCCAGAGCAAGGCAATGGATATTATGATTTCTGAAGGTCAATCTCAACTCTCAAATTCCAAAATAGTATATTCAAGATCAAAGCAAGATTTGAGTTCTAGACTGTCTTCTAATATCACACACAGCACATAGAAAAGAGACAACATTTTTTAAAAAAGTGGATCATTTGACTGAAATAAAAAATGACATTTGTGGATTTATCTCCTACCTGAACATATTTCTTGTTCCTTTTCTTGTTTCTTGTTCCTTTTGATTCTGAAAAGAGAGAGAAAGAGAATAAATAGTAGATCAAGAAATCTTTTAAGTCATACACAAACTGATGTGACATGAAGTGAGTAGGACCAGGAGAACATTGTACATATTGACATCAATATTGTCAAAAGACCAGTTGTAAATATCTTTGGTATTCTTAGTAAAACAATAGTCTAAGATAATTTCTGTTGCAACATATCTAATATGAAATATTTTTAGGGTTGCACATTTGTAATTTATATCAAATTTTTTGCCTTCTCAAGGAGGGAAAAGCAAGGAAAAGAATATGGAATTCAAAATGTTAAGAAATGAATGTTAAAAAATTTTGTTTATGTATAATTGGAAAAAATAATATAAAAATCATTGACTTTTAAAATGAAAAAACTCTATTGTCACATGTAAATACCCTTTTAAGAAGTTCCAAATTACATGATCATATTTTCAGTTGGACATCCTGCAAAAGTAGTCACACCTTTGCTCTAATAAGAAGTTTTCTCTTTTCCTTGAAAGAATACTTTATGCTTGCAACCATTTCCAGAACAAGGTCTGTCCACTCAAAATCTCTTCCAGCACTATGGATAATTTTTTATCAAAGCAGAAATAGAGAAGATTTTGAACCTTGTAGCTAGGGCTAACAAGCTTGAGTAATCCAAGTGGAGGAAACCTGTCTTCTTCCTATCTAGGTCATTTATAGGACTTAGAATGTAGAGAATGGGAGCACAGGGCCAATTTAATGGACAAGAAGATTCAATTTCTTCTGGCGGCACATGATGATCTTCTACAGTGGAAGTCAGGGGCAGTTTTAAAAATGTGAATGCAACCTTTCAAGTAATTGCAACATGGTGAGTGCTCAGAGTTTTCCATAAGAGGAAGCTATTGAAGAAAGGGTGAGATTAGGTCAATTATGGAGATATAATGAGAACAGACTCCAGTGCCATAATCCCTGAGGAATTAAGTGAGAGATCTGTTAGTAGCTGAGGAGAACATAATAAAAAAAATCCCAAGTAAACAGGAATGATTTATCCCCCTGACATTTTATTTTGTTGAGGTTTCTCTGGACCTCAGTTTATTCATTGTGAAAAGGGAATAGATAATTACTTTCCATTCCTATCAAGACAGGCAATGGAAATGTAAGAGTGACTTCTCTAGACCCTATTACCTGAAGGTCAGGTGCATTACATTTCATCCCTCCTTTACAATTCTCCACTAAACTTATAGGAATGTTAGAGAGCTCCAATCACTCTTCTATTGATACCAGCCTGTACCGATTGTATTCTTTTAATTTTAGGGGGACTTTAAAATGCTATTTTCATTTAAACACTTAACATACATTAGTTTTTACAAAGCGATCCTTACCTCAACTGTATAACAACAGATACAAAATCACCACCCTTTTATATAAGGGCCATAATTTCCTCTTTCACTACCTTAAATTTCTGGGGAAAGGAAAGGGGTTAGATTTTCTGCTCAGCCCAGTTCTCATACAGCTTGGTCCCACCAAGTCCCAAGACCAAAGTCACTCATTTGGTCTTCAATCTGACTTTTTTAGGGGTTTCCTACTGTGATGACAATGATATTCAACCTGTAATCAGAACTCCAAGGTCAATTCAGCTGGAGTCTGAGTGCAGAGACTCCATTGCCTGAGCCTAGAACTAAAAAATAATGAACAAAACGAGTTTGAACCTTTCTCTTTGTTCTAAGGATCGAAAAGAGGGAGGGAAAGAGATAGTTTTTCAACTCACCCAGTTCACTTCATGATGCCCTTTATGTGGTTAAAGAGGACCTTCAGTGCCACCACACCCACATGGACAAAAGAGTGGGGATGTCCTAGTCTCATAATTTTCTAGATACTGCATGTTGCAGCTATGTAGCCAATGGAAAGAGGTTGCTTCCACTCATGTGGCAGGGAAATGTAGATTTGTTCTCCAAGAATCAGGTCTCTCCATCTTAGGTGATGTGGGCATGATCAACCCAGTTACAAAAGTAAAGATATGACCAAGTCTGTGTGCTATACTACTTTACTTCCACTCACTGCCTTGCCCTCCTACTACTTGCCTATCCTCTCTCCAAGGTTCCTTCCCCTATCCTCCCATTTCCATAAATCTAAACACCTTTCTATATTGCCCTTTTACTTATTTCTCCATTCTCCCCTCTAAAGATCCCTCCCTTGTCTTTTCCCCCCTCCTTATGCCCCTATCATTTTATTTCTGAATTTAGATTTTTTATACCCTTCTAAATATATATATATATATATATATATACATATTTGTGTGTGTCCTTCACTTTTAATCCCAATCCTAATGAAATTAGTTTATCAGAGCTACCAGTCCCCCTCTCCCTTCTAATTCTTCTCTATCAGTTCTTCCTCTTACACCTAATTTGTATCAAATAGTTACTCTTTTGAGTTGTTCTTAAATAGTTTAATTTTTAAATTCATATTATACTTAGGTTTACCCCAATCTTTATTAAGAACTACTCAATTATTAATAAAAATATTATACATACATTTTCCACATGTAAAAATAAAGTCTGCCCTTATTAATCCCTTATAATAAGTCTCTTGTATATACCTTTTATTTCTCTTTGTTCTTATATGTTGAATCTTCTATTAAGTTCAGGATTTATAAAAAAAACCAAAGCATTGAAAGTCTGAGAGATTATCAAATGCCCATTTCTTTTCTTTTTAATTCAGTATAACACTTAACTTTGCAGGGTATGGTATTTTTGGCCAGAGTCCTAGCTCTTTTGATCTTTCAATATATTGTGTAGTAAGATTTGGGATCAATTAATGTCTCTGCCACCAGATCTTATGTGATTCTAATTGTGGCACTATCATATTTAAATTGTTTTAATTTGATGCTTTTATATTTTATCGCTGATCTGGGGGTTTCAGAATTTGATTATGAGTTTTCCTCATAGAATCTTTTAAAAGTTGTGATTTTTACCACCTCTTCCTCCCCCCCCACCTTATTCTAATACTTGAGGACAATTTTTGTTAATTATTTCTTGTACAATTGTATCAAGATTCTATTTTATTATAACTTTCAGTTAGTCTGATTTTTAAAACTATTTTCTCTTTTTCATCTATTATTCAAATTTTTTCTTAAGGTGTTTCACTTTCTATTCTATTTTTATTAATATTTTATTTAAATATTTCTTGATCTCTTATAATTTCTCTGGCTTCACTTTGCCAAATTCTAATTTTCAGTGTGTCACTTCCTTTCTTAAGATTCTGGAACTCTGGGAGGTAGAGCCAAGATGTCAGAGTAAAAGTAGGGATTTGCTTGAGCTCTCCCATAAACCCTTCCAAATACTTGTAAAAATTAATCTAAACAAATTCTAGAATTGCAGAACCCACAAAATTTCAGAGTGAGACAAATCTCCAGCCCAAGTCAGCCTGGAAGGTCAACAGGAAGATTCAACTGCACTGGGCTGGGAGTGGAGCATAATGCAGCATATGCTACATCAGATTAAGACATGGCTGGAGCAGGCTTCAGGGGACTCACTGGCAGCTGTGGCAGTTTCCACACTTGTCAGCCCACAAACATCAAAGACAGCATAGAAGGTCAGTGGGAAAACTCTGTGGGACTTGGGTGAGAAGGGAATATGGTCCAGTCCCAGCCCCAGGGCGGCAGAGGTGGTGATGGGGGCAATAGCAGTAGCAACTCCTTCCAAAATTCCCAGTCAACAGATGTGGTAGGGAATCAAGCAGTTGATCAGAGGGAGATGGCAGAGATGTCTCTGCTGGCCCTGAGGCAAGATTTGCTTTTTTGCCTATCCTTGGATCTGTGTCTCAGTAGAGGGGATATTGACTTCTGCTCTCCCAGCCAGGGCCTTTGCTGACTGCTCCTCCCTTTCAGCCTCCCCAGTTGCCAAAGTGTTGGAGTTCAGGCTTGGCTGGTGAGTGTACTTTTTGTTTCTATTCTGTCTTAACTGTTATCTACTGTTTATATGTATACACTTTCTAACTTGCTGTATCTGTAGTCCTAAAACTTAATTGCTTGTTAACCTCGTTTTATTGCATGTCCTTGTATTTTAAGATCTGAACCTGAAATAAAAGTACTACACAGTCTACATAATCCCTTTTGATTAAAATTGGCATCTCTAACAGGATCTTGAGGTTCAATGCTTTTTAGGAAAATCAAGGAAAATGACAATAGAGCAATTGATGTCCCAGATACAGATACTGCATGATTGGAGAATTTCACTCTTAACCTGAATTCAAACAGAGTCAAAGATGTTTTATCCTGTCATATTTGGTTTATCACATGTTCCTGCTTTTTTTCCTTCTATAGTAAGTTTCTATGATCAATAACAAGTAGTCAGTAAACATGAAATTTTTTTGTGTAATCTTACTGGGAAATCTAGTGTCATTTTTATCTAGGATTAGAACCTGTGCATAAATTTATGTGAACTACTTAAGACCTACCTTAAGATGTTCCTATTGTTTAACAAGATTTTAAAAGTAGTAGTGCTTTTCTATGATCAGTTTCCTAATGTTACCAATGTGAGATTCCATTTCAACACCTTTTTGACTAAAGCATTTTGTGATATCTAGGAATTCTGCAATAACTAAGAATTTAGTTTGTTATAATAGTTTGGGAATGCATGTTAGTTAAGGATATTTTATACCAACTAAATTTTAATGAATTTCAATTTTAAAGATTTAGTTTTGCTTCAAGGTGAAAAGAGAGCAATCATTTTTAAAAGTTTTCAACTCATTTTCTTTGTAAAAGTTTAGTGATTCTCTTACCATCAGGATAAAATTTAAGCTGTTTTTTAAAAAAGGAAATACTTTTGGAAGAAATGTTTTAAAAACTCTCTTGTAAGGCCTACTAAATTTTAATTTTCAAGATAACCTATTGCTAAATTAATGTAACGATCTATAAAGCAGAAGAGGTCTTGCTATTTTGATCTGAATTTGTAGTCTTTTTATGACCTAAGCAAGAGTTAAAATTAGTGTTTGCATTTATCATATGTAAAAGGCTTAATTTCTAAAGTTTCTCTTCCAGAGTGAATATAATCAGAGAAGAATTAATAAGTTTATGAAACAATGATGTGTTTTTTCAGTTGTGAGGTTCAAGTTAGAAACCTCTTTTGGTTAAGGCAGTACAGCCATACTAGTGAAGAAAAATAACTTATGAGCTATCTTGTCCATGGTAGAAATACAGAGAAAAGTGAAGCTGTCTGAGTAATGGGGTCAAAAGATTTGGAAGGATAATAAAGACTTGATTAAAAATTTGGAAAGCAGATAAGAAGGTTGGGACAGTAGGGGCCATCCAAGTCCCTCTTGTCCCTGGATAGCTACAAAGTATGTTAAGAGAGTGTGAGGAATCTTGACAGTATGCTCATACCCACCTCACTTCTACTTCTTTTCTCTCTACTTCTCTTTGGTCCTTGTTTTTTAATCTCTGTGACAAATTTGTGTCTTCTATGCTCAGTATCCTCCACTTGCAGATGACAGCTCAGGTTGGGTACCATCCTCACTGTCAAAGATCATGACCCATCTCCCTCTGGATCTGGCATCAGGCAAGTTCCCAACACTGGCTACAGATCCAGTCCCTCCAATGCCAGGACTCTATGAGGCAGGGACAGCTCTATGCCCTCTCTCAGCATGAAGCAGTTTCAGAAGCTGAGACTTCTATCCCTTTCCCCAAAAGATTTTGTGTCCCATCTGTTTATGGGGAGTTGATGTGGTACTTGGGTGCATGTGCTTGGGCCCCAATTCTAAAATCTCTTTTCTCTTTAAAAATCACATTTCTCTCTACCCTCAAAACACTATCCCAGGCAGTTTATCCCCAGCCCAGGAACAAGAATTATTCCCTTCCCTGTCCTTACGGGATAGAAATCATTTTTCTATTATCTTTTACCTTCAGTATTATTAGTACTGCTGGTTTTAATCTTTAGACCTTGAATTTTAAATTGTATAACTTCTTTTATTTCTACACAACTACAGTTACTTTCTTTTTACAATTGAGCTAATGTTTTTCTCTGATTAGGGGAGGATGGGTAATGTTCTTCTCTAATTGGAGGATGGTGTTTAAGGTTCTCCTGTAATTTGAGGATGATGTGTGATGTTCTCTTCTAATTGGGGGATGATGTTTAATATTGATGTTCTCTAATTTTGGGGATGATGAGTAATGTTCTCCTCTAATTTAGGGTGATGATGTGTGATGTTCTCCTCTACGTGGGTGATGATACTTAAGGTTCTTCTCTAGTTTAAGATGATGTTCTCTAATTTGAGGGATGATGAGTAATGTTCTCCTCTAATTTAGGGTGATGTTCTCCTCTAATTGGGGGATGATGTTTCAGGTTCTCCTCTGATTTAGGATGATGTGTACTGTTGTGCGCCAATTTGGGGATAATGTATGTTTCTCAACCAGGGTCTGGGTTGAATCTAGGGGTCGACTGTGGGGAAACTGAGGACGATTCTCTCCAGTGTCTTGCATGACCACCACATGACTTAACATAAAGAATGTAATTTAAAGTTGATATGTATAATTGGGAGTGCCAGGGGAAGCAGCAGAAGTAATGAATCATGTAACCAGGGTGAAGAGACTGTTATCTTAAGAGTCACAAAATTCCTTAAGGAAAGAGGTGTCTGTGTTCAAGGACCTGGTCATTGCTCGGGGCAAATACATCAAAGTCAACAACTGGAACTTTTGGCCAGAGTTCCTTCTTTGTTCTAATGGTCCTCTTTTCCCTGAAGTTACTTGTATAAAGGAACTGAGTGAGAGATGGATCTTTGGAGGTCTTTTGCTGTGGAATTGGGGACACTTGCTTCTGCTCTCCTAGCCAGGACCTTTGCCAACTGCTCTCTACTTTCAGCCTCCCCAGTTACCAAAGTGTTGGAGCTCAGACTTGTCTGGTGAAGTATACTTTTTTATTTTCCTATTCTGTCTTCACACTTTCTAACTTGTACTATTTGTAGTAATACAACTTACTTGCCGATTAAGCTTGTTTTGGTGTCATTGTACCTTAAGATTTGAACCTAAAGTAAAAGTACTACACAGGCTACGTAGTCCCTTTCAATTACTGGTATGTATCTGCAAGCTTTAAGGGAATAAACAATATGAAATTACATATCACCTAGGCTGTTTGCCTTCTTTAATCAAACTTTCATGTTGACACTATTATGGAAGTGTTTTGCATAACTACACATGTATGACCTATATTTAATTGTTTGCCTTCTTAATGAGGGTGTGCGGGGAGGGAAGAAAGAAGATAATTTGGAATTTAAAGCTTTAAAACAAATGTGAAAAATTGTTTTTACATGCATCTGGGAATTAAGATGTATAGACAGTGGAGTATAGACATCTATCTTGCCATACAAGAAAGTAAGGGGGAGTGGGATAGGTAGAGGGGTGTTAGAAAGAAGGGCAGACTGGGAGAAGAGGCAATCAGAATGTCTGCCTTCTTGGGGTGGCACGGAGGGGAGAGATGGGCAGAAAATTTGGAACTCAAAATCTTGTGGAAATAAATGTTGAAGAGTAAAATAAATAAATTAATCGAAATAAAAAAAAATTCTGGATCTCCTCGTCTAATTGGTTGACTTTCTTTCCATAACCTTCTTGTTTTTCTTTGATTATTCTTATTTTTGTTTTTCTTTTAGTTTTTTCTCTGTCTCTGTCATTTGATTTTTAAAATCTTTTTAAAGAGTTTCTATGAATTCTTTTTGATGCTACTCTTTGGGTTTTTTTTTTTTTACTTCAATATCCTTCTCTGAAGATGAACCCTGGTCTTCTCTATTCCCATAAGAGTTTTGTATAGCTGGATTCTTTCTTCTTTGCTTGCACATTTTTTTGTGGTAACAATTTAATTTTTCTAATCACTTCTAGCCCTGGGGTATAGAAGATGGTGCCTCTTGCCTCTGATCTTCAGTTCTCCACTCCTGCCTGGAACCAAAGCCAGACCTCCAGCTTCCTGTAAGTGCCCACATCTAGGAGATTTCTTCCCCACTGCTCTGTACTCACTAGTATGTACTAGATCCTTCTTAACCCCACAGCTCTTCCCAGCACAGCTGGTGTTCCTTATCAGCAGAGATTCCCTCAATCTTCCCAGGCTCAAATACCCTACTCCCTTCACTATCCTTAGAGTAAAAGTTTCCATAACTGGGGCCAATGCAGACTCTCAAACTAAATAATCTCAGAACTTGCAACTGGTTGGTTAAGTGGCCTGTGGCTTGTTGTTAAATACTACTTTTGAGTGATTCATATTTATGAGAGTATGATGACCCTGTCTTAATAAGAGATTAGAGTTAAGGAATGATCAACTCCAAAAGGAAGGCTATGTAGCAGTGCACACAGCTCTTGAAGACCATGTATTGTAGAATTTGCATTGGTCAAGGTGAGTTTCCTCACCAGAATTCCACTCTATTGTTGCAGTCACAGTCATGAGCAAAACAACAAAAAATTCTGCAATAAAAAAAATTAAATAGTCCAAACAAGTCATTTTGTCAATTAGACTCTGAGCTCCATAAAGACTAAGTAATTTTTGTAAGGTGAAAGAACTGGTACCTGAGAATTATCATAATAGCATTAGTCCTTCTTACCATAATTCTGTTATAATCAAAATTATTGTTATAGTTATTGTAGCATACCATAGCCTGGAAACTACCGCAATGCACCATGGTAAATAGAATTATAGAGTATCAGAGTAGGAAAGGAACTAAACAAGCAATTGCAGCTTTGTAGGGATTAGTTGAGACAAACACTAATTTTGATACAGTTTCATTGGTGACAACAATTATGTATATTTCTGCTCTACTAGGCTTGAGCAAAACGTAGGGCATTCAGTGGATAAAATAGTATTGAACTGATTTCATCAGTTTCAGTTTCTTCATTGTTAGCTGAATGTAGTATTACATATCAGATACACAAATGAGTTTCTCTGTTACTCTTTGTCTCTGTCTTTCTCTCTCTGTGTGTGTGTGTGTGTCTTTCTCCAACCAAGAAACATTTTGCATTTTTCTTTGTTTCATGAATTGCTGTGGCCAAAAATATTATCATCCACTGTCCAGTGATTGTGAACCTCTCCATATTTGATTAGGATTCTGTTGCTAGGGCCAGACTTTAAAGCCTTTCTAGTATGGTAGAATCTCACTGACCTTTGAAGCTGTCTTTGACATTTTTGGATTGAGTAATCTGGGAACTGCTGCTTCTCGTGGTGGCCTGGACCTGTTCTGGGTTCTGTCCCTTCTGTGCCACCTGGCCCATGTTGGGCTGCCCTCCACTCTGTTCCCAGAATGATAGACCTTTCCTGTTGGCCTTCAAAGCTGTCTTGAGTTTTAAATCTCTTTCACTCTGTTGTTTTATGGCTTCTGCAGCTCTAGAATTTCCTTAGAGTCATTTTTTACAGATAATTTATGGGTTATGGGGGTGAGATGTTTTTTCAGGTCCATATTTCTATTCTGTCATCTTGGCTCCACTCCCTGGGTTAGCCTGTTTTTAAAGATGCTTTTCTTCAGCATGTTTTGGGTCTCCTGTAACAAAGTATTGGCTTACATTTCATATTTTTGCATATTTTTTGGAGATTTTGGATGTAGAAGCCTTGACCTTGCTGTTTTCTTCTGATTGTATGCTTTCCTCTTTCTTATCTGAAAGGATGGAAGAAAATATCTTTTCACCAAGAAAGTAACATTCTATAGTCTTATTTTTTCCCTTTTTGGGGCATTTTTCCAGCCAGTTTCTTGAACTTTGAGTCCTTTGTTAAGTGGAGGGTATACTATGACAGGCTTCAGAGGTTTTGTGTAGCTGTTCTTTGAGATATCTCTGGGGACCTGTAAGTTCTCAGTTCCTCCAAGGTAACACAATCAAGGAGATGAATTTACTCCTCTCCTGGCCTGCACTCTGGTCTATGAGCAACCAAAAGCACTCTTTTGTGTGCTGAACCTGTGAATAGCATAACCTTTCCACAGGTGCCACCAGGTCCACAATGGCAGCGGTCCTCCTCACCCCAGGACCACCACTCAGGACTGAAACCAGATCATCTGCTTGATTCTCCCAGGGTCCTTTGGCCCAGGGATCCAAAAGTCAATGCTGCTGCTGCAGAGGCTGCTGCCACCCTGGGGCCAGGGAGGGGACAAGTCCATGCTCCCTTCTCACCCAGGTGAAAGAGTTTTCTCACTGGCCTTTGAAGTTTTCTTTGGCATTTGTGAAATCTGGAAACCCCAGCAGTTTCCCATGATTCAGTGCCCTGAAGTCCTTACACAATTCTTCTGTCTTTTTAATTAATATTTTCAGTTTTCAACAATCACTTCAATAAGTCTTAAATTTTCTCTCCCTTCCTCTCCCCTCCTTCTATGAGAAGGCATGCAATTTTACATGGATTCTACATATGCATTCTTATTAAAAACATTCTCACATTTTTCATGTTGCATAAAAGAAATAAAACTAATGGAAGCAACCATGAGAAAAATCAAACCAAACCAAAACATAATGCAGGAGGAAATAATCTGATTCATTTTGTGTTCTGACTCCGTAATTTTTTCTCTGAATATGCATGGCATTTTGCATCATGAATCTTTTGGAAATGTTTAAATTCTTGCCTTGCTGTGAAGGGCTAAGTCTACCAAAATCAGTTCTCTCACACTGTTGCTGTTACTGTGTATAATATTCTCCTTGTTGTGATCACTCCACTAAGCATCAGTTCATATAAGTCTTTCTAGACTTTTTTTGAAGTCCTCCTGTTCGACATTTCTTGCAGCACAATAGTATTCCCTAACATTTATATACCAGAACTTATTCAGACATTCCCCAATTGATCAGCATTCACACTATTTACAGTTCTTGACTACCACAAAAGAACTGCTATAAATACTTTTGTACATGTGGGTCTTTTTTCTATTTTTATGATATTTTTGGGTTACAGTCCTAGAAGAGATATTGGGGGGGTCAAAGGGTATGCACCTTTGGAGCCCATTAGGCATAGGTTGAAATAGCTCTCCAGAATGATTATATCACCTTAAAACTCCACCAAAAATGAATATGTTCCAGATCTCCTACGTCTTCTCTAGTAGTTATCATCTTTCTGTTTTGTCACGTTAGTCAATTTAATAGGTGTGATATAGTATTTCAGAGTTGTTTTGCTTCGCATCTCTCCAATCAACAGTGATTTAGAGTATTTTTTCATATGACTATAGATAGCTTTAATTTCTTCCTCTGAATACTGTCTGTTTATATTCTTTGACCATTTATCAATTGGGGAATGACTTGAATTCTTGTAAATTTGACTCAGTTTTCTATATATTTTAGAAATGAGACCTTTATCTTAGATACTAGTTATAAAAATTCTTTCTCAGTTTTTGGCTTCCCTCCTAATCTTGATTGCATTGGGTTTTTCTGTGCAAAAGCTTTTCAACTTAATGTAATCAAAATTATCCATTTTGCACTTCACAGTGTTTTCTGTTGTTTTGTCATAAATTTCTCCATTCTCCATAAATTTGACAAATACACTATCCCTTGCTCCCCCAATTTGTTTATATTACCAGTCTTTATACCTAGATCATGTACCCATTTGGATTTATTCTTGTGTATGGTGTCAGGCAATTTGTGTATGCCCAGTTTCTGCCATACTATTATCCAGTTTTCCCAGCAGTTTTTGTCAGTGAGTTCTTATCACAGAAGTTGGGGCCCTTGGGTTAATCAAACAGTATACTGCTGTAGTCATTGACTACTGTGTCATGTGTGCCCAGTGTATTCCATTGATCTACCCCTCTACTTCTTAGCCTGAACCAAGTACATTTGATGATTGATGTTTTATAATACAATTTGAGATCTGGTAGGGCTATACCACCTTCCCCAGTATTTCTTTTCATTAATTCCCTTGATATTCTGGACCTTTTGTTCTTCCAGATGAATTTTCTATTACTTTTTCTAGTGCTAGAAAATAATTTTCTGGTAGTTTGATTGATATGTCACTGAATAAGTAAATTAGGTGGAATTGTAATTTTTATTTTATTAGCTCGGTCTATCCACAAGCAATCATTGCTTTTCCAATTACTTAGATCTGATTTTATTCGTGCATAAAGTGTTTTATATTTGTGTTCATAAAGTCCGTGGTTTGTTTTGGCAAGTAAACTCAGGTATTTTATAGTATCTACTGTAACTTTAAATGGGATTTTTTCTTTCTCTCTCTTGCTTTTGGGTTTTGTTAGTAATATATAGAAATGCAGGTGATTTATGTGGGTTTGTTTTGTAACCTGCAACTTTGCCAAAGTTGTTTATTATTTCAAGTAGTTTTTTCACTTGATTCTTTAAAGTTTTCTAGGTATGTCATCATATCATCTGCAAAGAGTGCTAACTTAGTTTCTTTTTGCCTATTCTAATTCCTTCAATTTCTTTTTCTTCTCTTATTGCTAAAGCTAACATTTTTAATACACATTGAATAACAATGGTGATAGTGTACATTCTTGTTTCACCTCTCATCTTATTAGAAATTCATCTAGCTTGTCTTCATTGCATATAGTGTTTGTTGATGGTTTTAGGTAGATACTGCTTATTATTTTAGGGAAGGGTCCATTTAATCCTATGCTCTCCAGTGTTTTCGATAGGAATGGGTGTTGTATTTTGTCAAAAGCTTTTTTACATCTATTGAGATAATCATATGATTTCTGTGATTTTTTTGTTGATATGATCAATAATACTGATAGTTTTCCTAATATTGAACCAGCTCTGCATTTCTGGTATAAATTCTACCTGATTTTAAAGTATCATACTCATGACAAGATGCTGTAATCTTTTTGCTAATACCTTATTTCAAATTTTTGCATCTATATTCATTAGGGAAATTGGTATATAATTTTCTTTCCCTGTTTTGGCTCTTCCTGGTTTAGGTGTCAGAATCGTATTTGCATCATAAAAAGGGTATGGTAGGATTTGTTCACCAGTTTTTCCAAATAGTCTATATAGTATTGGAACTGTTCTTTAAACGTTTGTTAGAAGTCACTGGTAAATCCATCTGGCCCTGGAGATTTTTTCCTAGGGAGTTCATTGTTGGATTGTTCAATTTCTTTTTTCTTGGATGAAGTTATTTAAGTATTTACCTTCTTTTTCTGTTAATCTGGGCACTTTACATTTAAAAACTATTTGTCCATTTCACTTAGATTGTCAAATTTATAGGCAACAGTTGGGCAAAGCAATTTCTAATTACTGTTTTAATTTCTTCCTCATTGAAGGTGAGTTCACCCTTTTCATTTTTTGATATTGGTAATTTGGTTTCTTCTTTCTTTCTTAAAATCAAATTGACCAAAAGGTTTATCAGTATTATTGTTTTTTTCCTAAAAACCACTTCTTAGTTTTATTTATTTGTTCAATAGTTTTCTCAATTTTAATTTTATTAATCTCTCCTTTGGTTTTAAGTATTTCTAATTTGGAATTTACTTGGGAATTTTCCGTTTGTTCTTTTTCTAGCTTTTTCATCTACATGCCCAGTTTATTGATCTCCTCTTTCTCTGTTTTATTCATGTAGGTATTCAATGATATAAAACTTCCCCAAAGAACTGCTTTTGTTGCATCTCATAAATTTTATTAGGTTGTCTCATTATGGTCATTCTCTTGAATGAAGTCATTGATTATTTCTATGATTTATTGCTTAACCCACTCCTTGTTTAGGAATAGATTATTTAATTTTTAATTATTTTTTGCCTATCTTTATATAGCCCTTTATTACATATATTTTTATTGCATTATGATCTAAAGAGGATACTTTGACTATCTCTGCCTTTTTGCACTGAATTGTGAGATTTTTATACCTTAGTACATGGTCAGTTTTTGTATATATGCCATGTACTGCTTAGAAAAAGGTATATTCCTTTCTATCCCCATTCAATTTTCTCCACAGATCTATCATATCTACCTTATTCAAAGTTCTATTCACCTTATTAACTTTTTTTTGTTTATTTTGAGATTAGATTTAGCAAGTTCCTAGAGGAGGAGGTTGAGATCCCCCTACTAGTATAACTTTGCTGTCTATTTCTTCCTGTAATTCCCTTAATTTCTCCTCTAAGGATGTGGATGCTATACCACTTGGCGTATATATGTTTAGTCATGATAGTGCTTCATTTTCTGAGATGCCTTTCAGCAGAATATAGTTTCCTTCCTTAACTCTTTTGATTAGATCTATTTCTGCTTTTGCTTTGTCTGAGATTGGGAATGCTACCTCTCCTTTTTTTACATCAGCTGAAGCTTCTGCTCCAACCTTTTACCTTTACACATTTCTTTATTTTAATTTCATTTGTTATTTCTACCTATACCTTGATTTTAATATTTGCTTAATCATAAGATAAGGTATTCTATCCACACTTAGCATAGTACCTGGTATATAATAAACACTTAATAAATGTTTACTGATTGATTAATATTGAGAAACAAGAGTAATTACTATTTCAATTTATTTAGCAACTTAATATTTTATGAGCTTGAATGAAGACTCAAACTAATTAATAAGAAAGTTTCCAGAAGCAATTATCAAAATATATCCTTTGATATCTCCAGAACTTAGGATAATACTATTAAAAGAGAAAATAAGTCAAGTGGCATAGGCTGAGGCATAGTTTACCAATGTCTCATATCTGTAATACCTAGCTACATATGAAAGGCTATCCTATACATTGAAGATGAAATTTGGATTGAGTTTGAACAAAACACTGGGATTCTATGAGATGAAGATGGAGATGCACTTTCAAGAAAATGGGGATAAGGTTCAAGCATATGTGATTTACACTACAAAAGCACAGGGATAGGAAATGACAAGTTGTATATAATAAAAAGATCAGATTGCCATAAAGTATGGGAAAGGGAATACTGTGTCATAAGAAAGATACTTTGGGAAAGGTTGCAAATGATGCTAAATAATTTTATCTTTGCTTCAAGGAGCAACTGGAAATCAACAGAACTTCTTTTATTAACAAATATTTCTTTTCAATTTTCAACATTCACTTCCACAATATTTTGTATTTCAGATTTTCTCCCCATCTTCCCCATCCTTCCACACCAAGACAGCATGTATCCTGATTACTCTTTCCTCCAATTTGCTCTTGCTTGTGTTCCCTCCCCTCCTTCATTGCCTTCCCTTCTATTTTCCTATAAGGCAAGATAGATTTCTTTATCCCATTGCCATGTATTTACTAGTTGCATTTAAAAACAATTTTTAACATTCATGTTGAAAACTTTGAGTTCAACATTTTCTTCCATCACCCCTCCCCACCCATTGAGAAGGCAAGTAATTCAATAAAGGATATACATGTGTAGTCATGCAAAATATTTCCATAACAGTCATGTGAGAGAGTAATCATATATCCCTCTACCCTCTTCAGCCCTCTGTTCTATCCCCCTACCAAAGTATTTGCTTCTGATTACCCCTTCCCCCAATCTATCATCCTTCTATTATACCTCCCACTCTTATTCCTTTCCTCCCTGCTTTCCTGTAGGTTAAGATAAACTTCCATACCCAATTGAGTATGTATATTATTCCTTCCTGAAGTCAAATCATATGAAAGAAAGACTCATTTACTCCCTCTCACCTTCCCCTTCCTCCCCTCCATTGTAAAAGCCCTTGCTTGCCTCTTTTATGTTAAAAGATTTACTACATTTTACTTCTCCATTTCTCTTTCTCCTGGAACATTCCTTCACTTAATTTTGTATATGCATATACATACACAAACACACACACATTCTCTCCAACTATCCTAATACTGAGAAAGGTCTCATGAGTTACAAATATCATCTTTCCATAAAAGAATGTAAACAGTTCAATTTTAATAACTCCTATATGGTTTTACTTTCCTGTTTACTTTTCATACTTCTTTTGATTCTTGCATTTGATAGTCAAATTTTCTATTCAGCTCTGGTCTTTTCAACAAGATTGCTCAGAAGTCCTCTATTTCACTGAAGTTTCATTTTTTTCCCTGACGTGAGCATGACCAGGAGAAGATTGCATACCATGACAGCAATATTGTCCAATGATCAACTATGAACAATTGTGCTATTGTGAGTGATACAATAATCCAAGACAATTCTAAAAGACTTTCAATGAAAAATACTATTCACCTCCTGGGAGAGAACTGATGGAATCTGAAAGCAGACTGAGGTATTTTTTTTACTTTATTATTCTTGCATTTATTCTTGGCCTGAACTTTTTTGGCAACATGGCTAATATGAAAGTATTTTCCATGACTGCACCTTAAATCTATCTTAAATCTTTTGCTTTCTCAAAGAGAGGGAAAGAAGGAAAACATTTGGAACTCAAAATGATAAGAAATGAACACTATAAATTTTTTGTTTACATGTAATTGAGGAAAATAAAATAAAAATTATTGACATTTAAAATGAAAGAAATCTTTTAAGTGACATGAAATACCCTTCTAGAAGTTCCAGATTACATGATCATGTTGTCAAATGCGGACTTGCCCAGATTGTCACCTTTTTCCATTGTTCTAAAATGAAGTTGTCTCTTTTCTTTGAAGGAATACTGTATGCTTGCAAGACTTTCCAGTATAAGGTTTGGACCTTCCAAATCCCTTCCAGCACTGTGGATAATTCTTTATCAGAGGAGAAGTAGAGAAGATTCTTAGCTAGCTCTAATGAACCTGAGTAATCTAAAAGGAGGAAATCTGTCCTTTTCCTTTATGTGCAGATAATGTAGAGAATAGGAACACAAGGGCAATTTATTTTTTATATATTTTCATTTTAAAAAATTTTATTTTGGATTCTAACACCAGAACACAAATACAGAATAGAGAAAATAAACAAAAAAACATATCATAAACTTAAATACTGGAATTTAAACACAAAGTTAAAAAGAAAAAAAGCATATCATATACATAGCAGAACATGAGAGGATTCAAATTATGTAACAATATATTTTCATTTCAAGAAAGTTTGTATGATAAATGATATTTGTTGTGTTGAAAATTGTCCATCTTTTGCTTCCTTGTGAATTCTTTTCTTTTCTGCTGTGAAATTTTTTGCTTTTCTTTTTCCCCTCCCCTCCATCTACCTCATCCCCAGGCTACAATGAGGTTTAGATATGTTTTTCTATACCTATGGATACGTACACATATATGTATACACACATGCACTCACACACATATATATCGAGAGAGAAAGCGAGAGAGAGAGAGAATCATATATATATAGATATAGATATAGAGAATATATAGACATATATTTTCTCAAATTTTCTCTTATCCTTATCTTTGGTTGTTATGTTTGTTCATATCTCTTGTTTCCTCTCCCTCCTGCCTCCTTTAACTTCTATCCACTATCTTGCCCTCCTATTGCTTGCCTACCCCCTCCAAGAATCCTTCCCCTATCCTCCTTTTACCATAAATCTAAACACCCTTCTATACCCCCTTTTACCAATTCCCTCACCTTTCCTTTTAAAGATCCCACCCTTGTCCTCTCCCCCTCCCCATGCCACTACCATTTTATTTCCTCTGACTTTAGATTTTTATATTTTTCTAAATGTACATGTATTGTACCCCCTTAAAACCCTTCCCCATGAAAGTAGGTTACCAGAACTACCAGCCCTCCTTCCCCATCTAATTCCCCTTTATCAATTCTTCCTCTTGCACCTCATTTGTATAAAATAATTGCTCTTTGTTACTTATTCCTTAATGGTTTTATTTTTAAAATTAATATCATTGTCAGATTTACCCCAAACTTTGTTAGAGCTACCCAATTATTAATAAGAGTCTTAGACATGCATTTTATATATGTAAAAAGTAAATAGTCTGTCTTTATGAATCCCTTATAATCAATCTTTGGTATATGCCTTGTATTTCTCTTGTTTCTTATATGTTGAATCTTCTATTAAGTTCAGGACTTTTGTTAACTAAGTCTTGAAAGTCTGAGAGTTTATCAAATGTCCACTTTTTCATTCTGAATAATACTTTGCAGGGCATGGTATTTTTGGCTGGAGTCTCAGTTCTTTCACTCTTCGATATATTGTGTTCCAAGACCTGCAGTCCTTTAATGTCTCTGCTTCTAGGTCTTGTGTGCTTGTAATGTGGCTCCATCATATTTAAATTGTTTTAATCTTGATGCTTTTAATATTTGATCATTGGGCTAGTGGTTTTGAAATTTGACTGTGATATGCCTATGAGTTTTCCTCAAAGAAACTTTTATTTCTATTTCTACTTCCTCCACTCGCTCTAATGCTTCAGGACACATTTCTTTAATTATTTCTTGTATTATTGTATCAAGATTCTTTTTAATCATAACTGTCAGTTGGTCCAATTATTGTTTATATTTTCTTTTCTTGATCTATTCTCCAAATTTGTTGCTTTTCTTTTGAGATGCTTAACTTTCTCATCTATTTTTTCATTATTCATATTTTAATTGTTTCTAGATCTCTTTTAATTTCACTGACTTCCCTTTGCCCATTTCTAATTTTCAAGGTCTCATTTTCTTTCTTAAGATTCTGGAGCACATTTTCTAATTGTTTGACTTTCCTTTCATAAGTTTCTTGTTTTTCTTGAATTATTCTTATTTCTTTTTTAGTTTTCCCTCCATCTTTGTCATTTGATTTTTAAAGTCTTTTTTAAAAATCTTCTATAAGTTCTTTTTGAGCAGGTGACCATTTGATGTTACTCTTCGGGGGTTTATTTACTTCAATATCCTCCTCTGAAAATGAACCCCAGTTTTCTTTATTCCCATAATAGCTTTCTATTGTTGGATTCTTTCTCCTTTGCCTGTGCATTTTTTTTTTGTGGTGATGGCTTAATTTTTTAAATCACCTCTATCCCTGGGGCATGGAAAGTGGTGCCTCTTGCCCTAGATCTTCAGTTTTCCCCTCTAGCTTGGAAACAAAGCCAAATCTCCAGCCTCTTCTAAGTGCCTGCAGTCAGAATGGGGCATTGAGACCCATTACTTCTCCACTCACTAGATGTGTGCTGGATCCTTCTTGCTCCACTGCTCTTCACAGCACAACTGGGTCTGGCATTCCTTATCAGCAGAGTTTCCCTCAATCTTATTGGTCTCAGATACCCAATTCCCCCCACTATCCCAAGGGTGAAAGTTCCTGTGGCTGGGGCTGAGATGGCCTCTCAAATCAACTAATCCCAGGACTTGCTGCTCAAGCTGCTTGCGGCTTGTTAAAACAGAACCTAATCTGGATTTCTTTACTCATCACAGGGACCAAATGTCATGAAAAATAATATGCAACTGAAAACAACTAGAAAATAACAATATTCTATTGCACATCCTATAATTTAACCATTCCCCAATCTACTTTGGTGGAATATACACTTATTGCTACCACAAAAATGCTGCTCCAAATGTTTTGCTATTTATGGGACTATGTTAAAACAATGACCTCTTAGTAATAAAACCTCGGTATCTTGGGGAATGGACATTTTAGTTATTTAATTTACAACATTCCAAATTGCTTTCCAAAATGTAACTATTAATTCACAAGTCCAACACCAATGCAATAATATGTCAATCTTTCTATAATCCTTGCAATATTTTTCCATTTTTATCATCTTTGACAATTTTTGGGGTGAGAGGTAAATTCTCAGAGTTTGTTTTTGTTTTTAATTTATGATTGGAAACAATTTTTCATATACTTGTTAACAGTATATGATCCCTATTTCAAGAATTGTTCATTTCAAGCATAGATAGTAATTCCTGGAACATGTCAGAAATATAAATATACATTCTATGAAAATGACTTCAAACTCTTCCTGCTCTCTAAACTTGCTGGAAATGAGGTTAGCCTTTTAAACCTTTATTTGTAACTACCTTGGACAACTGCTGTCGCAATTCTTGTGAGCTCCTCAACTCTTCAGTTATTACTCTTCCTCATGTATCATTCACCTGGTAGCAACCAAATATAATGTGTTTTCCCTTCCCTTATGTTCTCATCTTTTTTTTTAAACTAATCTGTCCTATATATACTTGGTTTATAAACTATCTTCTCCTTGTCTGATTTCTTCTATTTCTCTTGCTTCTCTTTGGCTTCCCTTAAGCATACATCCTTCCCCTTCTACTGTCCCTTAGCCTCTTCCTTAGATCCTTCTACTCCATGCTTTCTTATTCTCTAATCCGCCTTTTCTATTTCATCTCCTTCCCCTCTATTCCTTCTTCTCCTCTAGCTTTTGGCCTTCTCCATCAGGTGAGGTTTTCCTTCTCTGTTAGCTTTATCTCCCCTAATTCAGCTGCTAGTGTTTTCTACAAATCTAGAACTATGTAAATTATTTTCATAATTTTTTCTTTCTTTCTCCATTTTCCAATTCAAATCATTCTCTTCTGCTATCTTCCAGATAGTCTTCTTCCAAGAAAACCTTGAAAATATTTAGAAACCTTTTAAGTGGAATTTCAGAGATATGCAAGCATGACCATCATTACCTACCAAAAAAAGGTGATTGGGAAGACTCCAATAACTAAAATCTATATGCCAATTTTTCTATTTGATAAAATGTTTGAGAATGAACTCTTCAGGTACCAGTGATATGGATGATAGTATGAAAAAAGTATAGGATAATTTCCACTAGGAAATTTCCAATAGGATATTTTCTACGGTATTTCTCACATTGACTAAATGTGACACAATTGACCCAAAGGTGTAGGAAGTAGAAGTTAATACAAGATCTTGATTTTGTGGTTTGTAGATCATTAAAAAAATAGAAAAATTAGTCTGATAGACTCTACTCCAAGAAGGAGTTGCTCTTGTATGTTTAAAAGTCATACAATATTTCTCAGCAAATGCAACCACACGAATTGCTTTAATAGTATATTTCTGATTATTGACATCTAGCAAGATGTATAAAAGGATTATTTCTCTTCTATACTCTTTAAGAGCAGGGATCATTTTTCCCATTTTCTTGTATCCTAAGATCCTAGCCCATTGTTTAATGCATAGTAAGAGCTTAGTAAATTCTTATTGATTGACTTATTCTTTAACACTTGGCACTATAATAAAGGATATGGGATGAAGAACAATCAGAATAAAGGATAAAGGATAATAAAGGCAATAATGTCCCCTGGATTGGAAAAGATCAGTTTGCATCCCAATCCTAAAGAAGGGCAATGCCAAGGAATGTGACTTGCCAAATAATTGTGCTCATTTCACATGCCAACAAGATTTTGTTTAAGATTCAGCAAGACAGATTTCAGCAATATGTGAACTGAGAATTACCAGAAGAGCAGGCTAGGTTTTGAAGAGGAAGAGGAACAAGAGTCCAAATTGCTAGCATCCCTGGAGTATGGAGAAAGCAAGAAAGTTCCTGAAAAAAATCTACTTCTACTTCATTGGCTACACTAAAGTCTTTGTGTGAATCACAACAGAATATGACAAGTTCTCAAAGAGATGGGACTCTCCTTAGGAACCTTTATACAGGCCAAGAAGCAGCAATTAGGACTGAATATGGAACAACTGAATGGTTTAACATTGAAAAAGGAGTACAAGAAGTCCCTAAGTTGTCTCCATATTTATTTAACTCATTTGCAGACTACATCATGTGAAATTCCAGGTTGGATGAATCAAAAACCAGAATTAAGGTTGTTGGGGGAGATATTAACAATCTCAGATATGCCAATCTTATTTTTGTTGTTTGTCCTTTCTTTTTGAAGATGACCAATGACATTAAAGATGGTCTCTTGACTTGTGGTGTGTGAATTGGATTTAAGTGAGGCAGAGTTGCACAAAGTTATTAGCCTGTCAAGGCAAAGGGAAGTTTGTAGTTGTGGTGGGGACCATAGGGAACAAGAATGTTTGTGGGACAGTATGGCTGCAGGCTTAGGAGAGGAATGCCCAAGATTGGGCCCTGATAGAGCTCAGAAAATAAAAATGAGAAGGACCTGTGGCCTAGGGCACAATTCCACAGAATGCAGGACTAGAATCTGATTACAATAATAAGTTGCTAAAAATAAAACAAATAAAAATAAAAATGAATAAGCAAAGGAAAAAGAACCCAACCATAGAGAGCTGCTAAGGGGAATAGAGAAGATCTGGGCTCATATTCAAAGTAAGATAGTGAAGTTAAATAAAGTCACTCACACATCAAAGGGAAACATCATATGGTCACAAGTCCAAAATGAGTTCTTGGAAAAATTTTTTAAAAGGACTTCAAAAATCAAATAAGAATGATAGAGGAAAAATTATAGAATATTTAGTTTAGGCATTTCTGCTTTTGTCAACTAATTTCCTTCCTCCTCTGGGAAGGGAGAGGAATTACTCCTGACTTGGAAATCGATGACCACTGTTATACCATCTCTGCTAAAGGGAAATGTAAACCTACATAAATTATCAGCATTTCCTATATATCACCGATAAAATCCTACAAGAAGAGATAGTAAGAAATAACTCATTTAAAATAACCCTAGAGAGTATAAAATACCTGGGATTATATCTGACAAAGCAAATTCAGGAACTACATGATTTAAAGAACCCACTTTTTATACAAATAAAATGAGATTTAACAATTGGAGAAAAAATAATTGTTCCTGCATAGGTACAGCCTATATGATAAAATGACAATTTTACCTAAATTAATCTAAGGATTTAATGCTATCCCAGTTAAATTGCCATTTTTTCTTACTGAACGAGAACTAATAATAACAAAAGCCATCTGAAAGAACAAAAGGTCAAGAATATAAAAGGAAATATTAAAAATGTAAAGGAAGGAGGTTTAGTACTACTAGATCTTAAATTATATTATAAAGCAGTAATTATCACAACTGTTTGGTACTGGCTAAGAAATAGAAAGGTAGATGGAATAAAGTGTACATGCAAGTTCAGCAGCATGTGACTATAATAAACTTATGTTTGACAAGTGTAAAGAAGTTTTGGCGATAAGAAATCACTCTTTGATAAAAATTTTTAGAGAAAACTCAAAAGCAGTTAGGCAGAAATTAGGCACAGACTAATATCTTGCATCACTTACCAAGATAAGGTCAAAATGGATACATGACCTTGGTGTAAAGAAGATAATTATAAGAAAATTTGAAGAACGTGGAGCATAGATTTAGGGATAGGTGAACAAGAATAAACAAAACAGACAGCAATGTAAGATATGAAATGGATAGTTTTGATAATATCAAATTAAAAATGTCTTATACAAATAAAACCAGTGTAACCAAGATCAAAAGAAAACCAAAAATTGGGGAAAAATTTATGGACAGTTTCTCAGATAAAGTTCTCATATCTCAAATACATAAAGAACATTTTTTCAAATATAGAAGAATATGACTCCTTCCCCAGTTGATAAATTGTGAAAGGTTCATGAACAGGCAGTTTTCCAAGGAAGACATCAAAACAATTTATAGTCCCATGAAAAAATACTCTAGAGCAGTATTGATTAGAGAAATTAAAATTTAAACATCCTTGAGATATCATTTTACACTTATCAAATTAACTAAAATGATAAAAGGGGAAAGCAGCAAATATTGGAGAGAATGTGGAAAAACTGGGACACAATCACTGATGGTGGAATTGTGAACTTATACAAGGACTTTGGAGAGTAATTTCTAATTATGCCTAAAGAATTATTAATATGTCTATACCCTTTGATTCAGCCTTACCACTACTATGTATGTTTCTCAAGCAGAGTAAGGAAAAATGTGAAGAACCTATATCTTGTAAAATATTTGTAGCAGCTCTCTTTGTGTTAGCAGAGAACTGGAAATTGTGGGAATATCTGTCAATTTGGAAATGGCTGAACAAGTTGTGGTATATGACCATGACGAAATAGTATTGTGCTATAAGAAATGATGAACTCAATAAAGTTAGAAAAACATGGATAGACTGGCATGAAATAATGATGAGTGAAATGAACAGAACAAACAGAATGTTGTATGTAATAACAGCAATTTTGTTTTAAGCATAACTTTGAGCAACTAAGTAATTTTGACTATTATAAGTACCCAAATTAACTACAAAGGACCTATGAGGGAAGATACTATCTGCATCCAGAGAAAGAACTAAAAATAGAAGTATGTATGCAATGGCTTTTCATCCCCCCACACATCTATGCATATATTTATGTATGTATATACATATATATATATATATATACATATATATATATCCATACACACATACACATATGTACGTATATGTTTGCCTAATGGTAATTATCTACAGCAAGGGGGAAGAAAAAAAGAAAGTTACATTATAACTTTATTGTATGTTTAAAAGGCATAGCAAGTTGTCAATAATAGATTTTTGGTTTCATATACCATTGTCTTTCTTCTATTCTACTGTTATCAAAATTCTTGCTTTATTTCTTAAGTTCAGAATAAAAAAATAAAAATTTGAGAAAAACAGAGATTATGAGAAATGAATTTTCCTTAAAGAAAACCCAGTCAACCAACTAACATATATTTGCTGGCACTATAGTATCCCCAGTTCACTTTTAGTTGCAATAGAGAATATAAAAATATGGTCTCCATTCTCAAGGAATTTCCTAATTAGTCGAGAAGAGAAAGCTAACATTTGAAGGAAAAGAGTTTCTAAGTGAAGGAGGAAGGATTAAACTTAACATTTTACAGGCAATGTGATACAGGGGAAAGACAGCTGGCTTTGGAGTCAGAAATAAATGGATCAAGTCATGCTTCTGACAATTAATCTCTCTGTGACCCTGGGCAAATCTTTAAGACCTTGAGTTATAGACAACTTGCTGATTTGTTTCAGTGCAGGAAATTTTCACACCTGAATTTGCATATGTAATGAAGTAAAAAACAAACAAAAACATGCAGCCTATCACACCAATAAATCAAAAACAATCAAAAGAATGCCATGGTGTCATACTTTAAATTTAATCTTTATAAATATTCCATGAAACTGATAAATGCATTTTATCCTTATTTTACAGATGAAGCTCATAGCGTCATAGGATTACAAAGGACTTTGAAGTGAACATTTTTCAAACTCTATTATAGATGAGAAAAATGAGGTCTGGAAAGGTTAGGTACTTTTCCCATGGTCAGACAACTGATAAATAAAAGAGTTAAGAACCAAATCTTGGATTTCTGACCCCTAATTCATATCTACCATATGACACTACTCAGGATTAATTTTGATTAAAGGAAATATATCCTGGTAACAAAGGTTCTTGAGCTCTAAGATTCACTGGCCCAGTGAAAAGATATTTATCTGAACTAGGGTGGTCCTTCTGGAAGGACAAAATGCTTTTTTAAATTTTCCTTTCGTTAAGGACTCTGGGGGTGACTTCAGGGCATACAATATAAGACCAATTGAAAAAAAATTTACAGCTTCAATTGTATAGACCCTGGAGACCAATCAGTGCCCCACAACTCTCTTGAAGGGGTATTCAAGGTTACTTCTTTTCTTGGGGAAGGGAAGAATTAATACAAATAATCACCTTCATTAAGTATGAGGTCACCCCCAAGGGTACAACCAGGATATCAACTCTGCTCTATTGGGTTCAAAATAGTAGGCTCCCATTGGAGACCCCAAATAAGTCACCCGGTTCTTTTAGACAAATATACCAGTTTGTGGGAGACCTAAGAGAGATGAAATTATTCCTTTAGAGGAGACTAACAAGGGGATTGCATTCCGCTGATATCTCAAGGTGCAATTGGATAAAGCAAAGCTCCCTCAAAGAGGACTGATGATATTGCCTTGGATTGGCTGTGGATTGCAAGAAGGCAAACAGATAATTCTCCTGGGCAGACTTGGAATGTGGCCCCATGATCTTGCCAGACTTATCTTCAATAAGGCCCATGGAAACTAACTCACTATTTTAATCAGTTTCCTGGGGCCCTATCAAAAAGTGAATGCAGAGTTAGGGAATAAAGTTGAGAGGAACTCTAAAGAGTCCCAATGGGGGTGATTACAAAGCAAGAGAAGTTTATAATTGTTTCAAGTTATCAATTGAATTTTAAGAGGAAGAAAATGAGTTCATTCTAGTTCAAATTTCTGCTCTGCTGTTTAGAAAGAAAAATAATCTCAATGAGGTAACTACTAGGGATGAAATTGAATTATTACCTTAAAGTCTGGAGTTTAGGAGATGTTTTGACAGAGTTTTAGTTTAGACTTGCATCTAACCCAAACCAGATAAAAAGTTATTTGTATTTTTAAATATCTGTAGGCAAGAAAATTTCAGTTTCCATCAGAAACTCCTGTCAGTGTTAATTTTTTAATCAGGAATACTTTCCTATGGTGTAACCAAAATCTCTCTTACTGCCTTATACATACATGCATGCATGCACATACATACATGTTGTTCTTGTGGTGCTCACCTTTCATTTCCAAAGAAGACCATACCATCAAAGAAATGATGACATCACTTGCACTTGACTTTCTTTTGAGTGAGGGAGGGCTGTGCCTCACCAGCTTCACTTCTCCAGAGCCATCTGAATCCAGTGACAAGATAATCATCACTATGACTGGAGATGACCCAGGTTGCAATAGGAGACCTTGGCCCCTTTAAGCCAAGGTCTATTCAGTAAGTCACTTAAAGTGAAGTAATGCCCATTCAGTGAATAACCCCTTTTAAGAAGTAGCCAGGGGATGGCCCCTTTAATGAGACAAAGAAAAATAACTAAATCAGGCTGGGAGGGAAATAGCAACAGTTACTATGGATAATCACTCTTAAGCCAGGAGGGTCCAGAAAACAAGCCTTGAGTGGAGCTTGGGCAGGGGTCTAGTGAGGCAGGAAAGGACAGGAAAGGACAGAAAAGGGAAGGAAAGGAAAGGTAAGGGGAGAAGAAAGAAAGGAAAGGGGAAAGAAAAAAGGAAAGGAAAAGATCTAGCCAGTAAACCCCAAGTTAACTGGGCATCCTCTGACCATCCTTTGGATAGGAGAAAGAAGGGAAGGAGATAGACAGGAGAAAAGGAGCTGAATTATCTAGCTAGCTGGGTCCCCATTCAGGCAGCTTGGTCTACTCACAAGTTATTGTGTTCATTCTTCGTTGCCAAAGAAAACCATGACATCATACATACATCCCCACACCCCCACATATACACATAAACACATTAATTTTCTCCCTAAATGCATATATACACACATAAATAACATATATTTGTGTGTGTGTATATATGTATATATATATATATATATATATATATATGTAGTACACACATTTATTTTTTTTTTATTCATTTGTTTTATGAGCAGGGGAGAAGGTATTAGAACAGTTATATTTATCCGGTGTTCTCATCATATTGACTAGTATTGACAAGAGAATTCCCCTCCTCCGTAGACAAGACATAAGACCACAACCCTCTCTGTCCCTCCCTTCCCAATGTACACTCATAAACTGGTAGAAAGAAGATAGTCATTAGAGTCAAAAGTCCAGGGTCTTCAGACCTAGGTGTTTTGACTCCAACTGTGTAACTTTCAAATTCTTTTGCTTCTCTGAGTCTCAGCTTCCCTAGTTGTAAATGAGGGGGTTCTACTAGATGACTTCTAAGTTCCTTTGAGATTTTACTGCTATGTCCTATGAATTATGACATTTTGTCAAGTACTTTAAACTTTAATTCTCCTGTTTGTCAGAATTTCAGTTAGGTTTAAAGTAAGTCAAGTTTTGTCAAAAGAACAATAGCAATGTTTTTCTGGAGAAAGACTCACTAGAAGAACATCTGTCTTATTTCTCTACTGTTCAGAGAGTCACCATCTTGTTAACAGCCAATTAGCAAGCCCAAGAATGTTTGCTGTGAGGTACTCTAGTCAGATTTATCTCCCTGCCAAACACATGGACATACTATGGTCCCTGAGGTTGTGTGACTGTAACCTGAACTTCTCTCTACCCATTGCATTGAATACTGCTCTGATCTTGGTTGTAGTCTTTGGAAAGAGCAAAGGCACAAAAGAGACACAAATTCATGTCTCTATGAATATTCCTTGAGCATTTGCAATATCAGTCATTATTATCAACAGCTTTTGATAGTATGTGCCCAGAAGACGTGATATTCAAAAGGAGCTTATAGCCCATACCTAGATATATCACATTAATTAGTAACTTAAAAAACGCTTTCTCTTGGGAATGAAACTCTTAAAATTAAGAAAGCTAGAGAAATGGGAATGAGAGATTAGATTTTTTTATTCATTTAATAGCATTTCATTTTTTTTCCAATTACATGTAAAGATAGTTTTCAACATTCATTTTGTAAAATTTTGAGTTTCAAATTTTTCTCACCCCCTACTTTTTCTCCCTTCTCTCCAAGAGAGCAAGCAATATGATATTAGTTATACATGTGAAATTATGTTAAACATATTTTCACATTAACCATGTTGTAAAAGAAGTATCAGAACAAAAGTGGAAAAACATTAGAAAGAAAAAAAACAAACAAAAATGTGAAAATAGTGTGCTTCAATCTGCTTTCAGACTCAATAGCTATTTCTCTGGATGTGAATAGTTTTTTCCATCATGAGTCTTTTGGAATTATGCTAGATCATTGTATTGCTGAGAAGAGCTAAATCTATTACACTTGATCATTGCACAATGTTGTGGTATGTGCAATGCTCTCCTGATCCTACTCATTTCACTCAGCATCAATTCAGAGAAGTCTTTCCAGGTTTTTCTGAAGTCCACCTTTTCATCATTTCTTATAGCACAATACCATTCCACGTTACATTCATATACCACAACTTGTTTAGCTATTCCCCAATTGATGGGCATCCCTACAATGTCCACTTCTTGGCCACCACAAAAAAAAGCTGTTATAAATATTTTTGTATGCGTAAGTCTTTCCAACATTTTATCATCTCTTTGGGATACAGAGCTAGTAGTGGTATTGCTGAATCAAAGGGTATGCACAATTTTATAGCCCTTTGAGCATAGTTCCAAGTTGTTCTCCAGAAAGGTTGTATCAATTCACAACTCCACTAACAATGCATTAGAGTTCAAATTTCTCATCTTCTCTAACATTTATCATTTTCCTTTTCTGTCATATTACTCAATCTGACAGGTGTGAGGGGTATCTAAGAGTTGTCTTAATTAACATTTTTCGAATCAATAGTAATTTAGAGCATTTTTCCATATGGCTATAGATATTTTAATTTATTCATCTGAAAGCTACCTGTTTATGTCCTTTGATCATTTATTAGTTGGAGAATCATTTGTATTCTGATAAATTTGATTCAGTTTTCTATATACTTGAGAAATGAGGCCTTTCTCAGAAACACAGGTTGTAAAAATTGTTTACCAGCTCTCTGCTTTCCTTCTAATTTTGGTTGCATCAGTTTTATGTGTGCAAATTTAAAAAATTTTAATGTAATCAAAATGATCCATTTGCATTGTATAATGTTCAAAATTTAGGAACTAGCCATTTGGGGATTTGAAGCTGAAGAAGGAAAACTTGTTTCTTTCTCTTTCCTTCCTTCTTCCCTTCTTCCCCCCTCCCTCCCTTTTCAAATTTAGCAGAGGGCCTATCTAAAGCTTGACCACATGTGAAGACTGAAGTTTTAAAGGTCAGCATGTCGAGTTATTATATGTACAGGTCAATAGATGTTTCTCTTTTTAAATGGGGGTGGAGGAGTCTATTGCAGGTGCTAGTCCTATTTCTTCTTATTTGGTGTCCAGTGAAGAGAGAAAACAACAAGCCACCATCCAATACAGAATAGAATAACATTAGTTATTCTGAAATCCTGATAGAGATATCACTGGAACTTGAGTTGAAGAACTTTGGGAATAGCAGTACCCCATAAACCACCAGATATGCTTAGTACTGAGCACCTGCAGCAATCACTCAGGGGATAAAGTATTGTGGAGAAAATGACTCACGTTACTCATCCCACCCAGCAATAATTGCTGACCAACTTCTCCCAGAAAACAGGTAGGCACAGAATCCTTGATAGTGGCAGCATCCCCAAGTCCACTAGTCCTGCTTCCAGCCTAGCACTCACAGCTCTCATCCATGGTAGCAGCTCCTGTGGAGAAGGGGCCAGCCTCCTGGTCAACTGCCAATCAACTACCACACGCAGGTAGGAAAATCAGCCTAGCTAAAGCAGCATGACATACTAGGGGAGAGCTAGAAGGAAGCATCTTCAAAGCAATCCAGCTTCACCTGGACCATAATCTCCCCTCAGTGAATAATAGAGACTACTCAGGAGCTTGAACCCAAGAGCCTTAGGAATAGCTTCCAGTCCTGTGTCCTCAGACATTATTTTGGGAAGCCACCTCTGGAGCTGTGGCAGGGCAACTACTACTGTACGTGCTGTAGTCATAGCTCCCAAAGACTCAGAAAAGAAAGATTTTGATACCAAAGTTATCGTCATTTTCAAATGGTTCCATATCAGAAATTGTTATAATTTTGTTATTGTAAAAGGACATTAAAGAGGAACACAAGCATCTGCTTTGACACTGCAACCTAAGGATCCTTCTAACTTACAGTTGAAACTTTCCAAATATACATATACATATATGTATTCATATATACATACATATACATATACTCATACATATACACACATACACAGAGACATATGCATATATGCATGTATGTCCATAACGCAATATACACACATACATATATTATGCATGTATGTGTATATATACATATATATATATACATATACACACATATACATATCCACACACATATGTATAAACCGCCCCCATTAGAATATGAGCAGTGACTGTTTTACTTTTCTATTTGTAACCCACAAATTTAGCAAGTGCTTTGCACATAGCAAATGCTTAATAAATTCTTTATGTATTCATTCATCCAGTGATTTTGTGGCTCATTTCTCAGGTTACCCTCAGTTTCAACTCAATTCAATTTAAAACAGTGTTCCAGTGTTTAGTAGTAGTTCTTGGCACAGACATTTAATAAATGTTTATTGATGACTTCAGCAAACATTTATTAAGTTGCTACAATGTATCAAACATTATGCTAAGTGTTGGGTGAGATAAAAAGTTTAGATTAAAAAAAATACCTGTCTTTATGGAGCTTATATTCTAGTATTCCAATTTCCTTGGTTTCCTTCATTTTTTCTCATAGATGCCATTTCCTTATCTTTTACCATTCATAGAGTGTGAGAGGGAGTCAAAGTCAACAAGTATTTATTAAGTACCTACTGCACATTCACACAATCTTTCTAAATTAAGTTCTAAATTGCACCCCCAACCCAACATATGAAAATAATTTCCTAGGTCCCTCTGATCTTGTTTTAAGCAAATAGTACAATAAATGATTTTATCATTCTTCACTACTCACTGAGGACAAATAAGTATTGCCTGAGGAAATGGAAGAGTATTGATCTGAAAGGCTGAGGAATCCCCAAATCAATATAAGTTCTATTATCTAGCAGAGTCAAGGATGCTAGTGTATGGAGGTGGTGTGAAAAGCGAATTTAATGCTTACAATTTAGGTGACAAGTCACTGAGAAACTTTATTAGATTCATAGTTACAGTCAGTACTTTGGATGACTATCAGTTGGTCCACACAGAAAGAAAATTTCCATGTAGAAAGATGGCTTCTTACTATTAATATTTTCCCTCAGACTTCTATAGTATGCAGAAAACAGTTACACTGTGGATTGTTGTGAGGATAAAATGAGTTATTGGTAAAGTGCTTAGGACAGTGCCTAGTAAATAAGTAGGTGCTTAATAAATGCTTATATTTTCTCCTTCTTTCTCAAATAGTCAGCCACTAGTGTAAAGAATTCTTTGCTGCATTCTGAGGGAGTAGCCAGAACCCTCCAAATAGTTCATCTTTGTTCTCATGGTTCCACAATAGAGAAGATTGTCTTTTTGCTAGTTTTATTAAAGAATCAGTAATAGAAGAAAAATAATTTTAAAATAGATTTTTAAAATTAATAATTAATTTAATTTAAATTTTTTAATTTAAAAATTTAATTAATTAAATTTAGATTTAATTAATTAAATTTAATTTAAATTTTCAAAAATTGAATTATACATGACCTCCTTAAGGTTATAAAAGGGAAAAATCCAGCCCACTTTCTTGTCTTTCTTCCTTTTCTCTCAGTTGGTATCTATCTCTCTGTCTCTGTTTATCTTTGTCTATTTGCCTTTATGTCTCTGACTTTGGTTGTTTTTATCTCCTTTTCTTCTTCCATTTCTTCTCCCCAGTCTTGGTCTCCCTTCTTTCTCTCTTCCTTTCTTCCCCTGCCAAACTTTCTGTCTCTCTCTTATGTCTTTCTCCCTTTCTCGCTCCTCTACTCCTCTCTCCTCTTTTTCTGTCTCTCTCTCTCTCTCTCTTTCTCTCCATCTTTCCCCTAACACAGAAGTCTTCTTTAATGTTTTCTATTTTAAGAGAGGGTTACCTATTAAATTAAATTAAAGCATTGTCTTTTTTTAAAGGAGCTATTATATGGAGTATTTAAAAGGCAGTGCAGTATGGTGTGAGAGCTAGACTGGGAAGCAGAGCACCTGGCTTTGATGAGCAGCTCAGCTGTTCATTATTTTGTTACTTTAGGCTCATGGATCCCGCTTTGGTCATCCAGGTTCTAAGTTTGTTTTATCTTCTGGAGAAAATCTCCTTTCTCTTAAATGGGACCATATGTATGAAATTTTGATTTTCAAAAAAAAATGTAATTCAATAAATCAAACTCAATGCTTATTTTTTTTTCTCCAGAATGCAATTTAGAATCTTGCAGTAAAATGGTGCAGTACACATCATTTCAAATCTCGTCTCTCATTTGTTTTTCTTGCAGAAAGGGGAAGGGGAGAGAGAAAAAAATAGATTTTGTTCACAAATAAATTTAATAAAGGTTAAAATCAGGGAAGAGAGGAAAAATATAAATCCTATCTCTGATGGTAGCTATTTAAAGATGAACAGGTAACATTTCTCGGTCACAGTTTATCAATATGTGGAAATGGGCACAAAATATTTGCACTACATCCCAGGGGCTTGCAGTAAAAAAAAAAAAACTCAACCTGAAAGCACTGTAAAGGCATGAAGTGTAGTTACTATTATTATGTGATACGTGATAATCATAAGAAAATATAATTTTATAGCTCATGTGTGTATCATGCTTTTAGCACATAAACTCCAACACTCCCAGCAATTCTATGAGATTGGTGGATAAAATAGCTATTACTAGTTTTTATTCTGTGGATAGGAGCCCTATTAGATGATATGACAGAGGCTTACCTATAATTTGAATAACCATGTACAAGAAATGGCATAGAGAAAAACTCAAAAATAAACAGAACTACACGTCAGAAATGAAGTATAATTCTAAAATCACATTTTAGAAATCACTTCGTTCTACATGGGAAACTTTTGTGCTAAATTCCCATGCCTGTCACTTTAATTCTAAAGTTACTTATCAAGTTATCACATTTCAACCCTCCCTTTAGTACAGCACTATATGAAATAAGATTTTTAGTAGTTTGGGTGATACTCACATCAGTTACTGCCACTAGATGGCACTCTCAGAGAGCACTTGAGTTTTCCAACCTAGAAATCAGCCATCCCTTCTCATTCTTAATCACTGGGACAATAGAGCCCAAGATATCTCAGAAGATTGTCACTTTGATTTGAGGCTGTTATTGCTGTGGTTTTAATCTTCTCTTTGTGCTTAGTTTACTTCCTTGAATCCACAAGATTCCTATAATGTCTGAATTAAATCAAAGGATGTCTCCAATCACTACCAATGATTCAATACTCAAGCAACCCCTATTCATCATACCTATTTATCATACCAAAGGGAACTTACCTTATGACTCAGCCTTCTTTCTCTTAACTAGGCTAATCTACCCTCCTTTAAGCAATCAGCCTATCTTTAACTAGACACTATCTGAATGTTATAGTTTCCCTACATATTTACATTGGAGTGTTTAGAGAGAACTAGCACTTCTGGGGTGAGGGCTAGCTCAGCCCTTTCCAAGGCTGCTCATATACCTTTGGTGTCCTTTTGCACCCAACTCTCAGCTGTGGTTCCAATAAGCTGTAACATGTACAGCACCCACATGACGGTAAACCATCTTGGCAGATGGGCTTGACCAGTTTCAAGGTAACTGACAAGCCTCAAACCTGTCAGTGAGCTGGGAGGAGATCTACTAAAATATGTAAACACTTTCTCTGTTGGAATGGGTAGATGAGAACAATTGGTTCCAATTACTACAAAGGAGGCTGAAGTAGGCACTGTGGGGTTTTTAGAGCTTAACTGGATGTTGAAAATGCCGAGGTCATTCCCGTCCTGGCCATCATGAGTTCTCTTTTTTCATCCTGCCACTGAACTTCAATGACTGAGGAAGAGAGAGTAAGACTGACAGCTTTGTGCCTCACTTAGATCCAATTTATATTCAAGTGAAGACATCACCATGATGTCATTTTCACTCTTTGAAAATGAATGATGTGTTTGTTCTAGTTCATTTGCAGTAATTTTGTTTTATATTATTATTGTTAATATTATGAAAACTGACAGATTTTGTTTTGACACAACAGATAATTCACAAATCCCCAAACACTGTGTCACAAGCATACCTCTCTCTCTCCACATGTATGTATGTATGTATGTGTGTGTATATATATATATGTATGTATATATATATATATACATATATATATACATACATATATATATATATATATATACACACAGTTAGATGGATGTCTGTTTATCTATCTATCTAGCTACCTACCTACTTATCTATCTGTGTGTATAAGCTTAAAAGGCTTTCTGTGATTAACAGAGAGGAGGAATATGTCCTTTAAGCTTGACAGTAAAATGCTAAAATTGACTTTTATATTTGACCAGAGTTTTGTTGCTTTTCCGTGGTAACTTTATTTAAATTGCTAGTCACTGTAAAAGTTGCTTTTTTGGCTGCACTTTCTTCGCTGTGCTTAACTTCCTCCAGCTTCCAAAAATTCACTGAATTCTTGGAGTCTTTCTTGGAGTGAAGGTAGTTGAAGAGGAAAGCTGACCTCAGCTCAGCAAGAAGTGGAAGCTCAAGAACTGGGAAAGCTGGCAGAAAGGACTGGAAATCTGGGCAAAGAGGAAGAAAAGACTTAGGAGCATGAAATTGAGCAGCTGCTAATGGTAAAGGTATAAGAGAGCTTCTCCCCAGAAATGGAACTGACTCTGATTTGTGATATAATGAAATCAGGAGCAGTGACATGAGGGACCACTGGTTCTGGGTTGATTAGAATGGGCACAGGACTATGTCAAAGACCTCCTCTACTTCCTAGCAAAGTCATTCCCACTTCTGGTCAGCCAGATGTGCTAGCTGATTTGTTTTGTATCTATTTCTTTCAATTTGGAGATCATTAACCTACTATTTAAGAAAAAACCTGGTAGAAATTCTAAGCTATATGTGTACTTTATTTAAATTTGACAGACAGTGAAAGTTCAAGGTGAATGGATCTAGAGCAGTGCTTCTTAAACTTTTTCTGCTTGTGACCCCTTTTCTCCTGAGAAAATTTTTACATGACTCTGATTATATAGGTATATAAAATAGGCATACAAATCAAACATTTACTGATAATAAATCATGAAGAAGTTTATTTTAAAATGATTCTTTGGTATACAAGTAATTTTATGATTTATTGAAGACAATAGTTTTAATCTCAACCAAGGTGTTTCTGGAAGCATTTTTTGATGTTGTGTGGTGTGATGGTATGCACAGTGCAAAGCATGCATATTGTGTGTTCAGAACCAAGATTACAGTGAAGTTACATAAGGCAACATGGGCAAGCACTGCCAGACACAGTTTGTATTCATTACACATTTAATTTGGAATTACTTTTTGGTTGTTGCTGTTCAGAAACCTTAAATGTTGTCAAATTTTTTGTGACCTCACATTCAGTTACACAACCACATATGGGGTTGCAAACCACTGTGTAAGAAGCTCTTATCTGCACTGATTCTGTGCCACAGCTTCACAGATCTCTTCTAAGTGTACTGTTTGCCCAGGGTCATAACCATGATCCTATACTGAGGAAGTAAAAGGGAAAATCAGTAGCAAATAAGAACACTTAAGCCCAGAAGCCATTAAGAAGAGAATTTGCCATATATATATATACGTATATATATATATATATATATCTATATATATATATATACGTATATGTATATATATATATATATATATATATATATACATATGTATATATATAATGTTAAAAATGTAACTTACCCTCTACTAGTCCATATCACTTTTTTGTTGTTCAGTTGTTTCAGTCACGACCAGCTCTTCATGACACAATCTGGGATTTTCTTGGCAAAGATACTAATGTGGTTTGCCATTTGCTTCTCCAATCCTATATAACTAAATTTCAGAGAATGGAAAAGCATCACATAATTCAAAAGTAGTCACAAAAAAGATAATTAGTTGGAGCTAGATGGGAGCTAATGAAGAAAAGCTTCCTGTAATAACTTTTAACTATCTTTTTCAAAAATTTTATTGGAACAACAATTGGCAGAACAGGATTCATTTCTTTGGAAACCATATAGGTGAAAGATAGTTTATGAACCCAAAGATCTAGGTTCTAACCCTTTGATAATGACACTCTTATCAATGAAATGACTCCTGGGGACCTTGATATTTTAGCAGGCAGGGGTGGGGAACTTACAGCATTTAAGGGTCACATTTGAGCACCTAGAGGGCCACTGTGACCCTAGACCATAAGTTCCTTACCCCTGGTGTAGCCAATCTACTCAAAGTTCAGTGTATATGAACAACGAATAATTTACATTTTAATTATCATGTTAAGATTTGCAAAGTGCAATCAAGTCCTATTAGTGTCAGTGATAAACCTTCTGAAGTGGTGGTGTGTATGTTAATTCATTCTATTCAAAGTTATAATTAGGGGGCAGAGCCAAGATGGCGGAGTAGAAAGACTCACATATGCTAGCTCTGAACCCACAGCCCATGGATTTCCTCTAAAAAGAACTCCCAACAAATTCTGGAACAGTGGAAGCCATGCAACAACACAGTGAAGGAGATTTCCGTTCCAGAGATTCCTGAAAAACCGACTCCAAAGGTCCATCACACACTCGGATGGGAACAGAGCCCTGCCCTGCCCTGGCTGCGTGGCACTGAGAGGAATGAGCAGATCCAAGCAGGCTTCAGGGACAGAATCTCCAGCGGCTACGAAGGTCCCTCCACCCACTGATGCACAGGTCAGTGAGAGAGACGTCTGGACGGGCTGAGAGGGAGCGGGGTATCTCCATGACTCGGGGCCCCACGGGAGGCAGTGGCAGAGGCAGCAGGCAGCCAGAGCCTCCTGGAGCAGGCAGGAGTTTGGAAGGAGCTCTATTACAGAAGGTCTCTGCATAAACCCCCTGAGGGAACTGAGCCTGGGAGGCAGCCCTGCCCCCACCTGAGAACCAGAACTTAAGCTCCCATTGAATAGCAGCCAGGCCTGCTGCCAAAAGCCCTGAGACTGGGGAGCAGCATTTGAATCTCAGACTCCAAGCACTAGCTGGGCAGATTTAGGTGAGGGTGGACAGGAACCTCAGAAGTCAAGTAACTGGCTGGGAAAATGCCCAGAAAAGGGAAAAAAAAGTAAGACCATAGAAGGTTATTTTCTTGGGGACCAGATGATTCTGCCATTCCTCTCTGATGAAGAAGACCAAAGCTTTCCATCAGGTAAAGACATAG
>CM053770.1:183867862-183881927 GCA_028658325.1 Potorous gilbertii | reverse complement strand
CCTACAGGACAAAAGAGAAGATGGGGTAAGGGAAAGGAGGGATGAAAGAAGAGAGGGCATATTGGTGATAGGGGAAATTAGAATGCTTAGTGTACTGGGGTGGGGTAGGGGACAAATGGGGAGAAAATTTTGGAATCCCAAATCTTGTGAAAATGAATGTAAAAAGTTAAATAACTTTATAAAAAAAGTTATAATTACATGAAATATAATAATCAGTTCTAGTCCAATGGAAATATGTAGTGTGAATTCAAATACCATCATCCCTTTAAGGTAGATTTGATGATTTGAACTAATTAAGACCATGCTATTTTCCTCTCTCCAATTTCCAGAGTCCTGTGAGGTAGACAGTATAAGTATTATTAATCCCCATTTTACTGATGAGGAAACTGAGCCTTTCAGATCTACTCAAGGTCATTCAGTTAATAAATGCTGAGCATTTAACCTCATCTCTCCTGACATTTCCACTCTTTCCCTAATACCAGCATATGAATTATCTAAAAGGAGGGGAGCTAAGTAATTTAACAGTCTAAAAACAGAGACCATAAAATGTCTATGAATCCCCCATTGTGGATCTCATATGCCAGTAATGTGGAAAACTGGAGGCACTACCTTATGTTCCCAAGACCAACTTCATTCTCTCTTTTGGATATGATCCTTAACTTCCTCACTCTTTACAGTACCTCTGATATAGCCCATGACTTTTAATGTATTTCTTCTTTTTGTGAGACACATTTATCTTAACCTGATACTTTGGTAAAAGATGGTGGCCAGATGATCAACTATCTGGCAGGGTCTTTTCTCGAAGCTAGCTAAATTCATAGGTATGACCATTTGTGTCCATTGGAATTATGTCATCCTTAGAATAGATCACTTAGGCATACACAATCAAGTTCCAGAACATTTTGTATTTTATTTAACCTTAATTCTTAGTACATGTTGATTGTCTCTAAATACAAATTAGGGAGTTAAGCAATATGAGTAAGTAATATATCCTTCCCCTAGTATTTTGTTTATAAATCACAGGATCATGGATTTATTTAGAGGTGAAGGAAATGTTAAGACATCATCAAACCCAACCCCCTCACTTTGCGAAGAAAGAAGTCAAGTCCCAGAGAGGTAAAATTATTTGTCCAGGGTCACAACTCTACTTGATGGTGGGATGAGACTTGAACCAGGCTTTCTTGGTTCTAAAACCAGAGCTTTATTTATTACGCTGTGCTGTCTTTTATTGTCAGGTCTGCCATCCTCAGGATACATAGCCTAGAGTCAGGAAGATCTGAGTTCAAAAACAGCTTTAGGCATTTACTAGCTGTATGAATTTGGGCAAGTTACATAACTTCCCTCTACCTCAGTTTCTTCAAATGTAAAATGGGAATGATAATAGCATTTACCTCATGGTCATGGTGTGGCTCAAATGAGATAATATTTTTTTAAATGCTTAGAACAGTTCCTGGCACAAAATTATTATCATACAAATGCTTATTCCCATTCCTCCTTCAGCTAGCAACGACTGGCATCTGATGAGTCACCTAGCCTCTGACGGCTGATTCTTACAAACTTATATATAACTATATATATAGTTATCTTTTTACCTTATCTACTTATTTTTAAAATTTATTTTATTTTTAATTCATAAAACAAAATATTTTTATAAGAGTACAATGAAAAAGATGATTGTCAATCTACCATGCACAATTTACTATTCGCTCTAAATATACAACAAGGTTATCATGCAAATTTATTTTTTTTCCTTGTCTTACCAACTCTTCCCTCAAGATGGCTATCATTCTCTGGATTCAGATAGCATCTTTTTTCATATGTCTATTATTTTTAATATGTATATTTATAATAATCAAAATTACTTAGTTGCTCAAAGTCTTTCTTAAAACAATATTGCTGATTGTTGATATAACCTATACATGTACTATCATGTAAAACATTTTCATGTTACTCACAGTTGTGAAAGGAGGAAAGAATCGAAAGGAAAAAACAAAAACATGAAAAAGGATAAAGTAAATGAAAAAAGGATGCTTTGATCTGCATTCAGAATCCATCAATTCTTTAACTGAATGTGGATAGCATTTTTCTTCATTAGGCCTTGTACTTGTCTTGGATAAGTATTCAATCTTGGAAGCAATAGGGAGCCACCAGAGTTTATTGAGTGTGTGTGAGAGGAGAGAGGATGGGACATGTGTTTTAGGGAAATCACTTTGGCAGCTGAATGAAGGATAGATTGAAGTGAGGGAAGAAGGTAGACAGACACACCAGCAAGCTATTATTTCAACCTGATTTCTCTGTTTTCTTGGAAGGAAATTCTTTCAAGTTAAAATCATGGGGATTTGCTTAACTCTAATTGATGCCTGGGTTCACAGGTTTTTCCATTTCTACAACTTGTCATTTTAATGAGGATAAAAGTTGCTTATGTATGTTCTCATTTCATTTTCACAATTACTCTGGGAGAAAGGTAGTACAAAGTTTTACTACCTCCATTTTATAGTTGAGGAAACTCAAGGGTATCAAGATCACATGATTTTTTTAAGGTCATTGTAAAAGGCAAAACCAAGACTCTTGACCAGGTTCTCTTAACTCCAGTGCCTTCTTTATTGCACCACATAGTAAGCAAATAACCTGCCCCCAACTTCCAAATGCCTGGCAATTCCCAGAAGGACTTGTTCTTGATCGAGAAGCACTGAAAGTTGGGGGTGGGAGTGTTATATGGATGAGAAGCAGCATGGTATATGGTAGACAGAGAGTCTGAATCTGGGAAATTTGAGTTCATCTCTCTCCTCTGAAACACCCTGGGCCAGGCACTTGATCTCTCAATGCCCCAAGCAACTCTTACAACTTCTAGCTCCAGAACAGTTCCTATTCTGCCTTGGTAGAAGGGGCAAGGGAAGGGGGGAAAAAGAAATTTACATGATAACTTTATTATATATTTGAAAGAAATAGCAGGTTGTACACAATAGATTTGCAGTTTTATTAAAACAATCATCCTTTTTAAAATTGTACTGTTGTGGAAATGCTTTATTCCATAAATTAAAAGTAAAACAAAAAAAATGGAAGAAACTTCATTGCTGGGAGATCTTTATTCCAATGAAAACACAAGTCTGGACAAAAAATAAATAGAAAGGATATGGTCAGACAAGTAAATTAGGAAAATGGTTTTGGCAGTTCTATGGAAGATAGACTGGTGAGCGGAGATACCAGAAGGGAAACAAGTTAGGGGTATGTTGTAATAGTTAAGGTAAGAGAGATGATGGAGGGTTAAATTAGGGAAGCAGTCTTATAAGTGGAAAGATGGAAACTACTGGGGAAAATATTGTGGAAGTAGAGTTCATAGGATTTGGTAACTGATGCAATATGGAGAGATGAGGGAGAAGAAAGACACTGAGGCATATGATATGAAGACTTTGAAGAAAGTTGGTTCTTGATTGTTGAGTCTACATGACTGGGAAGACAGTGTTATCATCAATGGAAGTAGAGAAGTTGAGAGAAAAAGTAAGTTTGATATTTTTAGAAGGGTTGATGAATTTGAGGTGGTGAGTCTTCCAAGTATTGGTGCCATTTTGAAATATAGACCTGAATTTCAGGAGAGATGTTAGGGCTAGCTACATAGAATTGGTAATTAGAGAACCAGGCAACGAGAAGTTAAGTCATAGCTAGTCCCACGATGTGACTTCCAACTGAAATCCACTTAAAAGGAGATAGTTGCCATTCCAATAGGAATTCAGGGAAGTTGACCTTCTCAAGGTCCTTCCAACTCTCCTTGGTGAGGGAGCAGCCATTGCCAATATGCTTCCAGGTTGGCTCAAACATTTGCTGCCACATCAAATTCCAGTTTCCAGGGTTCTCAGCCGTGAGTATCCCCAAAAGAAGATACCTTCTGAAAAGAGAGAGAAGAGCTATTGGGTCAAAAAAGAAGTTAGAGGCAATGTGACCAACTGACTTCATGATTATTTTGCTAGAATAGTTCATGATGTTTAATTACTTCTTCCAGAAATGTGTCATGAGTATATAACAAGAAGGTGTCACTGTTGAGACAATGTCTGGTTTCCCTTCTTTCCTCTGAAGCTATAAGCTACTCATTCCTATCCTGTGCCTATTCACCCCTTATGGGATTTGGCTTTGGTTAGTCAGTTACTAAGCATTTAGCAAGCAATTACTTTGTGCTAGACAGTGTGCTAAGTGCTGGAGATACAAAGAAAAGAAAAACAAACACAATCATCCCTATTCTCAAAGAACTCAAGGTCTAATGTGGAGTGCCACTTTCTCTCTGGTTACTTTCCTCTTCTATCCCCTTCCTTTCCTCATACAGTTGAAATCTTTTCTTAAGCCTCCAGCTTTTTTAGACCTTGTGTACAATATTGTGTTCCATCACCTTTTACTAACCACACTTTTTTATGATAATGGGTTCAGTAATGTAGGGGAAAGGAAAGACCTGAATTCTACATTTTGAGAACTTATAAAATTTTTATTAATTAAAAATTTCATAACCATAGCTATTGAACCTCCAAACCAAGAAAGAACTCTCTGATTTCTGGACTCACAAAGAGCACGCATAAATTCTGTGTACTTTAGCTAGCCAACTTCTTTCATTTCACCCCCAATGTAACCAGTATTCAGACAAGGCATTACATTTTCATCAACAATTCTGGTGGTTATGTAAGCAAAATCAAGATAGAAAAATATTTTAAAGGGATAGTAAGAAAATATCTATTCATCTAGATCTAAATATATTTATCTAGACCTATCTACCTATAGATTATAGTACCAGTTAGTTCAAACAGGCACAAGGAGAGAAAAGGGAAGTGGGAGTGGGAAGATTTAAAACCATTCATCACTTTTCCATAGTCTTTAAGGGGCAGGCATCCCCAGGAGATATAGGTTGAGTTTGTTATTCCATTAAGTATGGCTAGGCTACTGAGGACAGGCTTTTACTCTCAGTTCATGTAACACCAAGCATACACAGGAGAGCCTGCTGAAGAGGTTCTTAGATCTGCTTTTCTAAAAGGAATGCAACTTTTTAGGGGTGAACAATCTTCTCTAATTATATACCAACAGACAAAATACAAGCAGAGAAATAAAGACCAACAGACAAGGCTTCCAACTGTCTGACCATATGCAATATATACTTCACAGATCAACAGACATGTCCAATTCTCTGACCATTACATAGATGCATAGTTACTAGCTCCTTAGGGATTACCCAGAGTCTTATCTGGCTAAACAAACACTTCCAGTGAGTAAGTTCCAAAGTAAAACCTTACCTCAGAGTATATATACACTTTTCAGAGCTGGAAGGCATGATCCTCTGAACCAGTGCCTCAATAGACATTAACAAAAGGTATTGAGGCTTATTAATGGGTGGGGAAGATCTTTAACTCTTCCCCCCACCCACATAACATTACAATCTACAGTCCCAGTTGTCATAGCAATGGTACTTTCTCTGTGTTGCAGATCATCTCTGGGCTCCATTTGTCCTCCTTTTTTGTTTATAAAATCAACTCATAAACTTTCTGGGCTATTAGAACTCCTTACGCCAGCCTCAGGACTGTGGGACAGCCCAGAGTTTTCTCTCACTTGTTAGACTAAAAATCCTTAGCTATCTCTTAGAAGCCTTTACTTTTTTATTTTACAAAACAGCAGTATCTTTGGGTCTGTGTTTTAGAGTATATGTTTTCCTCTTTTTTCTTACTGATAATAACAGTAATGATGATATTGACAATAAGAGTAGTTACTTTCATAAAAAAGGAGAGTAAATTAAAAGGTAGATTGATATCTATGAGAATATAATAGCTTTCTAGCTCAGTTTTTGCCTACGTGTTCTTTCCAGCTTCTTTATCTGACTAAAGAGGTCCCACTTCTTATGTTCTATCTTTAAATTGTTCCTTAGAGTCAGTACTGCCATGAAATGAGGGAAGAATTTATAACACACACAAACACACATACACACACACGCACACACAAGCGAGTCAAATAGTTCGGCAAGACAAGTAGATGAAGAGACAGTTAAGAAGAGGGCAAGATTTAGAATGGAGGCCAGAATACCCATAGCATCCAGTGATTAAAGTTGGTACAGTAAGACCTGAAGGCTATTTTTTAAGGGAGAATGGGAGAGATACAGACAGAGAGAAGGAGAATCACTAGCAATGATCACCTCCCCTTCCTGACAACTACTCTATGTTGAATGACAACCAGTCTTTCACTGGGCACCTCTCCTGGCACTTGTTTTCTGTTTGGGGGTTCTTGCCTAGTAGCAAGCCCCCCTCTTGCTCTGTCAGAACTCTGTTTGTTTTGGAAACTGCAAGGCTGTACCGAGTAGCGCCGAAATGCTTAAAATGCACTCACCCACCTCAGTCAGGGCTGTCTCCTCTGGGTCTCTCCATGAGGCAGCTGCCAGCCTGGCTAATAAATGACGCTCTCAAAATTCCTAATTGACATTTGCCTGTGACTTATTAATTCGGTCCATTTCATGACTTTCATACTTCAATGTCATGTTGTCCATGTGATGTTGAGTAACCTCATAGTCCTCTAGGCATCTCCCTAAGAGTATAAATTGCAGAGAAGGCATCAAACTGCATGGATAGAGTTTTCTCCCCTGGTAGTTCTCTATATCAAGGATGTTCCCACATGAGTTCACAACAGTAACAAGTGTGGCCTGAGCCAGAATAAGAAGGTAATTGGGAAATATTTTTTAAAGCATATAAAATATAATAAAACATGGATAGGATTACATTTTAAAATTACATCAATAGATGGTCCATAGAGATCCATCCATATATATATATATATATATATATATATATATATATATATATGTATAGATATATATATATAGATATGTATAGATATACACACACACATATATGTTAGTGGTCTCATTTCTATTTGAATTTAACATCTCTGCTTTATACCAGTAAAATCACAAGTCCACTCTCTATCCCTTTCCTTACTTTTACATGTCAAAGGCTAAAGTCTTTGTTGGTATTATTGGCAGAGTTGTGAACTGCTTCAAGTATTCTAAAGAACAATTTGGAACTATGCCCAAAGGATTATAAAACTTTGCTTATCTATGGACACAGCAATACCACTATTATGTCTTTATCCACAAGAGATCAAAGGAAAAGGAAAAGGAGTCATACGTACAAAGATATTTATAGCATCTCTTTTTGTGGTGGCAAAGAATTGGAAACTGAGATGATGCCCACCAAACTGGGGAATTACTGAACTAGTTGTGGTATATGATTGGGATGGAATACTATTGTATTGTATAAGAAGTTACGAGTATGATAATTTCATAAAAGCTTGGGAAGATATACAAATTGATGCAAAATGAAGTGAGTAGCAGGAGAACATTGTACATAGTAATGGCAAAACTCTCATGATAACCAACTGTGAAAGACAGCCACTCTTTTTCAAATTAATTAATTTATGGAATAAAATAATTATTTCTGCAAAATATATAACAAAAAAGATGATTGCAAATGAAAATACAAATCACAACTTGCTTTTCCTTTTAAATGTATAATAAAGTTATTATGTAAATTTCTTTTTTCCCCTTTTTTCTACCCTCCCCCACTCCTACTATTTGACACAAATAGGTGTGTGTATATATATATATATATATATATATATAAATGTATACATGTAAATTTATTCTGTACATATTTCTATTTGTCAGTTTTTTTCCCTGGATGAAGATAGCTACTCTAATCAATAAAAGGATCAAAGATAATTCCATAGGACTCATAATTAAAAAAATGCTATCAGCAACCATAGAGAGAACCAGTGGAACACTGACTGAAGATTAAAGCAGACCTATTTTACTTTATTTTTTCTTGCTTTATTTTTTGCAATACAGCTAATATGGAAATATGTTTTTCAAGACTTCATATGTATAATTGTTATCGCATTGCCTTCTCAATGTGTGGGGAAGGTGTTGGAGGGAAATAAAGCACAATTATAAGAAAAGAAAACACTTCAAAGATCTATTATTTCATCAATATGTGTCCTCCCTCCTCTGGGTCTTTGATAGTTGCTAAGGCCAAAGTTTCATAGCCTTGTGAATAACCTGACGACAAGTCTCTCTGCACTTGAATTGGCTGGTCTTTGGACAATAGTTTTCTAGTATAAAAAGTTGTTTAGAAAAATGAAGTATGGTGGGAATAGCTTAAGATGAGATCAGCAGATCAAGACTCCCAGCCAAGCTCCTGAGAGTTTAGCACTGGAGGTGGGAGGTGGGGCAGAGGGAAAGAGAGGAGAGTCTCTTTGTCCTTTTCCCATCCCTTGACCAAAGCAAAACCTTGTGAACATTGGAGGATCAGAAGACTTGGACTTTTAATTAGTATCTCTAGCAGTTTCTCCAGAACAGAAGTGACTGTCAGTAATGTCTCCATCAGGAACTGAGGACAATCTAAACCTACTGAGGAAAGGCAACTTTGAGGCACCAAAAGGGACCTGATACAAAGTTACACCTTACCTAAGGGAAATTTTAGATTTTCCTTAAGGAAAATATGATATTTAAAGGGAATTTCTACAAAAACAAACATCAAAGGACTGTCACTGACCATTCTGTCTCCCACATTCCTACATGTACCACAAGTATTAGCTCACTTTTCCTGGAACTGGTATGTAGTGGTAAGAAATTGTGTCACAGACTTTTGGGAGGAATGTTTGGCATCATCTTTTCTTACTTTACTTAGTAAAATATCACTTTCTAAAAAACTAATTAAATGAGTATAAATAATTGATATCAACTGGTAATCAATCAGGGAAGCACAGTGATGAAGGCCGAGGAGTTACTAGAAAACTACCTCCAACACTTAGTTCCTCAGGATTCTGTAGAACCCAGAGAAGAAATATAGCATTCAAGTTCTGGGCACCCTACTTGCCAGTGTTAATTGTTCCTGAGTATGTATTTTATGTTACTGAAATTTCTTTCTTCAAAGCTACTACAATAAATTTTATCTACCAAAATCCATTTTTTTTCTTACTCCACATTCACTTAGTCCATGTTGTAGCATTTGACACACTTGAAGAAACTGAGAATCTCTAGCTTGGAGAACAGGCATCATAAAGAAGAGGAGATAATGAAGATAGTGATGATGATGATGATAGCAATGACAGCTTCTGTACGGTACTTTTAAGTTTGCAAGGTCCTCTACAAATATTATTTTATCCTCATAACAACCCTGTGGTGGGGCAGGTGTTGCTATTAACCTCATTTTATAGATGAGAAAGCTGTTGTAAAATAGAAGTGAAATGATTTGGCTTGTGCTATACCTCTCATAACAATCCTGTGGGCTACATGATATTGTGATCCCCTTTTACAATTTAGGAAACCGAGGCAAATAGATATTATGTGACTTTCTCAGAGTCACATAGCTAGTGACGGTCTGAGGCCCAATTTGAATGGAGATCTACCTAACTCCAGGTTTAGCACTCTACCCACTGGGCCACTTAGTTGTCCTCAACTATTTGAAAGTCTGCCATTCCTTGATACTTGGTGGTGACTGTAATACTGCTCTCTCCTAATTTTTCTCCCACCTTTTTGATTACTCTTTATTCATCTGTTTCAGTGGTTTTTCTTCTCCCATTTGCCCATTAAGTGGGGACATTCTTCAAGTCCCTTTTCCTTCTGTCCTCTCCCCTCCCCTATCTCTCACCTACTCCAGTGGCTTCAATTATACTCTTTACTAGGTGATATACATACATATATAAGTATCTAAACACACACACATATGCAACATCAATCTTTCTCTGGAGTTTCAGTCTTTTTAAAAATTTTCTCCTGGATATTTCTAACTAGATGTCCCACTGGAATCTTAAATACATTCAAGATCTTTGTCTGTTGAATTATTTTTCTTTTCTCTGGGTCCAACTCAGATGTTAGCTGTTACATGGAGTCTTCTCTGATAGATTTTATTAGCGGAAAATAGTTTTCCCTACTCAAATGTTCCTAATGCGTTTTTTGCCTGATCCCTATAACAGCACATTCTACTTTCTATTTGGGTCCATGCCATCTCCATCTCTTAGATTTTAAACTCTTTGAAGTCAAGGATCTTGGTATTTTCATTCTTCTTAATATGAATTAATGTATCTCTCATAGTTTATGTTGGTGCAATTGATATTTTGAACCCAAACAGAGGACTTTCCATTTTTTCCTCCTAGATTTTTTCTTATTAGATTTACTCTAAGATCCAGACTATATTTTCATTTTTTCTATTCTGTCATTCAACATGTCATATCTCTCTCTCTTTTAGTTCTGTATCATTTGAAATGTTAAGGATATATTTACACCTTCATCTCCTGATAACAATGTTGCACAGAACAGGGTCTTCAGCTTCCTGGTGCTTCACAAGAGACCTCTTTCCAGGTATCAGTCAGTCATTAATCACTATTCTTTGGGTCCATTCATCCAACCAGATCCAAAATCAATTTATCTAAATTATCATTTGGTTCACATTTCTCCTTCTTTAAAAATAGCATTTTTAAGCTGCTCAAATCCAGTTACACTATGCCTTGGAGAATCTACCAGTTTGGTAAATGAAGTATACTTCTCTTTACTGGTTCCCCTCTTAGCCATCCAACCATTCCTTCTTGACCTCTTTTGTTGGTTCTCCATCCATGTCACATATATCAAGTGTGGATTTCCCCTAAAGTTCTTCTGTTTTTATTCTGTACTATCTCACTTGATGGTTTTGCAGTCCACAGTTTGTATACCATGGAGAGTTTGTACACCATGGAGTTATCTACATTTAAGACATCACTGGTCTAGATAAAAAATAATAGCAAAGTAGTCAACTTCATTTATTTTGCTTCCAACATATTTACCATGTAGCATTATACTTATTTGCAACATTAGTTTATTACACAGTCAAACTAGGAAAGAATTATATAAAAACAATTCATTTTTCCTAAAAATAATTCATTTACCCATTGAAATATTTCACTCTTGTTATTTAGAGGACAGGATTTTGTTAGTTTACTATAAGCAGTTTTCAGTGAATGTTCTCTGTGAAACAAACAAAACATAGAAATCTCCAAAGGTATGAAGCCATTCTTTCACTTTCCCAGAGAGAAATGTAAGAAGGGATGAATCTTCCTTTCTAGTTATCTATAGGACTAACATCTGGGCAGAGTTCAATCTTAAACTCATGAGTGCTTCTTTCCCCAAAAGTTTTAGATTATACCTTTGTTAATCATTGCCACTGTGCCTTATTTATAACTTCTAAAAATTTATTCCTCCTGATGGTGGCTGCTTCTATTTCAATTAAAGTTGTACTAATAATTAACAGTACTGATTCCTAAAAATTGGTGTGCACATACGAAAGTGATTTATACTTATCAGGGATCGATGTAATTAAATGGGTGATGGGCACATAATTACTTTCCTAGTCTTATTTAATTTCCCAAGTAATTGCTAGAAAATGTCATCTCTCCAGCCCTCTCCCATAATTTTTCATTACTTCTTACCATCAGCTTCCAAACATACTCAAATCTCTCCTATCCTTCATACAGAAGGTGAAGAACCAAGAAACAATTCACCTAACCAATCCCTCAAGGATGTTTCCCAAACTACTAGAAAAGACTATCTACAGACACTATTTTTGCTTTCTCTCCTTCTGTTCACTCTCATCCCTCTGCAGTCTGGCTTTCATTCCTATGTCTCTACAGTATCTGTTGTCTCAAAGGTCGTTAATGATTTCTTTAATGCTACATCCTATCTTTTTCTTATTATTCTTCTTTCTTGACTTATCTGAAGCATTTGACAGTGGCTACCTCTTTCATTTAATTTTCCAGGTCTAAGTGATTACACTCAATCTCCTTTGCAGGATTACCACTCATATACCAATCTCTATGCATGAATATCCCCAAATGCTCTTGTGAGTTCTAGATTCATTAAACCTTGAAAATACATCCCCTTACTTTTACTCATGTCTATCATGCTTATCAGACCCTTATCACCTCTTGTTTGCACTATTGCAATAGTGTCCTAATCGATCTTCATTCATTCTGGCTTTCCTTTCCACAATCCATCCTTTACATAGCTTCCAAACACAGGATATCCCATTTACCTCCCTTGCACAAGAAAATTCAGTGGCCCCCTCTTCCCTATAAGCTCCTCTGACTGATGTTTGAATATCTTCATAATGAGGCTCTCCCATGCTCTTTCTCTCAGCTAAGCAGGTCTAGTTGGTCTTCAGCAAACTTAACATCCAACTTCCCACCTCCATTATTTATATAGGTTGCCCTAGATTCTAAAATCATCTCTTTCTTACCTTCTTGGAATATCTCAAACCTTCAAGATTCAACCCAATTTCCACCTCTTTCTAGAGATAACTTGAGTTTTTCAGTTGCTATTGTATGCTTTAAAATTACATTGTGTATACTTTGTATTTAATTATTTCTGCACATAGTTGAATATCCCCTTCTTTAGAATATAAGCTCCTTAATAGCAGGAGATGTCAATCACTAGTGTTTATGAAGTATTTACTATGTACACTAAGTACTGGGGAATTAAAGAAAAAGAAAAATCAGTACCTTTCCTCAAGGACCTTACATTCTAATGTGAAAGACAGAATGAATAAATGGGTATAGACAAGATAAATGTAAAGCAAGAACATAGTAACTGCACTAGAGAGTAAGATATTGTCCTCTGGGGCACCAGAAAATGCCTCTTGCTCAAGGTGGTGTCTGAAATTTAAGGGAAGCCAGGAATTCTTAGAGGCAAAGACTAAAAGGAAGAACATTTCCACCATGAGCACTTCCTGTCTCCCAATAACATGAGACTATTGCCTAGATGCCTGGCATATCTTGTCCTCACTACTTGACTGCTGCTTCATTTTATCTTTGGAGTATTCAGTAAAACATTTATGAAGCAATGCTTTTTTGCTAGATACTGTGCTAAGTACTGGGGACTAAAAAAAAGCCCTCAAGGAGCTTACATTTCAATGGGGGATACAAAATATGTCTATGTATAAAACATAGGTATAGGCATATGCAAAACACATATAAAGCAAATACCAGATACACTTGCAAACCTGGAGTGTATAGTAGTTTTACTGTATATTGATTTATTTATTATTTGTAAAATGTAATCTACTACATGCTGATGGTGATAGTTATAATGATGAAATTTAACACTTATATAGTGCTATTTATTTATATCCTACTATATACCTCCTATATGCCAGGTACTATCTTAAGTGCTTCACAAATATTTCACTTGGTACTCACAAAACCTCTGGTGTTACATTTTTCAGATGTAGAAACCAAGGTAAAAAACAGTTTTGTCCAAAATCATACAGCTAGTAAATGTCTGAAGTCATATTGGAATTCAGGTCTTCCTGACTCCAGGCCTGGTATTCAATTCACTAGCCACCCAACTGCACCTGTATCCTTTTTCTTTCCCCTCCTAGATAGAAATACTTTGTAACAAATAATTTTAAAAGAGGAATAAAATAGAAAGAGGAAAAAGAAAAGAAATTCAAACTAATCAATATATTAAGAGCACTTTTTTTCTCATATGTTAAATGAACTGGAGAAGGAAATGGGAAACTCTTTCATATCTTAGCCAAAATAATGCCAAATGTAATCACAAAGAGTAAGATATGACTGAAATGACTGAACAACAAAATCAGCACATTAAAAATGTGTTCTACACCAGCATCTCTCTGTAAAAGGGCAGTAAAGTGTCTAATATTTCCTTTGAATCTGCAGTCGTTTTTTGATCAATTGATTATTGATGCTAAATAAAAGTAGTTAATTGACGTATATGTCCTTCAAAGTACTACCAACTACTGGTGGTCTTAAAAAATAAGATTCTAGATAAGCTGCAATAGTCATTCCATAATGTTTTAGATTAGACCATAGTCAAGTATGACCCTTTTTGCATAGCCTATGAGCTAAGTATGGGTTTTTGATTTTGTAGTTTGCCAACACTTGCTTTAGATAACAAGCACTCTATGCCACAAGTCTAGAAGAAGCCCCAGAACCAGTTGTTTCCTTCCCCTCCCCCCACCCTCCCCAATTCCCACACCAACCATATGCATTGTGAAATATA
>CM053770.1:183851099-183867762 GCA_028658325.1 Potorous gilbertii | reverse complement strand
TTGTATGGGACAATTTTCTGAACTCTCAGAAAATAGTACTGACCATACTTTTGACGTAATGTGGATACTTTCAGCTTTTGGGTTTTTCCATTAGTATTGAAAAGCAAAAAGGACCACAGTACAGTTTGGCTTATATTTGTTTAAAAAATGTATGGCATTCAAGCTTATCATCCTTATTCTTTTTGACAAAACTGTACTCATTTAGAATGTATACCATTAAGAAAGAAGCACAATATTTTCCAAATAGCAGAGCTTGCCTAATGATTATATTTCTATATATTTTAGATTTGGGGATTGTTCATGCCAGATATTTCCATATATGCTTATTATGTAACTATGTTCTTTGTGAAAACTGGTTCCTTGCTCTCTGGAAGTTTGTGGGATGCCTATACTTTCTCTTAAAGAATTGTCTATTCCATTATTGGATTGAGCATTCTAAGAACCAAAAGTCAATTTTAAGGATCACAGACAGTTGTGTCATTATATGTTATAATCATATAAATTTAGCATTCTTTAATATTGTGATAACCCAGAGGAACATGTTTTCATAACCTTGTCCAAATTATACCCCAAACCATAACTTGATTAGCCAAGCTTGATATTTTTGCTGTTTATATTTGTGATTATAGCAATTCACAATGATAGTACCAGAAGATCTGGCCTGGGAGTTGAAGAGAACCTATAACTGGCCACTAAAGAGACATAGTCACACACTTGGAACTATTAAAACTCAAATGATGGAAGACCTGGGGGCCTTAAGCAAATTTCTACATTCATTTTCATGAGTTAAGGACTGATTTAATTGGTATCATTCCTCCTCAATGGCCAAGGGACTATTTCCCTAAGGTCACACAAGCCTTTAAACATGTTTAATGTAACAGAATAGGAGCCTTTTAGAGCCCGAGTCCCTGTAAGGTAGGTCAAGGATACATAACCAAATGACCCCAATTTCAGCAAATATTTCTCAATTTATTTCTCCCTTTATTTCTTCACTGTTCATCTGATCCAAGAATATAATCATGGTTCGTATTAACTTTTTAATCTGGTAAAGTGAATCCAGATATTTGTCAATATTTCCCAAGTCTCCCTTCCTTAATACTCCAATTGCCAACCAAATAGTAAAGGAGTATGAAAGAGTATAGCACAAATATTTACTTGAAGTCATTAGAGCAGAGGAAAATAAGATCAAAACTGCAATCTTGTTTTAGTAGTAAGAAAGATAGATTTTTCTTATTTTTTTTAAATTGAAAAGAAATTCAGCTTTTAAAATGTATCCAACTTAGAAAGCTACAGTATGTGAGTTACAGGGTAGGAAGAGAATTATTGAACGTTTTTTGTTGGTCAATCATTTCTCAGTCATGTCTAACTCTCTGTGACCCCACTTAGGATTTTCTTGGTAAGGATATTGGAGTGGTTTGATATTTCCTGCTCCAGCTCACGTTTTACAGATAAGAAAACTGAGGCAAACAAAGTAAAATGAATTGCCCAGGGTAACACAGCTAGGAAGTGTCTGAGGCCAAATTCGAAATTAGAAAGATAAATCTTCCTGACTCCAGGCCTGGTGCTTTATTCATTTTACTGCTTAATGTACTTGGAAACTAGACAAGAATTTTTTCCTGCCAAAAGAACAGAAGTTTCTTGGGGTAGTTTAGTGTGTAGAGAATTTTGATAAATACATAGGTTAGGCTAATATCCTACATGTAATATCCTTCATTTGGAGGAAGTATAGTATTATGGATCAAGTTTTCAGTTTGGAGTTAGTAAGATCTAGATTGAAACACATCTATGTGTTTCTAGATTGAAACACAGGCTATGTGACCCTGAGCAAATCACTTAACCTAGATCTTTTTGAACATCAGCAAAGTACTTTAATAATTTACAACTATTATTCAGTAATTATGCCTTTTTAAACTAGAATTCATTATAATAATATTTTCTATGATTACAGAAAAAGCCTGCTTTTGTTTATTTCAAATATTTTCTTTATAAAAGTTCAAAGCAGGCATATATAGAAATTATATTAGTAATTCATTTCACATTGTCATATTTGGCATTCAAAAGATGGTTTAATAACTCTTCTTTATTAGTTATTTAATTTAATTTAATATAATAATTTAATTAACTATTTAATAACTGACATTCATAAAATAGTTTAATAACTGCCTTGAGATTTTAAAACTGTTGCTTGATAGCTTAAATGAAGTTTGAAATTTTGGAAATTTCAGCTTTTAGTATTTCATACAATATACAATATATGATGGAAACAATAAGAAAGTTCAAATTAAGTTACAACTCATCTGACAAATTTTAACTGTAGCATCAAAAAGAAAAGTAAAAAAGGAAGGCCTCAGTTTGAAGAGAGATTTCAAAATCTACAATCTCTGTAGAGAATATTGTGATTATTAGAGGTTATCTAAAGAGATCCTGGGTCCTAATTTTTGTGTTCTTCAGCATAGAATCACTTCTGATTTCATATTCACATTCATATTCACTGAAGAATTGCTGTATTCTGAGTTTACATGGGCTTTCATTTTATTGTCTTTGAAAGAAGTATCTTAGTATCATTTAACAAGGTTAAAATCTGATTTAAAATAGCATATGTATTTAATAGGAATTACTTGCAAAATGGCTTTTATTCTTTTCATAAAGTAAATCACTTGGGAAAGAAAGACAATTGATAAAATACTTTTATATCCAGACTTCAGACAAAAGATTTCTTTCTTGTAGGAAAGGGATTTTATTGTTATTATCAAAAGATATATCTGATATATATATATATATATCAGGTTATCAGAATTTAGCATGTTTCATATTTTGATTTCCTCTTCTATTTTTGATACTTTGCTTTGTCTAAATGTATTGCTACTGTGTAATACCTGAGAGTTCCCTGGCCTCTGTATTTTGTTCATTGTAACATTGTTCTGTTACATCTGTTCTAATATAATGCTAATATACATGTTGTTTCCTGATAAAATAATAAGATTATTGAGAGGATAATTTCCATTTTATGGAAATAAAATGCTTAATAAAGGCCTGATGATTGATTGATTGATCTCCTATCTCTGTGCCTTTGCATATTATTTCCAATGCCTTAAATATGCTCCCTCCTCAACTCTGCCTCTTAGAATTCCTGGTTTCCTTTAAAGTTAAACTCAAGCACTGCTTTCCATGTGAGACTGTAGGAGAAGAGGACAAAGATTCCACCAAATTAACCTCAGACACTGACTTCATCTACTTTATTGTGAGTTAGTTTAAGGACATAACAGTTGTCCTTTAAGGTCTCATTGTCACCTCTTAGTGGGAACCAAAAGACTTAGCTACTAAAAGTGGAGCATTCCAGAATCCTGGGAAAGTTCTCCTTATCTGGTCCAACAGGAAGATTTTTTTGATTTAAGTTCCATCAGCTACACTCAAATTATGACTCCTTTTTTTGTCTTCTATAGCCAAGAACATACATTTTTCTCCAACTATTCTTCTTGTATTATTACCTTTCTTTTCTTGGTTTCACAGTGTTCCTTTGAATAATGTTTAGTTTATGAAGGTTGCTATAAAAATCTATTTATTAGGAGATTCATGTTATGCTCGGGGAAGCTTGCATGTATGTTGCTATTATGGAACCCCCAACATCAAAAACTCAGTTGGGTGAGGGATGAACCTCTTGGATCTCTTAAAATTCTACTACAGGACCTTTTCATGATCTCAGTATTAGGGACTTTCCCCTTCAAATTACCTTATTATTTATTTTCTATATATCTTATATTTATTTATATGCTTATATTTTCTTCACCAATGGAATGTAAGCTCCCTGAAGGACTGTTGTTGTGTTTGTCCTTCATTCTCAATGAGGACCATGACATCAAGATGATGACATGACTTTCAGTCGACTTTGATTTGAGTGAGTGAGGGCTGTGCAAGGTCTCCAACTTCGCTTTCTTCTCCCTCTCTGAAGGATAGGATTGTTAAGTAAAAGTCTTTTCAGGTTGCTGATACATGAGTATAATTGTAGATGGAGAGTAAAGGTCTCTGAGAGAGTAGGGATGACAGGATATTTTGCTGCTTTTTAGTATAATCAAATGCCTCTGATTGAATCTTGCCTTTATCAACCAAGAGTAACTACTAAGGGTAGAATACGGAAACCAGAGTTTATTAACTAGAAACAGTATATGTATAGTTAATTGTTTTAATATGATTAAAGATCTTCCCCACCCACTAATGGGCCTGCCCATTATGGGAAGTTTGATTAGGGAAGATTTGTAGGAAGGATCTTTTGTTATTTCCTAATGAGGTATTGGTTCTCAAGTGTTGTGATGCCTTCTGTCGCTAAAAAAGTGTATAAAAAATCTGAGATGAGGTTTTACTTTGGGGCTCAGTGTTTGGAAGAAGCTTTGTGTGCCAGATGAGACTCTGGGGAAGCCACTAGGCAGTCCTCTGACTTTGAAAATCCCTATGATGGTGCTTTCCTCTTTGGTAACTATGTATGTATGTAATAGTCAGACAATTTGGATCTGTCTGTTGATCTGTGATGTATGCATTGCTTATATCAGACAATTAGAAGCATGTCTGTTGATTTTGATTTCTTTTCTTTTCTTCAAAGTTCAGGGTGCTGACCTTCCCCCCTGAACTAAGTGAATGATACATGTGCTTGATTAAGGTGATTATTATTAACCCCTCAGAAATTGCCTTTCCTTTGAGAAATGCAGATGTAAGAACCTGTGATAGCAGGTGCCCCTATGTATGTTGGGGTCCTTGCTTTCAGAGGGGGACAATCTACTAAGGAAAATAGGATAGAACTGGATCACTTGTGAATATATGTGGGTTTGCCTTGACAAGAAGGGCCAGCTTCTCACATAAGACAGCAGTGAAAGAAGGGACTGCAGAAAACATTGAATTGATGTGAGATGAGGAAGAAGGGAGAAGAATAAGCTTTTAGTGAAGTATGTCTAATTTTTCACAGAAAAAGGAGACATGATTCTCAGCTAATGGGATGGTAGAGGGGTAGGCAGGGACTGTTTGAGGAGGAGTATAAAGCTTTGGAAAAGCAACTATGGTGAGTGGAGTATTCAATGGGTGATGTGTGAAAGGATTGCCTTAGTACACTGAGGGTTCAGTTGAGGTTATATAAAATAAATTTGTTGTGGATGCAGTGAGAGTTTCATGATTTTTTTCACCTCCCTTAGCAACATAGAAGTAAGAGCAAAGTCAGCCTACAGTGATAGTCATTCCAAGTTGAGGGAATGATCAACAACAGGATAAAGTGACAGTGGACTATAGAGAAGACAATGAAGAGTTGACCTAGTTCATCAAGGACTCAGGATGGGGGAGAGAGGAAAATTTGTTTAACCAGTTGAGGGATGATAGCCGGGGAAGTAACTGAGGCTCTTAGGGTTTGGAGGGCATGGTTGGGAGGAAAATCAGAGTATTAGGCATTGCAAGGCAGAGGGAGAGGTAGAATGGAAGCAGATTGTAATCAAATAAGAAAGTCCATAGTTCATAAAAGTGTAGCACTTACAGACTATTTCTGTGTAGCTGAGGAAGGGTAGTTTTAGATCATAGGAAATGAGTAAGTTAAAGAAAGTTAGGGCATCTGAGAGAATTTCAGGATGCATGTTGAAATACCCTAGTATGAGGAATTGGGGAAGAACCAGGAGTTGTGAGTCAGGCACTGAACTCACTGAGGAAAAAAAAAGAGTGAGTAGATAATTGCTAACAGAATCCTGATTAAGAGTTAAATATGAATTGATTCAACCTCAGAGGAAGAAAGTTACTAAGTGTTATTATTAAAGGAATAGGCAGAAATTGGTAATGGGAGGCAAGGGGTATTCCAATGTCTCCATTTCAAAGAGAGTCAAAAGTATGAATAAATTTCCAACTAGTGCTGAAAAGGGTGGCCAAGGAATCTATGTCATCAGAAGGAAATTTAGTCTCATTGAGTGCAAGAAGCTGGAAGGAGTGAGAAAGGAAAAAGTTTAAAATTATAGAGTAGCATTATGAAGAGCACAATGGAAGGGGTAGGTAATTCTAAGGTGAGGCAGTGATTGAGAAAGGTAGAAATAAGGGGATAGCTAGTAGATGAAGGGAAAAATATTTGAACACTGACAGAAGGGACTTCAGGATCATTGATATGTGTAGGGCATGATGGGCAGGAATTGGTCAATCTTTTGGAAATGAATTTAGGTAAATTATCATCCCTAGGGTTTTGACTTCAGAATGGAGTCCTCCCAGGCTCAGACCAGGAAACTGATAAAGATGGGGTTGTGGGAGGTAGACCTGAAGAAGACTGAACACAATGCTGGGAGGGAGCATGAGGGACTGGTCCAAGAATGACAGTAGGCAGTTCTTCTCCTTCTCTGGCAGGTGGCTCCCTTCTTAACAAAATATTGGGATCACAGTATATCTAATAAAATCACAACTACATTTACCTAGTGCTATAAAATATTTCCCTCACATGTAAAATAGGAGTGAAGGAAAAGAAAGTGGCAAAAAAAGAGTTGGGTGATGTGAGATGAGGAAGAGAGGAGAAGCTCCCATTGAAGGTCTCAATTTATTGACCTTGGGGGTATGTCATGCAAGTATTATTATTCCCATTTTATAAATGAAGAAACTGAGGCAAGTCTACCCATCAACCAACAGGTATTAATTATCTACTATTTTCCAAGCTTTATACAAAGCACCGGAAAATACAAAGACAGGAAACAATCCCTACCCTCAAGTAACTTACATTCAAATGGGCAAGGTGAATACATACTCACACATGCACAGAGATGATATATGTATGTAATATGTAAGGGGAAACTAGGTGGTGCAGTGGATAGAGCACCAGTGCAGAAGTCAGGAGGACCTGAGTTCAAATCTCACCTCAGACACTTGACACTCACTAGCTGTGTGACCTTGGGCAAGTCACTTAACCCAATTGTCTCATCCTGGGTCATCTCCAGTCATCCTGATAAATATCTGGTCACTGGATTCAGATGGCTCTGGAGAAGAAGTGACGCTGGTAACCGGCACAGCCCTCTGTAACTCAAAACAAAGTCAAGTGCAAGCCATATCATTTCTCTGATGGCATGGTCTTCTTCAACATCGAAGGATGTAATATGTATCATATATGTCATGCATAATTATACAAAATATAATTATATAAAATATTGTATTGCATATATTGCTACATATAATATATCACATGTAATATATATGGAATCATATATGACTATAACTATATAATATATAACTACATATAATATATAAAACTATAACTATATAGAACTATATATATATATATATATAGAGAGAGAGAAAGAAAACTATAGACCTATATATGTGTATACACACACACACACATATACACACACACACACATACGTATAAACATGTAAGTTAGATATAAGGTATCCTTAGGAGGGACAGCACTGGCATCTGGGGAACCACGAAGGTTCCCCTCCTCTCTCTGGAAGATAGCAATTGAACTGAGTCATGAAGGAAACCTGCAATTCTAAGATGCAGAGGAGAGGAGGGAGAGCATTCCAACCAGAGTGACATCATGGGGATGGTAGATAGACTGGTATGTGTAAAGAGCAGCCTCCTGATATGTAGCCCAGCACTTATTTCATTACACTATACTACTCTACCCCTGCTACTGCCAATGATTCTTCCCAAGACTTTGGGAGTGCTGAGAGTGGTGTAGGACCAGAGGCAGCAGGAACTCTGGGTTGGCTGATTTTGTTTCTGGTTATCTATAGTAGTCAAAAGATATTGGCACTGATATTGTGTAAAACAAACTGATAGATTAGATGTGACTAAGATACTTCTGTGGGGCAAAGTGAAATAAAAATAGGAAATATTTTTTTATTCCATTGGTAAGTCCATCATCTCATAACTGTTGTATTTAGGCACAAGTTCTCAAAGTTATATTTCTGCTTTTTGAAACAGAAAAATATTGCAAGCATTTTGTCTATAAAGGAAGCACATACATTAATTTTTCCTTTCATGGCATCACAAAGCCATATTTTGTAGTAGAACATATTGATCCAATGGTGATTAAAGTTAACCAGTTGATAATTAAAAAAAAATCTTTCCTGTGATCCACTCAAAAGGAACATTGTGGTTAGTCGGAATTCTTTAAACTTTACGGGATCGACTGCTGCCTTTATATGATAGAAGAACATAGTGGGTTTTGGGTTTAACTACAGGAAAATTTTTCATTTGGAAGGTGGGCCTGCAGAAACCCTTGATAGTCAAAGTACCCCCTAACTACTAGTACTAACGAGCACTAACTACACTATATCAATGAAATCATTTATTGGAACAAAAAAAGATACAAACTTTTCCCATGTTTAAAGAAAAGGACTAATAATAATAAAACTTAATAACTTTGTGATGGAAAGAATAAGGGAAAAATATTCATCAGCTAGCACTTAGTTGGCATTTTTATTTAAACTATTTCAGGTATCTCATATTCTGGATAAGTAACTTCCTTTCTTCATGATCTTTATAATATGCGATAACTGTTAAGGATAAGATGATACATTTGAAAGAGAATTGGAGTCGAAGTCAGACAGTTTGATTCTGCCACATAATACCTGCCATGCGACCTTGGGTAAGTTACTGTTTTGGAATCGTGTGACCTTGAAATCCCTTCCGACTCTGGATTGCATGAGTATTTTTGTTGATTTTACTAGAATAGCATCTTTAATTCATCCTATACATCTAGGGAAATGCTAACTGAATGTGTGTAATGAATTTTAATCTAACCAGCTTCCTTTTTCTTATTTTCACAAGATTCAAGTTTCTGATAACTGAGAATGGCAGTTCACCAGTGAGAGGGGAAAAGTACTTTCTGTGGTCATCATATTTTCAGTTTTCCTATCCATTCATTATTTTTGGACCAAAACTTTTCCAAACAGTTCTACTAACCTTCAGAGATGCAATAGAGTGTGATTGTGAAGTGGGAGTGGAAAAATTCTCTCTTTTTCCCCTTCCGTTCATACGTTTTATCTTTAATGAACCATGAAAGAAACAAGTATTTATTAAATTTTTACTATGTGCCAGGCACTGTGTTAAATATTTTGCAGATATTATATAATTTAATCCTTATAACAAACTTGGAGAGTAGGTACTATTATTATTTCTATTTTACAGTTGAAGACATGGAGGCAGAGATTCCTAAGTCCACAAAACTAGCAAATGCCTAAGGTTGAATTTGAATTTGGGTTTCTTTGACTCCCAGTGCTCTGTCCATTGGATAAGCTAATTGTCCCTAAGAGGCATGAGAAACAAGCGCAAAATCTGATCATCTATGTGAGACAAGACTGAGAAATGACTTGTGAGAATCAGACCAGAATCACCGAGTTTTTCCTTCTGGGGTTCACCAACAATCCTGAAATGCAAGTTTGCCTCTTTATTCTGTTTCTGATCATTTATTCAGTCACTTTGGTGGGCAACTTCCTCATTGTCACAGTAACTAGTGTGGACCCTGGTCTTCAAACTCCCATGTACTTCTTCCTCCGTAACCTATCACTCTTAGAGGTCTGCTTTTCTTTTGTTATAGTACCCAAGATGCTAGTGGACTTGGTATCTACAAAGAAAAGCATCTCCTTCATAGGCTGTGGTACACAGATGTATTTCTTCTTCTTCTTTGGCAGTTCTGAGTGCTTTCTCCTTTCCGTGATGGCGTATGATCGTTATGTGGCCATTTGTAACCCTCTCCGATACCCACTAATCATGAACCAAGGCCTGTGCAACTTAATGGCAATAGGGTCTTGGCTTTCTGGTGTCCCTGTGTCTATGCTGCAAACAGCTTGGATGATGGCCCTTACTTTCTGTGGACAAAATACTGTGGACCACTTCTTTTGTGATGGTCCACCTGTTTTGAAGCTGGTCTCTCAGGACACAACCATGTATGAGATGCAGGCATTGGCCTCTACTCTCCTCTTCATCATGTTCCCCTTCTCCCTTATCTTGGTTTCATACACCCGCATTATCACAACCATCCTGAAAATGCCCTCTGCCACTGGCCGTCAGAAAGCCTTTTCTACTTGTTCTTCCCATTTAATTGTGGTATCCCTCTTCTATGGGACAGCAAGTCTAACTTACCTAAGACCAAAGTCCACTCAATCTCCTGAGAGTAAGAAGATGGTATCACTGTCCTACACAGTCATCACTCCAATGTTAAACCCAATCATCTATAGCCTGAGGAACAATGAAGTGAAAGGGGCTGTCAGGAGGACATTTTCTAGAGAGGTGTTGCAGAAATTGGAAGTGTTTTGACATAAACATAAAATTGAGTGAAAGATTCCTAAATCATGCCTATTATAACATGAGGTAAACTAAACTTATAGAGAGAGCAAGAAGGTCATTCTAAGTCCAGTTATACTTCAAGTATAATTTTCTCTCTGTGTCTCTGGGCAAGTATCTTAACTTCTCTCAATTATTTCCTTTCAAAATACCCTAGGCCAAAATGCCATAAGGTCAATACTTTAAAGCCTTTCTGGATAAGTAAGACTTGTTAGAAAATGCCTTGTCTGACGCCCTCCAAGGATCTAGAATCTCTTCTATGCCCACCCATCTATGTGGTTGCAAAGAAACAATGAACACAGAACAGAACAAAAGATTTTTTTATATTAATTTTCTTTATTTTTAGTGTTCTACAATCTCTACCATAAAACTTAGATTTTTTTCCCCTCTACCTATCCCCCACATCCCCCCTCCCTCCCCAAGTCAGCATACAATTCTATATAGGATCTACACATACATTCCTATTGAATACATTTTCACTATAGTCATGCTGTATCGAAAAGCTAAAATTAATGAGAGAAATCATATAACAAACCAAAACATAATACACACACACACACACGAATGATCTACTACATTCTTCAATTGAATTCCATAGTTCTTTCTTTAGATGTCAAAGGCATTTTGCCTTAGAAGACCATTGGGAATTTTTTTTTAAGTCCTTGCATTGCTCTGAAGTTCCAAGTCTACCAGAAAAAAACCTCTCGTATACTGTGGTTGTTCCTATGCACAGGGTTCTCTTGGTTCTGCTCCTTTTGCTCACCATCAGATCATATAAGTCCTTCCCAGGCTTCTCTGAAGTCTTCTTGTTCATCATTTCTTGTGGCACAATAGTATTCCATTACATTCATATACCATAATTTATTCAGTCATTCCCCAATCGATGGGCATCCCTTTGATTTCCAGTTTTTGGCTACTACAAAGAGTGCTGTTATAAATATTTTTGTACATGTGGGACCCTTTCTCATTTTTATAATCTCTTGGGGGTACAATCCTAGAAGTGATATTGCTAGGTCAAAGGGTACACCCTTTGGGCATAGTTCCACATTGCTCTCCAGAATGGTTGGATGAACTCACAGCTCCACCAACAATGAATTAGTGTTCTAACTCTCTCATATCCTCTCCAATATTTATCATCTTCCTGTTCTGTCATTTTTGCCAATCTGATAAATGTGATTTGGTACCTCAGGGTTGTTTTGATCTGCATCTCTCTAATCAAAAGTGATTTAGAGCATTTTTTCACATGATTATAGATACCTTTAATTTCTTCCTCTGAAAATTGCCTGTTCACATCATTTGACCATTTATCAATTGGGAAATGACTTGTATTGTTGTACATTTGACTCAGTTTTCTATATATTCTAGAAATGAGGCTTTTATACCCAGGATTAGATGTAAAAATTCTTTCCCAATACACTATTTACCTTTGAATTTTGGTTGCATTGGGTTTGGTTGTGCAAAAACGTTTCAGTTCAATGTAATAAAAATTATCCATCTGGAACTTCATAATGCTTTCTCTCTTTTCTTCAGTCAAAAATTCTTCCTGACTCCATAAATCTGATTAATATGCTATTCCTTGCTCTTCCAATTTGTCGATGGAATCAGTCTTTATACCTGGATCGTGTACCCATTTGGACTTTATTCTTGTGTATGGTGTCAGGCATGGGTCTATGTCTAGTTGCTGCTACACAGTTATCCAGTTTTCCCAGCAGTTTTTGTCAAACAGTGAGTTCTTATCCCAGAAGTCGGGGGCCTTGAGTTTATCAAACAGGAGATTGCTACAGTCATTGCCTACTGTGTCTTGGTGCCTAGCATGCTCCACTTGTCTACCCTTCTGTTTCTTAGACAGGACCAAGTGGTTTTATTAATTGCTGCTTCATAATGCAATTTGAAATCTGGTAGCTCTAGGCCACCTTCCCTAGCATTTCTTTTCATTAGTCCCTTTGATATTCTGGACCTTTTGTTATTCCAGATGAATTTTGATATTTTATCTAGTTCTGGAAAAATAATTATCTGATAGTTGAAAGGTATGACACTTAATAAGTATATTACTTTAGGCAGAATTGTCATTTTTATTATATTGGCTCAGCTTACCCATGAGCAATTAATGTTTTTCCGTTTACTTAGATCTGACTTTTTTTGTGCAAAAAGTGTTTTGTAAATGTGTCCATATAGTCTGTGGGTTTGTTTTGGCAGGTAAACTCCCAACTATTTTATAGTGTCTACCCCAGCTTTAAATGGGATTTCTCTTTCTATCTCTTGCTGTTGGACTTTGTTACTAATATATAGGAATGTAGAAGATTTGTGTGGGTTCATTTTGTAACCTGCAACTTTGCCAAAGTTGTTTATTATTTTAAGTAATTTTTACTTGAATCTCTAGGATTCTCTAAGTATATCATCACATCATCTTCAAAGAGTGATAACTTAGCTTCTTCTTTGACTATTCTTATTCCTTCAATTTCTTTATCTTTTCTTATTGCTACAGCTAACATTTCTAGTACCATATTGAATAATAGTAGTGATAATGGACATCCTTGTCTCACACCTGGTATTATTGGAAATGCATCTAGTTTATCTCCATTGCATATAAAGCTTGTTGAAGGTTTTAGGTAGATACTGATTATTATTTTATGGAAAGATCCATTTATTCCTATGTTCTCCAGTGTTTTTAATGGGAATGGGTGTTGTATTTCGTCAAAAGCTTTTTCTGCATCTATTGAGATTATCAAGTGGTTTTTGTTAGTTTTGTTGTTGATATGATCAATAACGCTAATAGTTTTCCTAAAATTTTTGAAATATCTCTCCTGGTTCTATTTTCCAGGTCAGTTGTTTTTCCCATGAGATATTTCACATTCTCTTCCATTTTTTTCATTCTTTTGGTTTTGTTTTGTGATTTCTTGGTTTCTCAGAAAGTCATTAGCCTCCATCTGTTCCATTCTAATTTTGAAAGAATTATTTTCTTCAGTGAGCTTCTGAACCTCCTTTTCCATTTGGCTAATTCTGCTTTTGAAAGCTTTTCTCCTCATTGACTTTTTGAACCTCTTTTGCCAATTGAGTTAGCCTATTTTTCAAGGTGTTATTTTCTTCAGCATTTTTTTGGGTCTTCTTTAGCAAGGTGTTGACCTGCTTTTCATGCTTTTCTTACATCTCTCTCATTTCTCTTCCCAGTTTTTCCTCCATCTGTCTAACTTGATTTTCAAAATCCTTTTTGAGCTCTTCCATGGCCTGGCCCCATTGAATATTTATTTCAGATGTTTGGGATATAGAAGCCTTGACTTCTATGTCTTTCCCTGATGGTAAGCATTGTTCTTCGTCATCAGAAAGGAAAGGAGGAAATATCTGTTCACCAAGAAAGTAACCTTCTGTGGTCTTACTTTTTTTCCCCCTTTTCTGGGAATTTTCCCAGCCAGTTACTTGACTTCTGAGATTCCTTTCCACACCTACCTCACCTCCAGTTCCACCCAGCTAGTGCTTGGGGTCTGAAATTCAAATACTTCTTCCCAGCCTCAGGGCTTTCAGTGGGGGGCAGGGCTGCTATTCAGTGTAAGATTAAATTCAGGTGCTAAGGTGAGGGCAGGGCCACAGCACAGGGCTCAGTTCCCTCGGGGGGTTTACATGGATACTTTCAACAATGGATCCCGGGCTCCTGCCTGCTTTGGGAGCCCCTGTCAGCTGCTGCCTCCCTAGGGGGCCTGAGTTATGGAGACACCCCGCTCCCCTCTTGGCCAGCCAAACAGGCCCTCTCACCGACCTTTGTGCCCGTGGGCAGAAGGAACTACGTGACCACTGGAGATTCCATCCTGAAAGCCCACCCAGATCTGCTCCTTTCGGGCCATGTGACCAGGGCAAGGCTGGGCTCTGTCCCAGGTCTGGTGTGTGATGGACCCCCAGTGTTGGTTTTTCTAGTCTCTCTGGAACAGAAATCTCCTCCACTCCGTCGTTCCGTGACTTCTGCTGCTCCAGAACTTGTCGGGAGTGCCTCCTTACAGTTATTTTATAAGCTGTGGGTTCGGGAGCTAGTGTATGTGTCTTTCTACTCTGCCATCATGGCTCCTCCCCCTCAATAGTTTTCTTAATTTTAATTTTATTAATCTCTCCTTTGGTTTTCAGTATTTCTAATTGAGGATTTTTGATTTGTTCTCTTGCTAGCTTTTTCAGCTGCATGCCCAATTCATTCACCTCCTCTTTCTCTATTTTGTTTATGTAGGCATTCAAAGATATAAAACTTCCCCTAAGAACTGCTTTTGCAGTATCCCATAAGGTTTAGTAGGTTGTCTGATTATTGTCATTCTCTTGAATGAAGTTGTTGATTGTTTCTATTATTTGTTGTTTAACCCACTCATTCTTTCAGATTAGATTATTTAGTTTCCAATTGATTTTTGGTTTATCTTTCCATGGCCTTTCCTTACATATAATTTGTATTGCAATATGATCTGAGAACGATGCATTGACTATCTCTGCCTTTCTGCAATGGATTATGAGATTTTTATGACCTAGTACATAGTCAATTTTTGTATATGTGCCATGTATTTCTGAGAAAAGGTATATTCCTTTCTCTTCCCATTCAGTTTTCTCCAGAGATCTATCATATCCACCTTGTCCAGAGTTTTATTTACCTCCTTATTTTCTTTTTTGTTTATTTTAAGGTTAGATTTATCAAGTTCAGAGAGGGGGAGATTGAGGTCCCCCACTAGTATAGTTTTGCTGTCAATTTCTTCCTTCAATTGCCCCAAACTCTCCTCTAAGAATTTGAATGCTATACCACTTGGAGCATACTTGTTTAGTAATGATACTTCTTCATTGTCGATGGTGTCTTTTAGCAGGATATAGTATCCTTCCTCATCTCTTTTAATTAGATCTATTTCTGCTTTTTCTTTGTCTGAGATTAGGATTGCTATCCCTGCTTTTCTCACATCAGTTCAAGCACACTATATTTTGATCCAACCTGTGTGTATTTCTCCATTTCAAATGTGTTTCTTCTAAAATAACATATTGTTGAATTATGGCTTCTAATCCATTCTGCTATCTCTCTCTGTTTTATGGGAGAGTTCATTCCATTCTCATTCACAGTTATGATTACAATCTGTGTCCTTCCCTCCATCCTCTTTCCCAAAATTTGTGCTTTTAGTTCTCTCATCTCCTTTCCCCTCCTCAAGTTTTCACTTTTCACCACTACCTCTTGCAGCCTTCCCTTCCTTCTTTTATACCCCTTACCTTTTACTCCTCTTTACCCTTACTGCTTCTTTCCTCTCTTTTAGCTTCCCCTCCCCTTTCTTCCCCCTTCCCTTCCTACTGCCTATAGAGCTAGTTAGAATTATATACTTAAGTTTATCATTCCCTCCTTGCACCAAATCAGATGAGAGTACCTCTCAAACAATGCTCATATCCCTCCCCTCTTTCCCTCTACTGTAATATAAATTTGTACTTCTTCCTGTGATGTAATTTCCCATTTTCTGCTTCCTCCTTTTCACACTTCCTGTTACAATCCCTTTGCATGCTTAAATCATATTTTTTATCATCACATCATTTACTTTATACCCATTCCCTGTATGCATATCCCTTTTATATTTCATAATAGTAGTACAATTCTCAAGATTAACAGGTATCATCTTCCCTTATAGGGACATAAACAGTTTGCCCCAATTGAGTAACAAGTTTTTTTTTTTTCCCCCGTTTACCTTTTAATGCCTCTCTTGAGACCTGCATTTGAAGATCGAATTTTCTAGTAAGTTCTGGCGTTTTTGTCAGAATGGTCTGGAAATCCCTTACTTCGCTGAATGACCATCTCCTTTCCTGAAATGTTATGCTAAACTTTGCTGGGTAGTTGATTCTTGGTTATAGTCCCAGCTCCTTTGCCTTACGGAATATCGGATTCCAATTCCTGCAATCTTTTTATGTAAAAGCTGTGATCCTGACTGTAGCTCCTGGATATTTGAATGGTTTCTTTCTGGCTGGTTGTAGTATTTTCTCTTTCACTTAATAGTTCTGGAATTTGTGAACAATATTTCTAGGGATTTTGGGTTTGAGATCCCCTTCAGGAGGTGAACGGTGGATTCTTTTTTTTTTTTTTAAAGGTTTTTAAAAAGTTTATTAAATTTCATTACCTATTCTGCTGCAAGGTTGAAGCCTCATCTGTAAAAATAGCTTCAGCCAAGCAGTTTATTAAAATTAAGTTGGTACCGTACAGCATCTGACACCAGTCAGCTAACCAATCTCAGTAAATTATTCCCATGGACAGAAAACCAAATGTATTCTGAACACAACTGATGATGGATGGAGTTGGCCATCATACCATTACTGATTTAAGGCTTTTTACAGATAAAATTCTAGCTCTGAAGTACATGGTCTGAGAATTTATTTTTTGCCACACATGATG
>CM053770.1:183837197-183850999 GCA_028658325.1 Potorous gilbertii | reverse complement strand
TGGTCTGAGAATTCATTTTTTGCCACACATGATGCGATGAATTCAGAACTAGACACGCTAATTTGAAATTATAAGGAAGAAGTTGTGCAAAAGGTGCAAATAGTAAAAAGTATTTTTATCCAGTCATTTCTGAGTAGTTAAGACTTTTTTCCATGCCATGGTGTTGTTTCAGAAGTGTTAAAGTCGCTAATCTTCCATATACCCCTAATTTAGGACAAAACTATACTGGGCTGTATTCTTGTGCTAATTTATTTGGGGGTCCAATGTTCAATCCTCAATAGATTTTATGTATCTCTCATATGCATCCTCACTCATCAGTTCATCAAGTTCTGAAGGGTTGCTCAGAGTCATCTTGATCAGCCAACCTGTAATCAAAAAAGTTATTCTGAAAGTCAAATTATTTTCTTAAACAACAAAAAAATTTTAGATCCAACCCGTAAGTTTATTATTTAGTACTGAATACATTCACAGTAATTTGCTGAACATAATAAATAACAATAAATTCAAAAACCTTGTTAAAATTTAGTTTCACAGGACAGGTTTAATAAATTTCACTGTTTAATGGCAAAAGAGTGGAGAAAAATATAAATGCATAATAAATTTAACTAAGGTCTCATTAAGTAACCTTTGGCATCTATAATTCTGAATTTTCTCCATCTGAGGCAATCTCTGAACTAAACTCATTTAATAGGTTCAGTATGTTAGCCCTTTTCCCCTTGCAGTGTCTTCATGGCACTTAATATTTTTACAGAAAATTACAAAAGCACACTTTGTTTTTCTAACTTTTCTGTATGATCTAAAATTTCTAACTTTTCTGTATGATCCTTAAAGTTTGAATAGGTACAAAACACCTGAAGAGTGGCATAGGCATTTGTGAGGCATTTGTACTCTTAAGGCAGTGGTATCAAATTCAAATAGAAATGGGGGCCAGTAATAGGACATCAATTAATATCCTTAAAAGATACATAGAGATCCCTATAGGTCTTGTACTGACTTAATTTTAAAATGTAATGTTATCTATGTTTTACTCTATTTTTAATTAACTATTTCCCAATTATATTTTATGATGATTTAGGCTACACTTGGTAGTGTTTCAAGGCTTCACTGTCACATGTTTTGATACCTCTGCTCTAAGTCATGCTTTGGCTCTATAGGCATGAGGAGCTACAGAAATAAAGGCTTTTGTCTATCAGAGATTCCACCTAGACTCTATAAAGCCCTGGAAATATCATGGTCAGATGGCTCAGCTGAAGGCTATTATACTTCAAAAATCCATGGTGATCCTAATCTGCTCTTCTAGACCTTAGGGAGGGAACCATTATCCTTACTAGTACACTCTCTTAAGGAGTCTTTCTTCCCTTGAAAAGGGAAAAATTCAACCTGGCCCCTAATCTTTTGGAATGGCTTCTTGATCTAAAGCAAATGTGTCAAGTGTTGCTGTAAGTACCAGGCCAAAGGAAAATATATTCCTAATTCAAAAATAAGGCCAGAGAGCTTACCTTTAAAGAGTTTAACACTATAGCCACTAGGGCTAATGAATATGTCAATAAGCTTACTCTACTGAAACTGTTAGTCTTCAACATGTAATATGAGCGGATACCTTAGAAATGAATTTTATGGGTGATTATATCATCAATCCTCTGGAACCTGGCAATGAAGCTCTTTAACTGAGAAATGTTAGAGACTACACTGGTGTTCAAAATTTGAGCATCAAAGCCCCACTAATTGTTAGGATGCTATACTTTTAATAGATCAGGAATATTTTTTTAAAAATTTTAGATACTCCCTAAACTTTGTACCTCTTCCTTTCCCCACTGCCTAGCTATGCTCTCAGTATCCTTGTTACTTAACTTAATTAACTCTTGAAAAGAATTTGACTAATCTATTTATCCCTATTAAAAGTTCATTTCAGCATTGAGAAAACTCAAAAACCATTGTCACAAATGAGGAAATGAAGTATAAATTTTTAAAATGAAATGCTAATTGCAGCATTAATTACCCCTTGAGAAATCAATAACAGCATCTTACCATCTTCATAACAAGATCTGTTGACAAGTCCTGGGTCTTCTGCAAGAGCTACATTAATTTCAGTTACTTCTCCTGATAGAGGAGAATAGAGTTCACTGGCAGCTTTCACACTTTCCAAAGCTCCGAACTCATCTAAATGAAGTTACAAAAATAGAGTACATTACAAGTCAGAAACATCAGTAATGAAAATTAAAAATATAGAAAAGCAATACATGAAACCACGAGCTATTTGTTGGATAGGTTTATAATTTTTTAAAAATCAGTCTAATACCATTAGTTAATACAGTTCAATTTAAAAGACATTTATTAAGGGCCTGCTATGTATATGGCACTGCCAAATGCTAAGGATACAATTCCTTTGGGTGATCCAAACAAGTAAACAGATAAGTGAATATAAGATAATTTGAAGAAGGAAAAAAAAAGTTGGGGGTGGGGAGCAGGGTAGTAAGAAGATAAAGAAGGGCTTTCTGCAGGTGGCAGATGAGCTGTCTGACCCTGGAAGGAAACTAGAAACTCTAAGAAATGGGAGCGAAGGGGGAGTGCATTTCAAGCCTGGTAGGGTGGGAGAAGAATGGCTAAGCTATGCAAAAACCAAGAAGCAGGAACTGACTGCTGACATCCAGAATCTGTAGGCCAATCTGGTTAGAAAGTAAGTATTGGTGATGGGAAATAATGCGAAATAAGTCTGGACTGGAAGGTGAGAGACTGCCAAGCTGAGTAATTTTCATTTTATCTTCAAGAAAATATAAAATCACCGAAGATAAACGTAACTTAAAAAATCATTTTTGCTGTTCTTAGTTTTTCTTACCAGTCTTAGCTCTTTATAGTTGATTGTTAGAATTCTTGAGATCCATAGTTCTCAAAACATTATTCTTTCAGGAACCAAGAAGATTAAATTGATTCTATATCATTTTTTATTGATCCTATTTACAGTTAATTGATTTTGTCCTGTAACTGCCCAAGTCATGGTTCTTTGTCTCAACTTAGTTCAGAAATCCAGCCAGTCTATAATGAGTTAAGTTTAGAAATTCAGTTCTCTTGCTATTCACTGTTAGCATCATTACACCACCAAGCTATCCTTCAAGAACATCTGATTTGCTATCCAAAAAAGTCTGGCCTACTATCTCTGACCTTGCAGGCAGAATCTTAGTCACAGGAAGGAAGGAGAGGGTGGCTCCTCGCCTCTAATTCCCAACTTCCAACGAACCATATTGTTCCCCACGCCTCAGAGTCATGTAATCAATACCATGTCATCAACTCTATAACCAAATGTATTACTTCCTCACCTACCCTATTCTGTTCTTTGTTCTGTACTGCCCAAAACTTCTAAAAAGGGAGCTGTCCTTCTGTTAGGGGTCTTTTGGCCCACTAAGGCAGTGATTAGATTCATTCTATTTTCAGGTTCGTACCCTATTAATGAAATGTTATCTGTCTCAGGGAATATGTGCCTCAGTCTACCTTTGTTGAATCTTACAAGACTGTCACATCTGTGTTCATCCTGTGACCTACCCTTGCTTCTTCTTTTAAAAAAACAAGTTGTCAAGTTCCTTATGCAACTGGCCACAAGGGTCTGATTAAGAATTCTTCTCTCCTTCCTGGAATTACCTTTGTCTTCAGAATTTCATTTTTGAGACTTTCTTATTCCTTCTGTACTGACTTGCTTGAAAAACTTTAGTTCATGTACCCTACTTATGCTCTCTCTGAATCCTTTGAAATCTACTCTACTACATTCTAGGGTACCAATTATACTTTTCTTTTCTATCACAAATTGCAAGAGAAAGCAGTCACTTCCTCAACAAGATATCCATTGTTCCTTAACCAGCAACCAAATAATTCTTCCTTTTTGGTGAGAATCAAGTCCAGTAGTTCTCTTTGGTTCTTTTACCTTTTGAAGGATGAAATTATCAAGAAATTATTAGCCACCCTACTCTTAGGGAACACAGCTGTTCCAGACAATTTCAAAGTCTTCCATCACTATTTTAAGATGACTCTCTATCAAATCTTTTAAACTCTTTCCTAAACTGCTCATTTATCTTAATTTTTACTCTCCCATCTCTACTTTAAGAAAATCTCTAAGAATAACCTATACATTTATAAAGACCATCCTTGATGAAAATTTAAAAAGAGAATAGGCAGTCATAACTGCCTAGAAGGTACAGAGCTGTGACTTCAAACTCCAGTAGAAATGGAGGTCACTAATCCATACATAAGGATTCCTGTGGGCTACATACTGACTTAGCTTTAAAATGTACATTAAGTTTTACTATATTTTTATTTACTTAAATCATTTTAATCTGATTCATGCCACATTCAGGAAATGATGTGGGCTGCCATGCCATAGGTCAAGTGTTTAACACCTCTGGTGTAGAGAATTTTAAAGTATTATTTTTTTTTTTTTAAATATTGATTCAGTATAACCTAAAGTCTCTCCATCAAACTATCTTTTCCACACATTTCAAAATCATACATAATTACCTGAAGAATGTAACAGACACCTTTGTTCTATAACCCTCTAATAATATCAAGCAAGACATAAAACAAGGAGATCATATGCTTTGCCAAAGGTGTTTGCTAACCTCAAGGAGATATGCAACATAAGCCTGATGGACCATGGATTCCCTATAGATGAAAAGTTACTCCAGCTGTTCCTATTTACACATGATATTCTGTTGATTATATAAAACCCCAGAAACATGAAAAAGCTTTCTAAGTAAGATCCAAAGTCCCTCATTTGTTTTGCTCAACTTCACCAAGTCAATGAAAAATGATTGACTATAGAGCAAGCTGATAAGTTATCTCAGACACTATGCTATGGATGAACCCAGAAACGAGAAGGAGGAAGGCAGGCTGAACTGCCTTTGAGAAATGGCACAGTAACTTCAAATGACTCAATTCTTCTCCCTGAAACAAAAATTCACATTTTTGACGTCAATATTTTCCAACCAATACTGTGGTTGCAAGTTATAGAATAGCACAGCCTCTGAAGAATTAAAGTAATAGATTATCTAAGGGACAATGGAGATAATGCTAAGGATGCATGCTAAGGATAAATAAGTTGCACAATCTTAAACAAAAATTGTACAAGAGAAGTGATAGAAAATATATTATCAGACCTACGTAATTAGAAAAGGAGGTAGGTTGATCATACAGCAAAATCAAAGTGAAAAACTCTGTAGAGAATCTGTAACCTCTACTGGTGACCATGTAACATCAAAGCATCTGGCAGAGGCCACTGCCCAACCTGCCCCAAGCAGGTTCAGTAGGTCCTATGTGGAGAATTTATGGAATGACAGAGATAAAAGTTACACAACCTCAGATGAGTTGCAATCTGTATATTTGGAGGGAGTGCCTACACTGAAAAGATCACAAATCCACTAAAATACAGTAGACTCAAAATGAAGAATTACCCATCAGAAAGCCAATGTGGGGATTATTATGAGACACAGCTTTCAGTAATAAGAAAGCGGTATCAGAGCTCATCTGGAGAATAGTATTCATTTTGGAGAACGCCAGTTTAAGGTCATTGATAAGATGAAGGACATTCAGAAAAGGTACAAAAATAGTAAAGGATCTAAATCCATTTTGTGTAAGATCTGACCAAAGAGCTGGGGACTTTTAGCCTGGAGAAAAGAAGGTTCTAGGAAAACGACAGATGTGATCAAGTATCTAAAGAGCTGTCATGTGCAAGTTATCAGACTTGTTCTACTTGGTTCCTGAAGGCAGAACTAAAAACAAGGTGTAAAAGTTGCAAAAAAGAACGTTTAAGCCTGGTATCAGGAAAGGAGGCTTCCTTAATAATCACAACTACTCCAAACTGGAATGGACTGCCTCAGAAGATGGTGCATTTCCCCTCCTTGGAGGTCTTCAAGTAGAGGATAGATGTCCATTCATTGGTATTCTTACAGTGAAAATTCCTTTTATTTATGTGTTGGACTTGAGGTTGCTTAAATCCCTTATAACTCTCAAATCCTGTGATTTCATGAAGTTAATAGAACCAGGATTTGAAACTAGGGTCTCTCCTGACACAAATTCCAGTGTTTCCAAGGTGTTAGGCTGATTTTCAAATACTGTCTTTGCATCCCCAGGCTTAGCAGTGCTTGATACCAGACAGGCAGCTCCATGAATTTAACTGAATCAATAATATTTCTCTAATCATATAAAGTGATAAGCATTCAAATTTAGTAACTGGTGTCTACAGGGAAAAAGGGGTAGAGAAGAATAAAACAATATAAACTATTCCTCCAAACCATCTCCCATGTTTTTTACCCTACTTATTAGACCTGATTATCTTGGCTCATTCGATGTGGCAGGCCATTGCTACTACCACAACCATCCCTGTACAAAAGGCCAAACTGATTACACTGCTTATGTATGCAAATATCTCTTTCTCCCATTATTTCAGCTAAGACAAGTTTAACATTTTTCAAGAGAAATCTTGCTAAAGAACTATCAGGAAAAAAAGGGAATACAAAGAAAACAAATTAAGAATAAAATTTTTGTCATTTTAACACAAATGCTATCTTGCCACAGATTTCCTTGGCTGCCAGTCTTGGTGCCCTGCTTATGAGTGTTATCTCCTCAATCTCTCCCTAGTTCAAAATTGTGGCTCAGAAAGTTCCTGGGTTTAAGCTGTAGGACAACTTCAGTTGTTAATTCATTTGCAGAGCAATAATAAATGACACTGAGAAACAACAAGCTTTTCCTATAAGGCCATTCATTCCATCTACACCCATTAAATTGTCTTTGATCACTCAAGTGTCCCAGGGGAGTAAAGTACCAGAATGATGGTCCTATAAAGTGATACACATCAAAATTAGTTTACAAAATTTTTTCAATAATTTCATCAGTGAGTAGGGAATTCTTGGTGTAGAAACCTCTTTTTATAGGCCCAAATCTATAGTATATAATCTTAGGTCTGGAGTACTGAGTAAATAATTTCCTCATGGTTAGTATTAGTACGTGTCACACCAAGATGTGACATATGTAAACCTAGGTCTTCTTAACTCTAAGATCCACCTTGCTATCAACTCCCTGTATATAAATAATTCCAGCAATTTTGTCCAGTGAGCTATTTTTCACCAAGATAAAATCATTGCTTCATACCTTATTACATTCAAAATGATTCTTTTCAGTTACAAGTTGACTACAGAAAAGGGCAGAGGTGCTGAATATCCTGAACTTGACTAAAATGTGATTGTGAAATATTTAACAAAATAAATGAAAATGCAATGAGACAGACAGTAATATATTTTCAAACTAAGTCAATATGGGGCCCACAGGGATCCTCGATGGCCCGTTTCTCTTTGAATTTGACACTACTGGAGATGGGCATCAAGTTATCTTTACATCTGGATCCTATTAATAACGTAATTTGGAAATTTCATGAAAAATGTCACTTTTTTTCTTTAAAGACAAAAAAGACACTCACCTTGTTTGTTCAATTTTGTTCCAACTTCTGGAAGACTACAGTAAACTATATCTCCCAATGCTTCCTAAGGGTAAAAGGGTAAAACTTCAAATCAGATAAAATGACTAATGTCATAGTTTCAGGAAACCAACTGCTTCAGCCAAAATGGATGACTTGCCCTTTCCAAATGTGATTTGCGCCTCTGCTTACATCACTCTATCCCCTTGGAATGCTCAACCTATTTTTTCCAACATTTCTACTCACTGAAATTTTAGACTTAAGGGAGAACCCCTGAGTGCTGGATTTGGAATCAAAATGCCAAATAGGAAATCTTTTCACACAGTGTGACTAAAAGGCAAGGCCCTCAATCAGTCATTCTATCAACACTAGGTATTGTGCTGAAGATAAGAAGACAAAAATGAAACCATACTTGGCCCTCAATAACTTTCATTCTATTGAGGGAGACAGCATATACAAATATAAGTACATACAGAATAAATATGATACAATGTAATTAGAGGGGAAGGAGACACTAGCATCTGGGAAGCTGGGAAAGGCCTTATGGAAACAGTGATGCTTTGCCAGGCTTTGAAGGAAACTAGGAGTTCTAAAAGGTGAGCATAAGAACGGAGTACATTCCAAACATGGGCAGCACTTACTATAAAGTCATATGGATAAGGAGATGGAATACTGTGTCTGAAAAACAGCAATTAGATTAGTCTGGCTAGACTTAAAAATGCATAAAGGGAAAGAAAGTATAACAAAGCTAGAAAAGTAAAAGTGCCGAAGTGCGAAAGACTATAAACACTGAATACAGTATTTGATCCTAGAGGTGAAAGATAGTCATTGGAGTTTATTGATCAGGGAAGCCAAGACTTTAGGACTATGACTTGGCCAACTACATGGAAGATGAGCTGGAGAATCATGAGATTGAGGGAGGACACCAATTAGAAGATTGAGGGAGGACACCAATTAGGAGTAAGTATAATAATGCAGAATGAGGTGATAAGGGACTCAACGAAGGTGGTGGTCATTTAAGTAGAGAATGGGACTGATACAAGATTTATGGAGTTTAAAATGACAAGATTTGAAAACTAGCTGGATATGTGCATGAAAGAGGATAATGAGGTGTCATTACAAACCTGGGTGACCAAGAATGATGACCTCAACTGAAATAGAGAAATTCAGAAGAGTTGGTTTTGTGTGAAAGATAATGAGTTCTATTTTGGACATGCTGAGTTTGAGATGCCTTTGGAGTATCTTAAAGGTTCAGAATGCCCAATAACCTCTCTGAACCTCAGTTTCCTGATCTGTAAAATGAGGTTAATATCTGTACACAAAAATATTTTGCAAAGTTTAAAGTGTTAAATACAGATCTCAGTTGTTACATTCATCCTTCAAGGACTAGTTCAAAAAACCACCTCCTCCATGTAGCCTTTCTTCATGACTCTAGTTGGAAATTACATTGCTTTTAACTCAACTCCCACAGATCCTGTATTATAGTGGGCTGGGCAAGATTATCTTGGCAACTAGATTATAAACCGTTTGAAGGAAAAGAGTATTTCGTGGTTTTTTACCAAAAGAACCTGGTACAGTAGCATGCAAAAAATTGACATCCAAAAATTTTGTAATGATAAATCCACAAGTTACAGTACTGAATTAGGGTGCTGAATTGGAGTCATAAAGATTCAGCTAGAATCCTGCCTCACTGGCTGTGTGACTCCGAACCAATCACACAGTCTCTGCCGCAGACACTCCTCTGTAAAAAAGGAGTTACTTCCTACCTCCTAAAGTTGTTGTGAAGATTGAGAGATAATATGTAAAAAGTATTTCATAAACTCAAAAGCGCTACATTAATGTTCTTACTACTATTATTAATGACAAAAAAAATCAACAGCTCTCCAATTCACTGGCTTTATGCTCACTCCTCTAAAGCAGGGGTGTCAAATTCAAACAGACAGGGATCTGATCTAAACACCTCTGCTCTAAAGCAAAAGCAGAAACCTGTGATTTCACCGTTAGAGGAAACTCCTGGGAGAAGCAACTCCCTTTATCATCAAATGCAGACCAGTCACTTCAGTGCAAACTTAGTTGGTGAGAGTTGCCTAAAGCCTTGAAAGATGACATGGCATGCGCAGGGTTACACAGAAAGTATTTATCTGAGGCTGAATGGAAGACGGGGTCTACCCAGGTCTAAGGCGAGCTTTCTCTCTACCAGCCACAGAGCTAATGGGAGAATATTTCTGCAGCAACCAAGACACAGTTAAGGTTTTATGAGAAAGCACTTTCAATTAACATATGAAAACAACGGCTTCATTTCAGCAGCTTCTCACATAGGAAAAATAAATCATTAATGGTTCTACCAACAGAAGGCTCAGTGGCTAAATCACACATTTAGAGCTGTAGTTCCAGGCTTCTCTTTTTAAATACAAGGAAATGAAGATCTAAAGATGTTGCATGACTTGCCCAAGATCACACGAAGTGACAAAAGAAACAAGAGAGCCCAAATCCTGATTCCAAATCAGTACTCTTCTCTCACAGCATCAACCTACCTCCCAAATAAAGCACTATTGAAATTTTCTTCAGTTTAGAGTTAGATAAACCCTGATTTTTAAAAACACAAAGGAAAACAGTAGGTTAAAATGACCACAATAAACTGAAATCTACTTAGGGCTTTGTTAAACCCAGGACAATATAATACATTCAGTAATTCTGGACAATTTTTAAATGTTAAATGCTAATTCTTTCCAATAATTAAAATTTCCTTTTTTATAAGTTATGTCTTATTCCTAAACTACAAGGTCCTTGAAGGTAAGGCCAGTTTTATTTTCTTGCCCAAAAGTCTAGGACATTAAATGCATGAATAAGTCCTTGAAATATGTAATAAATCCTATTCAAATATATAGCTTTGTTTCCATTCATTAGATATCAAATCTGAATTCAAACTTGAACTTTATTATAATTTTGCAAATGATAAAAAAGACCGATGCCACACTACTCAAACATCAAGAAAATTCCTTTTTCTATAGAAAAGGAACAGCCAATAGGGTAGGGTAAGACAAAACTGAGGTGGTAAAATAGGAAAAGGAATAGTTAAAATTCATTCTGTAGGCCAAGATGGGGACATTCTGGTCTGACACCTGGTTAACCTCTTCATTCAGTCTGACAGCACTAAGTCCCTGGAATAAATTTGCCCTGGTCACTGAGTGGCAGTCTTGAGACTATTCTTATGGAACTATATTGTCACGTTTTCAACTGCCAATAACCAAAGGTTATATCGCATAGTAAAAAAATCAGTGCCACAAGCTACCTTTTAAAAGAAGGTCTGGGTGTCACTGTTTTAAATAGAAATGACCCAGGGAAGACAAGAGACTAAAACTAAAAATTAAGTTGCTTTTAACTATAACTTTCATTAAATTTTCAGTAGGCAAGTTATCTTCAACAGAAAAAAAGATTCTCAGCCCTAATCTTTTTTAAAATTTATTTATTTTATTTTCTATTTTTCCCTAATCTTAAAGGGCACTAAAGAGCATTACCTCAAAAGCAAATTCCAAGTAAATTCTACCATACTTCACAGTGGATAATGACAGTTACAGAATTACAAAAGTCCTTACAGATATGGAAAAAAAAAATACCTGTGCAAAATTGCTGATTCCCACAGTTCCAACACCGTTTTCAGTGGTTATCCATTCATGCTTGTCTGTGTATTTTCGAACTATAACGTAAGATCAGTACTTCAGAAAAATATATTGTCTTAAACACACTTTGAAAATATGAACCATTTCAAAAGACGAAGATAGTTTTTTGGCTTTGAACAATGTTATCTGCAGAAGGGGAGGTGTGACAAGATATAAGGAAATTTGGAAAAGTTAAGAAACCACTAACTAGGTCCAAGGTTGGGGGAACTCCCCTTGAGTCTGAACCCCAGCCTCGCAATCACTACTGGTGTGACCTGAAGTAAGCCACTTCACTTTTGTTGCCAAGGATTCCCCATCTGTGAAAGGAAGGCATTGGACTAGATACCTTCCAAGATTATAAAAGTCTACGCACTGTTAATGATTATTTTTCTTGAGGAACAGCCACAGCAGCTTGCTGGGACTAAGATAATCACATACAGGATCAGGGGATCTTGGAATACAAACTACACGCTCAACCACTTTTCACTGCAAAAGATGAAAACCACAGATCGGGCAAATGAAGAGCCTGACCTGGAAGGAGACCTCTGCAGCCGGGCCAACCTGCCCTCTCCTCCCCTGCCAGCCAGTCTTGTCAGCAGTTCACGCAGATGGCACTTGGACTGGACTGGCCCAGGACTTAGCAATTAGGACAAAAAGCAAATGGAACATAGGACCTTCATGCTTGGAAGAGTAAGTCAGAACAAGGGCTAGGAAAGGATGGTAATGACCCCTTTGCTTTGCAGCCTTCAGAGACCTTGCCTTTCAGGCCCTCCAACCCAAACCCTACCACTTACACAGACATGGGGGGGGCGGTCTGAACCACCTTCGCCCCACAGCACGTAGCGAGCACCTCCCCGGGGCCCGGGCACAGGCGGACGGGACACATGACAGCCCTGCGGGGGCTGTCACTAAGGGTCCGGGGACCAAAGGCGGCTTGGACCGAGGGGAAACAGGGCAGCAGCCCCGCCCGTCCCAGCGCGGCCCAGGCCGGACCCTGCTCGCCCCGGGCCCCCAACGCCCCACCCCCACCCGGCCCTGTCCCAGGCTCACCCGCGAGCTGCAGGGCGCTGGTGCAGAGGCCCCGGGAGGCGGCGGCCGCCAGGAAGGGAGGGCAGCCTGGGCCGGCGCGGGCCCGCAGGCGCGCGGGGGCGGCTGCGAGCGAGGCCAGGGGTCCGGGGGTCTCAGCCCCGGCCACCGCCCGCAGGGACGAGGCCGCGACCCGCGCGCTCCGGGCCGCTCGCAGCGCCATCTTCTCCAGGGGCGGGGCAGCCCGGGAAGCGAGCCCTCCTAAGGCTGGAGGCGGGCCTGGGGCGGAGAGCGACGGGCGGCCTGGGCCGGGGGCGGAGAAGAAGCGGCGGGGCCCGCGAATTACCGAGTCCGGCCCAGGGGGCGGGCTCTGAGCGGGCCCGGACCACGTGGCCCAGGCCCGGCCCAGGCGAGGGGAGGAAGCGTGGAAGCGGGGCCGGAGGCGGAGAGCCCCGCCCCCAAGGGCCCGCCTTCCTAGGGGCAGCCATCCGTGTAGCCCCCGGCTGGCTTGGGTCCTCTACGAGGTTTCAGGGAAGGGGCCCCGGGGGCCCCAGCTCTCAGATCGTTAGTGACGCTGCTCCAGGGCCGGGCAGCCAGGTAGCTAAGGAAAGGGGGCCGGTGACCCCCAGCAGGGAACCCCGAGAATGGGAGTGGAGCTGTGCCGCTTCGGACAAGTCAGTTCTTTGTGGGCGTCTCCCCGGGCTGTAAAGTAAGGGAGCTCCACTAAGTAACCTAAAGTTTCAACCAGCGCTGCCACAGTGCTACAAAGAATCAAAGAGCGGAAAGCAATGGTTGAGCGGGGCTCAACTCCCCAGGAGACAAGCTTTGCGTGCTTACTTCAGCCTGGCCTGAGTCGGCAGCTCAGGCACCATGCCCTTCATTCTGCCTTTCCAGATCCTCCCAGATGCTGAAACCTTTTTTACAAAAATTGCCTTGTATCACCTCTATTATGTCACATATGCACAATATCTGCATGGGCATACCTTGAAGGTTCTATTCCAACTACAACAACCAAGTGAATATTGTAATAGTAAATCACATATTTTGGTTTCCCAGTGCATATAAAAGTTATGTTTATACTATACTGTAGTCTATTAAGTGTGTAATAATATTGTTGAGGTCCAGGGTCATCCCAGAATGTTGGGGTGCATGGTCCTCTTGAAAGAATTTGCTCAGACTCTCAACTAAATAGAGGCATTTATTAGGGTAAAACATCAAAAAGATTCCTTTGCCCCTTAAGGGAGACCAGACCCCACACTCCAGGGAAATCCCAGCTTCAAGGGAGTGGCAGCCCCTGATATAAGGAGACTGGTCCTGAAGGGAGGTGCCCATCTAGGCAGACCCCAACTTAGGGGGACATTTCTCCTATTTAGGAGGGCCCTGACATAGTGATATCATTTTGGTCCTCTTCAAGAATTAAGTACAACAACCAACTGATTGTGTCAGGCACTGTGCTAAGAACTTTACAAATATTATCTCATTTCATCTCACATCAACACAGGAAGACCTGCTGTTATTTTATCCATTTTGCAGTTGATTAAATGAAGGTTAACTGCTTTGCCTAAGGTCACACAATCAATAAATATCTGAGACTGGATTTGAATTCAGGTCTTCTTCACTCTAGGCCCAGCCCTTGACTCACTGCTACTTTGTTGCCTCTAAGA
>CM053770.1:183825277-183836697 GCA_028658325.1 Potorous gilbertii | reverse complement strand
CCACCTGTGGATCCCATCTGATGGTGGTGAGTTTGCTCTATGGGACGGTTTCTTTTATGTACCTCACACCTGCCAGTAACCCAGAGCTGGTTAAAGTAGCTTCTCTGTGTTACACTATTGTCACTCCTATGCTGAACCCTTTGATTTATTCTCTAAGAAACAAGGATGTCAAAGAAGCTCTGAAAAGTGTGTTATGGGGAAAAAAAGATTTTCTGTAGATATCTTTATCTTTACTATCTTGTCCTATTTAATGGATGTGGATTCTGTATCTCTAAGCTACCATTAAATGAAGATTCTCACCCCAAGTCATCTAATTGTTCCTCTGGAACCCTACTTGAATGATTTCTAGTGAAGACACAATATTTCATCTACTTTTCTTTCAGAACAATAACTCCTATAAATCCTGAACTTCAGAATTCAGTTTTAAGGGAACAGTAAACAGAGGAAAAAACCACAACCATATAAATTCTCACATGTATTGCTTTAAGGTATGTAAGGCACTTTATAAATATTATTTTGTTTTATTCTTACAAAAGCCTTGGGAGATAGACGTATTATTACTATTCCATTTTATGACTGAGAAACACACCAATGTATAAGTCAGATGGCACTTAAGTTAATTGCTCAGTGCCATATAGTTAGTGAGTATCTGAGACCAGATCTGCAGTTAGACCTCACTGAAGTCTTGGACTTTATCCACTACCTCCCTTTAAACAGGCAAGTATTCAAAAAACATAGAGGGAATATCTCTTGTCACATATGTAATTCATGTCAGAGGAAAATGTAAATTTCAGTGGTCATTGCATGCCTACGGAGGTGATTGGGAATTTAGTTTGCTAAAAATATGCAAATCTATAATTTGTTTCTACCTGTCTGGGTTATTTGTTATTGGCAATCTATATTTGAAGATGCATTTTCTATTTATTTCTTTGTTTCTATGTATATTTACTTAACCTTCTATATTTATTTGGAAAATAGGTTAATTGTGGTGAGAGTGTGGATGAGGGGAACAAAAATCATCTTGAGACACTATAAATGACTTAATCGTTTAACTATTTGGTGACCTAATAGTGGAAGGTCTGCAACTACTATTGCTAGAAAAATAAAATATAATAAACTATGCAAGAAAACTAAACCAGATGGTCTCATCAATTGTAAAAATTATTTGTTATCCTTGGGTAAGATAAGTACAATTTTCCTAAGTTGATTATTTTAACAAATAACAAAGTATTTGGTCTCCTCTTGTCTCTTGTTGTTGAACAAGGCGTGCTCTTATTCCAAAAACAAAATTTGCCACCTGAATATAAACCCAGAAACCCTTCCCCCTTACCTTTTTCTTTTTCCTTTTTCTAGCCCTCCATCTCTGCTAAAATGGTTTATCTATCCCAAGTTGCCTCAGAATGCTGCTAATTCTCTAGGTGCTCTAAGTAGAACAAAAAAGTTATAAAAAGAAATTTTGATAGCTGAAGCTGCTATCAGTGAACAGTCTTCTTTAACAGGCTAATATATTTCTTTGCTCTAAATTTTTCTTTGTATCTTTAACCCACAGTCATTTGATCTCCCACTGACATAGAATTTACCCAAGAGGTCCTATTCTTGGTTGGGAGAATTTCGCAACAGTGGGGAGAATGTGAACTTCTGAGTAAAGACAACTTTAAAATTTTGCCTCTGACACATACTGGCAATATGAGTTTATATCTTCAATCTTAGAGCATCAGGCAGCACTCTTAGGTTATAAATTGCATTAGAAAATTTCCATAGGTGGAAAAATTTCTTCCTTGGGAATTCCTCAGACCATGAAATCACAGAGATAAACAGACAAATACAGAGAGAGAGACAGACAGACAGACAGAGAGACAGAGAGAGATGGAGAGAGGCAGAGAGAGAGAGAGATGGATAGATGGAGAGATGGATGGATGGATAGATGGAAGGATAGATAGATGGACAGATAGATGGATAGATAAATGGATGAATAGTTGGATGAATGGATGGATTAATTGATATATTTAGATAGATAGATAGATAGACAGACAGATAGATGATAAATAGATAGACAAAGAATCTTTCCCAGACTTTTACCTTACTTGGTTGGGATGCTAAATGTGGATAGAATTTCTTCATTGAGTCAGATGTTATTGAACTGGGGGTTTGGGGTGGAAGGAGGAGGCAGGATGCAATTCTTAACTCATGTGATCAACAAGATGGAGAACTAGACATTTCTCTAATCCATTTAACCTCACAAACCTCTCCAAAACAGATACCAAAGATAATACAATTTCAGATGACTTTATGGTCCAGGACACCCAGAGTTTAAACTGTTATTTGCCTTGAGTTCACTCAGCATCTTTCCCACCACAACTACCACCACCATACTACTAGTGGTAAGGTAGCACTACCTGACCAAAAAGAGCCAACCTATATGCTCATAACAAAACACAACCCCACACTTCCTCCTTCCCTAGATCTGCACTCTAGAAATTTGTAGAATTTGCTAAGGCTGTGACAGCTAGCATCATAGCATTGCCTCAGACAAAGCAAAAGCAAAAATAGACCTAGTTAAAAGAGATAAGGAAGGAAACTGCATCTTTCTAAAAGGTACCACAGATAATAAAGCAATACTAAATGTATACACCCCAAGTGGTATAGCATCCAGGTTCTTAAAGGATATGTTAAAGGATTTATAAGAGAAAATGAATAGTGAAAAATTACAAAATTCATCTGAATCAAAAGTAACAAAGAATTAACAAAAAAATACAAAGGAAAGTGGCCTGGCAAGACGAGATCTCAAACTGTACCATAAGTCAGCAATCATCCAAAATATCCCATACTGACTAAGAGATAGGGCGGTAGATCAGTGCAATAGATTAGGTACACAAGACACACTAGTCAATGCCTATAGTAACCTAATGTTTGATAAACCCAAATACTCCTGATTCTGAGAGAAGAACTCACTATTTGACAAAAATTGCTGGGAAAACTGGAAAACAATAGGGCACAAAATAGGTATAGATCAACATCCTATACTATATAATATAAGGTTAAAATGGGTGCATGAGTTAGACGTAAGATACCACAAGCAAATTAGAAGAGCAAGGAATAGTCCACTTGTCAGATATATAGGGAGGGGAATAATTCATGACCAAACAATAAATAGAAAGCATTAAAAAAGGGAAAATAGATAATTTTGATTATATTAAGTTAAAAACAAACTTTTGCACAAATAAAACTAATGCAACCAAATTAGAAGAAAAGCAGAAAGCTAGGAAATCATCTTTACAGCAAATATCTCTGATAAAGGTCTCATTTCTCAAATATGTAAAGAATCAAGTTATATTTATAAAAATGCAAGCCACTCCCCAACTGACAAATGTTCATAGGATATGAAAAGGCAGTTTTCAGATAAAGAAATCAAAGTTACTTTGTGGACATATGAAGAAGGGCTCAAATCATTTTTGATTAGACAAATGCAAATTAAAACAATTCTGAGATACCACCTCACACCTATCCAATGAGCTAATATGACAAAATGGGAGAATGATAAATATTGGAGAAGGCTGGTGACAATTTGAAAGTTGATGTGTTGTTGGTGGAGTTGTGAACTGATCCAACCATTCTGGAGAAAAATCCCCACTTGATGGGCATCTCTTGATATTGACTTTTTAGAGTCACACAGTTATTAAACATCTGAAAGACAATTAGAATGCAGGTCTTCCTGATTCCAGGTTCAACATTTCATCACTCCTCTGGATATAAAGACTTTTTTTATTCCATTCAAATGGAAGAATTTAAAAAATTACAAATTTACAAATAGACATTGTAATCAAAACCTGAGTCTTATCTTTGGAATGGAATTAAATTAGTTCATGATTGCCAACAAGAAACTAATTTTTTCCTATTACATGCTTCCTACATCAAAAGTCTGTGTGGGAGAGATTACTGACAAGGAACACTGAATCTCAGAAAGTGGATAACAGCTCAAGGTGAAATCATAAGTCTGAGCAGGAGAGATTTTTATTCTTATACCAAAGCAAAACTGACAAAAGGTGGAAATGGTGTTGGAGAGGGCACAGGAAGATGGACACAGGAAGGTACAGTTGGTGAAGTTGTGAACAGCTCTAGTCATTCTGAAAAGCAACTTGTAATCATGCTAAGAAGTCACTACAATGTGTCACCGCCTTTAACTTAGAGATATCACTGTCAGCATGTATGCTAAGAAACTTAATGACCAACATAGGTCCTATAGAAACCAAAATATGAATAGCATTTTTGGGGGGACTAGCAAAAACCTGAAACAAAGTACTTACCTATTGATTGAGAAATCGCTGAATAAATTAAAGAACATGAATTTAATAGAGTGAGTTATCCCTCCTATGATGTAACTTTCCCCATTGTGGTTTCAGCATATTGTGGGTTGATATAAGAAATTAAATAGGAGTTTGGGGGAAGCTGCAGACAACATGCAAAGGTCAGTTGATGATGTAGAAAATGTTCAGAAGTTCAGAAATAATATCCAAGCTTAATTTTAGCATTGGGGATGGGGATGGGGATAACAAAGTAAAAAAGTGCATAGCACAGAACAAAAGAAAACATAAAAGGAAGAAAAGGTGGACAATTCTCAGCACAACATGTGTTATTTATCATACAGGCTTTCTTCAAATGAAAATTTACTGTTACATATTTTGAATCCTCTTTTATGTTCTGCTATGTGCGTTTGTACCCCTAAGAAACATAGCACACAGAAGTGCTACTAGCACAGGTTCACTTGTGATCTGGTCAGACAAGCAGACACCTAAAGAGGGGTTACTTTATTCTAGTCGAGTGTTTCAGTGTTCTCACAAGGGTTGCTGACAATGAATCACTAACTCCTACAGCATTCTCTAGTCTCCCTTCTCCCAGGTGCTGGTGAGGTGGCAGTGGTAACTGCCCCTAGGTCCCAATGGGGTCAATTTCACACTCTCCTGAATCACCTCAAGTCTTGATGGGGGCTGCTCAAGGCACACGCAGCATTGCAGCTTCTCCATTCAACCCTAAAGGTTCTCCCTTCACTCTCTCTATCAGAGGTCTCCTCTCTCTCTTAGAGGTCTCCTATCTCCTCAATCCTTGGCGGGAAGCAAGGGGGCAAGTCAAGGCACACACCGCTCTTAAACTTATGCATTCAACCCTAAGGCTTTCCCACTCAGGCCAATGCCCTCCTGCTTTATAGGGCCTTCACAATCTGCACAGGTAAGAGGTGGCCTTTACAACCTACACCGATGATTCTTTTTAGGGTAACAAGAGATTGTTTTATGGGTGTGGATCCTGGGAAGTTGAGCTCTAAGAACAAAAATCCTCTTTATACTACAATATCACATGCATTTTTTCTTTCTTACTTTGTTTTTAAATTTCAACATTTACATTTATGATACGTTTTTGTTTCTTTTCTCTATTCTATATTTGTATCCCAATCTTGGAGTGTAAGATAAAATTAAAAAAAGGAACTCAGAAATGCATAAAATAGCCATAATATTGCATAATATTAACATATTTTGTCTTTTAATATCATGATATTCAGAGATTTCTGTTATGAAGGGAGAGCCAAAGACTTTTATGTGGATTTTCTGAATTGGGGGTCCCCAGGACTTTAATCCCTGAAATGAGGATGAGACTTTATAACTTTATTAGGAAATTATGTTGACTATGGGGAATTCTGTGAGTTTGGGGATACTTTTTTGAACTGCTACAAAACAGAACCAGGAAAATAATACACAAAAAGACTATAATGAAAATGGAAAGACAAAAAAAGGAGGAAAGGGAGAACACTTTGTAATCATAATAACCAAACTGTTTTTTTCCAAAGAAGAGATGAGAAAATAAAACTCCCTCTGATCTTTTCATTGTTGAAAGAGCAAAAAGTAGGCATCAATATAACATAAATCATTAGAATTTTGATATGTTAATTGATTTTGCTAAATAACTTTTTCTTCCTTCCTTCCTTTCTTTCTTCCTTCCATTCTTTCTTTTTGTTGTTGTGACATCTCTTTAGAAAGGGGAAAAGAAGGATCATAGCTAGAAATTAAGGTGTCAGAAAGAAGCATTTTTATTCGATAAAATTTTTAAAGAAAATATTCATGTTATCAAATCAGTTAGAGTACTAAATAAAGAGGCACTTCCTAGTGCCAAAATTACCTCATTTGTTTCTTATTTATAGTTTTCCAATTTTTAATCACTCCTATTTTGATCCATATGTTATGCGGGACGTTATGTTCTCATGTCTCACATTGTGTCCCAGATATTTACATTCTTGAAGTCCTAATTTGCAAGTTTTTGTATGAATAGCTTTGTAAAATTGCAGTGTAAGATATTCCAGATGGTTGTCTATGCCTAGCTTGAAATATAGGTTGTCATATATAGTTTGTCATGGGACTGGGCATCAGAAGGCCTGGGTTCTGATCTTTGTTCTGTCACTACTTGCTGTTAGGTATGTTGCTTATGGTGTCTGGGCTTCTTTTTTCTCATATGTAAATTTATGGTCCTGAATTTAATTTAATTTTAAGATCCTTTCTATATCTAAAATATTCTATAACTCTAAAAACCATATTTTTCAACATAATCTTTCCAATGATTCCATGCAGTTTGGCTCATTCACCACAGAGGGAGACAGATTGCTTTAAAAAAAATAATCTCAGCTTTACAGATTTAAGAGGTTAAAATAATTTTAAAGGTCCATCTTCTAGTCCATCCCTCTGGTTTTACAAAGGAAGACACTGAGAACAATAGATACGAAATGACCTGCCCAAAGTCACACAAGATGAAAAAAACAGAGTAGGATGGAAACTCAGGTCTGTCTCCAAATTTAATAATTACTGAGCATCTCTTATGAGCAAGATATAGATTGGGCATTATGGAATGTTTTCAAATGGATAAAATAATGAGGGGGTGTTATTGTTCCCAGGGAATCTGTCCTGCTACCTCTTCTTTCTCTTCTAAATGCTTCCTTGTTTCCTCTAGAATAGCATATTTGGCTTATTGAAAGCTGCATGATTTGACTCCAGCTATTCTTCCAGACTTATTATACATTATTTTCCCTTTTCCTATCTTCTGGAAAAATTCTTCTGTTTGAAGGAGTTCTAATACATGGCATTTTTTTCCCATGTCCATACTTTTGCTTAGCTAAAAAAAAAAAAAAATAACAAAGTTTGTTCATTGATTAGGATTTCCTCAAATCTTTCTCTGAGTTCTTAAACCACATGAGAGAAAACAAAAGTTCTTCCAATTTCCTGTGCCTGGTATGCATTCCCCCCCTTAATTTCACTTTGCAAAATCCCTATCTTCCTTCAAATATCTTCTCCACAACCACAACCCAAAAGTATTGATTCTATGGAGCTTAGGTTTCCTTATAGTTCAACTCTCACATCTGTACATTGGTATTGGAAAAAACATAGCTTTGACCATATGGACCTTTGTCAGCACAGTGATGTCTCTGGTTTTTAGTATACTGTCCAGATTTGCCATAGTTCGATTTCATGTCTACAGTTACCATCTGTGATGATCTTTGAGCCCAAGAATATAAAATCTAATGCCGCTTCTATTTCACTTCTCTTCATTTGCCAGGAAGTAATGGGACGAGTTGAAAAGATCTCGGTTTGGTTTTGTTTTTTTATTTTAAGCTTTAAGCCAGATTTTACACTTTCCTATTTCACCTCTTCAAAAAGCTTCTTAATTCCTCTTCTCTTTTCACTTTCTGCCATCAGAATATCTATATGTCTATACATATATATATATACATGTATACATATATACACAATATATATTTATATATGTATATATGTGTATATATGCGTATGTTCATATATATGTGTGTGTATGTATATATATACATATACATATACATACAGCATAGCATAATGAAAAGTGCACTGACCTTGAAGAAAGAAGAAATCTGCATTCCAGTCCTCCATTGCTAACTCATTGATTATGGGTTAGTCACTTCCCTCTTAAGAACCTCTTTCTTTACATATAAAATTGGGGGAAACAGACCTTTAGCATATTCTTTCCAGTTGAGAGGATCACATGAGACAATTCAAGAAAAATCCTTTGCAATCCTCAAAGCACTCTACATAAAGATTGATTTATTATTTGAGGATACAACTTTAAAAAGAAATGTTCCATGGCTGCAGAAAAGTGCCAATAAAATTGCAATCAATATAGTGATAAACAAAAGAATGCAGTTCAAAAATCTAGTTTTTGAAATTAAGAATGTGGTAAACTGAAAAGTGAAAGTCATTCTATGGCTTCATTCTGCAATAAGGGAATTAAAATGCTTGTAGTTTCTGATAGTCCACTTACTTCTGAGTCAAAAAGATCAGAATTGAAATCCAGCCTTAGACACTTACTAGCTTTGTAACCCAAGTGACTAAATCTCTATCTGCTTCAGTTTCCTCATCTATAAAATGGGGATAGTAACTGATTCTAGGGCAATTGTCAGGATGGAATGATACAGTAATATTTGTAAAAGCTCTTATAACATAAAAGGACATAACAGGCACTATTATAAATACTTATCTTCTTCCCTTCTTTATCTGAGTGATTAATACAAGAACAATGATGCCCTCCAAAGGGTCTTAGACATCTTCTCTTGGAAAAATGAAGGAAACTGCAGATTTTAAAGGGTAAGGTGGTATTTTCATCATTGCTGTCTTATGGAATATAGGTGCCTTATAGAGAAAGAAAAATATGAGAAATGAAGGGTTGAAAACATTGGATAACAGAATTTGGATTTATGGGTTAGGATTTAAGACAGAGAAGTGAAGGATCTTGACTAGTGCCTCTCCTAAAGGCTGGAAAGAGTCTACTTTTTCAAATACTTACAGATCAGATGTTGTTCAGTTATTTTTCAGTCATGTCTGACTCTTTGTGACCAATTTGTTTGTTTGTTTGACAAAGATACTGGAGTGGTTTACCATTTTCTTCTCCAGCTCATTTTACAAATGAGGAAATTGAGACAAAGAGGGTTAAGTGACTCGCCCAGGGTATACAGCTAGTAAGTGTCTGAAGCCACATTTGAACTCAAGTCTTCCTGACTCCAGGCCCCGCACTATATCCACTGCACCACCTATCTCTCTCACTTGATCAGATAGGGGATTTCAAATTGTAAAAAAAGAAGGAAGGAAGGAAGGAAGGAAGAAAGAAAGGAAGGAAGGAAGTCTGCTTTCAGGATACTTACTTTATATCCCAGGGGACAACATTTAGCATGCAAATTTGAAATATATTACACATATATGTGTGTGTGTGTATGTTACTTTGTAAATACAAGGTACATTTTTAGGAGGAGCTACTAGGAAATAGTGCAAACAAGAAAAATCATATGTAAAAAGTAACATTAAGATGAGCTCTTAATGAATATAGCAATGAGAAGTTACACTGTATTCTACATACCACTTCTGTGACGTTCCAGAATTCAATGGTATTTAGCATGTAGCATCAACGCAAGAGTATTGGTATTAAATATTGGTTACTGGACCAGAATCTCACTTTCAGAATACCAACAGTTAAATTAAGATTTATTTATTGACTAAAAACTGTTTGATTCCATCACCTGAGAAGTGGAAAGGGAACACAGTGAGATGAGGATCATTTTGTTTGTAAAGTTCAGGTCCTTTTGAATTTGGAAAATTGTATTTGTTTAACATAGCAGAAACAGGGGCAGCCAAGAAAGGACCTAGAAGAATGTAGCCCTCAAATACAAGGTCTGAGAGAAAACAACCCTCCCAGAAAAGTACTTATTGAAAAGGGAGACATGATCAAAGTATTTTCCAGCAATTAATTTAACCCACTATGGGGGCTTCAAGGTCAATAACTGGAAAACTTTGATAACTATTACTTTTTCATGGATCTGTGGTGAATTTTGCTTTTCCTCTTGTTGTTCATCCCCAATGACATAATGATTTGGGGGGTCAAAATATAGTATGTTTAGTTGTGATTGGTCAGTCTAATATGAACTCAGAAGACTCTACAATAGGTCAGGCACAGGTAGTCCATTAGAATATTTGAAATGGAGATAACTCTGGATTTGGGCAGCTTGTATTTCCTATGTGCTATTGTGATTCAGCTTAGCTCATGGAGCACAGTTCCTTCTTTGATGAGGGCATACTGTGCTGGGTGATCCTGTGTCTCACAATAAAGTTCTTCAGAGAGACCTTGACAGTGTCCTTGTACCACTTCTTCTGACATGTGCAAGTTCTTCATAAAATAGTCTTCAAGCATGCATTTGGTAGTCATGTTACGTGGTCAGCCAATCAAAGTTGGGTTCTCTACAGTAGACTTTGAAAGCTTGGCATTTCAGCTCAAGAGAGGACTTCAGTGTCCAGTACTTTTTCTTACCAAGTAATTTTCAAACTATAGGGTTTTTCTTCCTAAGCCAGAGGTGAGTCACTTCACACAAGGAGATCCTGCTTTTAATACAGAAAAGTGACCAAATAAAGAGACCAAAAAAGCAAGGCTGAAAACAGGACAGAAGGTGGAAGGAACCAAGGAAGAAGAAGTAACCAAGGAACTAGCAGAGGAGAAGGAACCTCATGGAAGTTCATGGAACTTCCCTCTAATGCATGGAAGTAACCAAGAGCATCTGAATCAACTGAGCAGGTGACTCATAGAAAAGCAACTGAAATGAGGGATGCCAATATAAAAAAGTGACAGGACTGCCTATGTTGACAGTGCTGCACCGCCACAAGGGAGATCCTTTTTAGAGCTAGATAAAATGTGCATTAGGAAGATCAAAAGAGCTAAACTGTCAGGGAAATATTGAAAAAAATAGGATGAAGTATTACCAGACTTCAAACTATATTGTAAATGAATAGTCATCAAAATTATTTAAAACAGTCCTTTCAATGGGAAAAGCTGTTCTTCTACCTGATGTGGCAGGCTTCTTAATCAGCATTTATCTCGTTCAGCAGCAAATGGGAGAGGGGTTGAGTCATACATAGTATGAAATGGGCAGAGAATATCAATGGATGCCCGGGTTTCCACACAATTCCCCAGGTCTTCACATGCTCAGTTGTGGGAAATTCTTTTTGCTATCCAGGATTGCCTTAAATCAAGCATAGGTAGGGAATACCACACTAGATTTTTTTTAAAGCAGGAGTAGCTCTGTGCAGCCATCTGGATAAGTAAGAAATCTCAGCAGTAAAAAAAGATTAATCCTGCTTTTGAAAAATCCAAAGATATATATTATTGGAGGAAGGGCTCATTTTCGTGGGAAGCTTAAGGAAAAATAGAAGGTAGCATTAGATTATTATATTATACCATATACTACAATAAGCTCAAAATAGGTATGTAACTAAATATAAATGTCATACCATTAAAAATAGAAGGTTATCAGCATGTTTTAAAACCATAATTTAGGAAAGATTTCTTAAAGTTTATCTATTTTATTACCTGCATTT
>CM053770.1:183763217-183825177 GCA_028658325.1 Potorous gilbertii | reverse complement strand
AAGAAGAAGAAGAAGAAGAAGAAGAAGAAGAAGAAGAAGAAGAAGAAGAAGAAGAAGAAGAAGAAGAAGAAGAAGAAGAAGAAGAAGAAGAAGAAGAAGAAGAAGAAGAAGAAGAAGAAGAAGAAGAAGAAGAAGAAGAAGAAAAGAGGAGAAAGAGGAAGAGGAGGAAGAGAAGAATAATAAAGAAAGGGAGAAAGCAAGAAAAAAGAAGAATCACAAAAACTAACAATCATCTCAATCAAAGCTGATATCATATGCAGTATTTCAAACCCATAGCCATCTCTACCCCCCTGCCTCTGCTTAGAAGATGAAGGAAGCATCATTTTAGGCTTTCTCTATGGTAGAAGCAAAATTCTAACCCCTACCACCATATATGTTCACCTAGTTTTTTTTCTTTAAAGCATATTGAACCCATCCTTGAGATTTATTGGTTCAAGGACTTAAAAGCTCAGGCAATTGACATAACCTCCTGGTCATCTGGGTACAAAATGAAAGAGCACAGGCTCTGTGATGGTTGACTGTTGGACAATGAAAGGCGACTCAGGTTTTTCTGGATCAGTTAAAGATGTCTTCTATTACTCATCCTTCTTGAATATTCTTCAACTGTGGCTCAGTAAATCTCATTTTGTTAACTGCAAAATCACCTAGGAATGTCTTATTTTGTTACAATCTGGCCTAGTCCAAAACATCTTTGAGGTCAAGCTTTGCCATTATAGTTTCACAGAACTGTTTTTTCTTGTTCTTTCCATTTACAATGTTGTTGTCAGTGTATGTGTGTGTGTGTGTGTGTGTGTGTGTGTGTAATGAAGGGATCAGCCAATGAGGGCCCAATACTTGGAATGATTGCAGAGTCCTCTGCCTTCTGCATATCCCAAAGGAAGCTTGGTGAGAGAGCTTGTAGAGATGTGTGATAGAGAAGTCCTTTCCTTCCCAACTTTGGGCCATGTGCATGCATTCTCTGTTTCTCATCCAATTACAGTATAGTGACAAAATACAAACTACTGAGCCATACTTCAGTGGTTATGTAAAAGTCTAGAACAGAATATTTGTCTCTGTCTTTCTCTCTCTGTGTATGTGTCTCTCTCTCTCTCCTCTTTCCCCTTACACCACCATGATGGCAATTCTAGGCAAGATCTGCTGTGGGCCTCTGAATGAGTAAGTAGTGCAAATAAAACATCAACCCATCTGGTGGATGTCTTTCCCATCACCCTCCCACCACTTAACTACTTGCGGAGTGGGATGTTGTCCTGTGTGGGTGTTAGAGGAAAGGAAATCTGGTAAGCTTTGCTTTTGATCTTTCATCTATCTTTCCTAAATCTGGCAGCATCCCTCCAAGTTAAGATTAAGACCAATCCCCCATATCTTTGTTTGAGAGAAAGATAAAAGCCATCTGTTACAGAAAACTTAGGGTTATGACAATCTGATCAGTATTCTTTATCCACCTAGCTTATATTCTTCTCTTCATTATGCCTGTTTGTCAGAAACAAAGCCAAAGCACTTTGGTACCAGTATTGGGAAAGAAACTGAAGATGCAAGAAAGTGGATGATTGATCCCATTCTCAGACAAGGCATAGGGGTTCAGGTCCTTCCACAGAGAGGGTTCGCCTTTTGGAGGAACAGTTCTAAATCTCTCTGTCCTTTGTAAGAAAAGGAGATGGTAGATAAAGATGGAGAAACAGTGAAAAGTAGAGTTGAAGAAGTTCAAAACATGATCTCAGTAAAATGAAAGAGAAGCTCATGTGTTGATAGTAAGAAGTGCCTGTGGATGACTGAAACTCATTTTTTTTCTTTCAATCCTTTGAAAATTTACAATAGTTGCTCACAATGTCTTCATTGATAGTAAGTCCCCCCACCCCCACCCTGCACTTCCACACTCACCCCTTAGCTTTCTCTAATTCCTCCCAAATCAAGCCACTTCTTTTAGGTTTGTATTACAATTCCTTAACCAGGAGTTACTAAGATCTTTCTAGAAACTAATTCCTCCCACCTTGATCTGCTTAGCTAGAGATCAAGAAATCTAAAGCCTAGTCTAGAAGATAAAAGTAGCATAAATAGATGACTAATTGCCAGGTTGATAGCTATGTGCAGAACAAGGAGTTACACACGTAGGCGGTATCTTACACAGCCTTAGGGCTGACATTTCAGATAACAAAACAAGCCTACTATGTTGCCACTTTCCTTATTTGGAAACTTGAGTTCCTAAGGGACAAGATGACAAGTGATTTTATGGAAGAATTTGTTAACCTTGTCGTTTGTTTGTGTTAACTTTGGGGTCTCAGAAAATGATAAAGATCAGATTTGTTCCAGTGGAGATGTTTTCTCTGTAGTTAATCTTATCAGAATAACTTTGTGGGGCAGAGAATCTCTAAAACAGTGGAGGTCTCCTTCAAGATAGAAATCAGTAAGGCTCATCCAGTTCTTGCCACTTCAGTGGTCTCTTATTTACACATCTCTATAGCTCTGTTCTTTTCATTTATAAGGTTATTTTTTTTTTCTGGGGAGATGTTTTCCTGAAACTCACTCTACTTCCTCAACAAGTTGGAATAGATATTTAGGAATGACAGAAATTTTCATATTTAGGGTTATGTACTTGTGTTGTATTGGAATGCCCCATGTTTGGAATATCAAAATACTTATACATATTTAAATATACTTATTGAAACAGTTTAAAGGCAGGGGAGGACAGGAGAAAAATACAATCCTTTTATAGATTTTATTAACATCTTTTTTCTTTACATCACAACTATTCCTGAAAACTCCCACCCCTTGTAACAAAGAAGCAAAAATACAATGCAATGGACTCATCCAATAGCATCCCATCTTTTTTTTTCAGATGCTTGCTCCAGTAATCCCGTTTCTCTGTTGGGACTGAGGAGAAAATGTGTTTCATTGTCTCTACTCTAGGCCCATAACGGGCTTTTCAACAGTTCAAAGTTTGGCTTCCTTTTAGTGATCATCTTACTTATATTAGTGTAGTCACTGGGTATGTTGTTCCTTTGGTTGTCCTTTCACTCTGCTTCAGTTTAGACAGCTCCTTCTATGTTTCTCTTAATTCTTCATCTTCAAAATTTATGTCTGTGCTCCAAATATTCCTGTTCATTCTGATACCACAATTTGGCACAGAGTAAGAGCTCAATTAGTGCTTTTTCCATTCCATCATTTTTTCAGACATCTTTTCAAAGAAAATTTTGTTTCCAAGTCTTTGCTACCACAGTGACATTCTAACGTTTGATAAATACTTCACCTCTTATTGCTATTCTTTGCTTCCTCAAGAAATATGCCCAGTAGTAGGTTTCCTTTTTCAAGGTATATGAACACCCTCATAATTAACTACAAGTGACATCTGAGGTATTTAGACCAATTCACAATTCCACCAACAGTGTGTCTGTGATTTTATAGCTCTTCCCTCTAACTCCCAGACTCCCAACATTTACTGTTCTTTACTTTTTGTCACATTTGTTCATAGAGTACTTATATCAAATTAGGATCATTTTTGGGTGGAATTCGAACATGAACAATTTCATTTCAGAGATGATCCTGAATCCTTCCATATATAGGGAGCAAAAAAAACAAAAAAATGGCTATGACCAGTATTGAATGGCCGATCCTGCATGTATTGGGACCATGTGGGTTATCTTAAGTCACTGGTTATATTCCAACTGGGCTGCAAGATTCCACTGCCTTTGCTTGACCATCAGGCAAGGTGAGGGATTTGTGATCTGCTCTGCCATCCTTCCCCCATTGCAATGAACACCAATCTAGAACCAAAAATCTTGAAACTCTCAACTTTGGGGGAAATAATCTATTCAACATTGGAAGGAACTGACTTCCCTGAGTATTGGAGGGTGAATTCCTCAAATACCTCGCCTTTCAATAACCCACATGACCCTAACACTACACTGTACCCATTCATCAACCGAGATGCAGCATCAAAGACTCATCTTTCTGTAGAATGTTTTATTTCTATCATCCTGCTTTCCACCTCTGGTCAAGAGAGTAATAAACAATGGCTAGTGTGAAAATACTAATAATCTATTACCTAGTGATCTAGATTTCCTAAAACTAAGTTCCCTTCCTTGGATGATACTTTCTAATCCTTCATACCAAACCATATCAACCTATCCCTCCTGTGTCTCTAACTTTCCACTGGGCCCCCAGCTATTCCTATTTTGCCCTTTGGAAAAGTTTGTTAATTACACCATTAACTACCCTGTTAGTGTGCCCTCCCCCCAAAGTATGTTGCACATAATTTAATGCATACATATTGATTCCCTCCAAAAGAATGTAAGCTCTTTGAGGGTAGGCACCATTTAGTTTTTGTTTTTATATCTTCAGTGCCTACCACTGTATCAAAGTCCAATTAGTTGATAGTTAATAAATATTCATTGAGCTTATTTAACTCTTTTCTAAAAGGCATTTTAAGCTAGGAATTCTTTTGAAAACAGATCATATCCATTCACCACTCATTTACTGGGAATTGTCTTTGCCATGGAATGGAGACATCTAACTTCTCTAGTGCCATAACCAATTAGGTGTGGTCAAGCTAACAAGTATTTTAAAAATCTTTTCAATAAGACAAATAGGTGGGTCAATGGATAGAAAACTGAGACTGATGTCAGGAACAGAATTCAAACCCAGCCTTAGACATTTACTAGCTATAGACCTCCTGAAAATCACATAATCACTGCTTGCTCCAGTTTTCTCATTGGTAAAATGGGGTAACAGCACCAACACCACCACCCCAGGGTTTTTGTGAGAATCAAATGAGATAATGATTTCAAAGCACTTAACACAGTGCCTGGCACATAGTAAGCTCTATTTAAATGGGACTATTATTTATTTGCCCATCTACCTATTTATTTATTTGGCTGAGTTTTTTTGTTTGTAGCCTTTAAGCAGCCACTATGTACAGATCAATTTTCCTGAGTATTGTCTAAAGAAAGCAATCATTTATCCTTGGGAAGCTCAGCTTATTAGTACAAGAAGATTAGAACCTGAAATATCTTCTAAAACTTTAATCATAACTGAGAAACCATATAACCTGAAGAACATCCCAAGGGACAACAATGTCACAAAGTCCTCCTGAGCCCCCACTGGCATTCTCTCCATATGGAATTTCATCATTTCCACCAGCATGTTCTAAAAGATACATAGCCTGAAACAGGTTGCAGGAGAGTATACCAATTTTCTGACTCTCACAAGGATAGGGCTTCTTTCTCTGTAATGATAGTGAAAGAAAAATAAAATGGATTCAGGCCATCCCAATTAACTTGGCACTGTGGGGGGATACTCCTTGAAGTATTTTTTTAAAAAAGCACATTTAACATCCTCAACCTCTAGCTCTTTGTTTTCCACAAAAAGGGCGAAAAAAATCCCAACAATATTACAATAGGAAATAAGATTACTTAGATGAAAAAGGAGACAGAATGTTAAAGTTTCTGAGTCTTTAAATGTTATAAAGGCCTATGATAACTATCATATCTACCTTTTGAAAATCAATTTACACTCAGCTGTGAAATTGAATTTTTTCTCAAAGTATGGATTTTGAGAGGAGAAATCATATTTACACACAAAGGTAGATTTTTAGCCGCTTAAAGCAGCTTGTAAAAGCTGATTATTTGCTGTGTTAGCATTTCTACACTAGACAAATGCTTCAAATCACAGATTGATTTGTTTGTTTTATCTGGATTTCTAGACTAAAGAAAATGATGGAGAAAATATTTATAGTGCAGCTTAAACTTAAAAATGTTTCTGTGTTTTGGAGGAGCTGATCATTAAACATATACCAGCACACTATTGATATACTTCTTCATAAGTTTACAAAATCCAAGCAAAGCCCTCAAGGCTAGAACTCAGGTCTCAAGGTCTTCACTTGAGAATTCTTTTTTTTTTAAGCCCTTATTGAATCAGAAATATTCATTATCAGCAAAGATGGGTTTTATCTTGCATAAAATAATACAATAAATATAAAGCTGAGACAGTTTTTTTTAAATGTCATCACTTGAGTTATCCCTTAAATACAGATAGAAGAAATTAAAATTTATTTAAAGTCAAGTATCACACACCCTAGAGGGGATTAGGATAAAAGATCCTGTCTCATTGACTATCCCTGCCATGAAAAATGTTAACCACTGAATCAATGTTTCATTGAAGAATTGTACAAGAAATACTAGCAATGAGCAGGAGAATGAAGACAGAACACAATGGGTTTTGTGGAAACAAAGCAGTTGATTCCCCTTCAGAAATACTGAAACCCTTTCCAAGGAAGGACAAATCCTCTGATCTACAGCGGGGTTAGGATATTTTCAAAGTACTCTGTGAATAAGATGTTCTGTGTGGTTTTCTGAATATGTGTGCTTAAAAAAAATGGAAGAGAGCATGTGGGAAACTCAATTTTCCTCTCCCTTATAATCTGAAGCTGAGATCCAGACATTGTTTTTTCTACAACAGGTAAATTGGCAAACAGTGCAGGCACTAAATGAAATTGGGGTGCGTGGGGCAGGGTGAAGGAGAGATTGGCAATGAGAGCTTGCAACTACAAATCCCAGAACACTGGATGGTTCTCAGAAAAAAAATCGTGGCACAAATCAGAAAAGATATTTAAGTTAAATAGTGAGGTTAACTGTCATTCAGTTGTACAAAATCATGTAAGACATTTAGGGTACCATAGAGTAGAGGATGGAACTTCTTCCTCTTCCTTTGGGGGAAAAAGGTATCGACAATTGTGTTGGATGAATTAGTTGGCATTGTGCCTGGAGTTAGGGGTACAGCCAGGATGTTTTCTCAAGGATCTTTCCAGTATTAGGGGTGTCTGATGCTAGGATATACACGAGGCTGTACCTTTAACATTGCAATCAGTTTTCAAGGCTGAGCAGCCAGTATTATCGAATAGAGAACTAGACCAGGAGGAGGTGATGTAAATCTTAGTTTTGTCCTGTTTCCAATCTACTATTGTTTATCATTTATTGAATCCACACTTAATCAAGGGGTAATGATCATTTCTGAATTCCTCACAGAGTGAACAGTGTAAGCCTGAAATATGAATCACTTATATAGGACCAAGAACACCCCAAAGAAATGATGCAGACAGGTTCTGATCTTGGGGTGGGGGATGCTGCTGGAGGGGGTTAGATTTCCCTTTTATTTCCTCATAAACTTTTTCTTTAACATACTAGACTAGAGTTCAGAGGAAAGAGGAACTGTTATTTAAACACTGTGAGCAAGGGGGCAGGAATAAAACATGACAACTGAGTAAATCACCTAACTTCTATATTTTTCTATTTCCAGAATAAGCACAAAAAAATCTTACTACTTCTTACCCTGCAGGGACATCATTCTCCAAAGATGGTACTATACTCCTCAAAGGAAGAAAGTTATTGAGTGTGTACTTCTGGGAAAAAACAAAACTGTGAAATTCATTCACAAATCCAGATGTGAGGTTTATAAATACCATGAAAAACATGAACATATTTGAACATACCTGGATAGTTGACTATGTTTTTCAGCTTCAATTTCTCTCTGGATATTTGGAATCATCAGGACAGACATAAACACAGAGTTATTTCTCAGCGTCTAAAGGAGAAGTCTCCATTGAACAGATAAAGTAGAGCAAATGTCTCATTGTTGCCTTTCTCTCTTACCAAAGTTTGTTAGAGTTGCTGTTCCTCAGTAGCAGAGGTGTTTATGGAATTTCACGTTCATTTAAATGATATAAATTTTTCATCAAAAACAAACATCTTCAATGATTTCTAATATGAATATACAGAGGGTCCCAAAATCTTATGTGAGGTCTAGGTCTATATCATGTTTATGTTTATGTCTACATCTACATCAACGTCTATGTCTATGTCTATGTATGTCTATGTATATGGATGCATATGCATATCGCAGTATAAGTTTGCATGTACCTGCATATGTGTGTATGCTTATGTATGTGTGTATATACATATGTGTGTTATACATACTGCATATATTTAGAAGTTAGAAGTACATTTTGGTGGACATACATGCATACACAAATATACATATGTGCATACATATGTGTATATTCATGTGTGCACATACGCATGCATGAGCACATATTTACAACATATGCATTTATGTTTTTCCTGTGTGTGTATGTATATACATGTGTATATGAATGGATTTGGTATATAGGTGTGTATATGAATACATACAAATATATGTTTATTTGCATGTATATTTAAATACACACATGTGTATGTATGCATGTATGTATGTTTTACATAATTTTGCCAAGCCATTGATTCCATTGGTACAGGAAAATTCCCTAGAATTAATTCCTCTACTAAGGCAGATCTGCACTCTAAAATTTCTAGTCTTAGAGTATTGCCTTGGACCCTGAGTGTTTAAGGGACCTGCTCTGGGTCACACAATAGAGGTCAGAGGCAGGCCTTCTTGCAGCCAGGTTTCTTGTCTTGATCAGTTCTTTATCCACAATATAAAAGACACACAGGTAGAATTATGAATTAAGAGGCTGATTTCCACTGGTCCCACAGACAAAAGTAACAGGCTCTTCTTACTCTGTGATCTCATTCTACACCTAAATTCCAATTTTTCTCTGTCATATTCATTATAAGAACAACTGATTAAATTCATTTTCATGAATCAGAGCTCACAACATTATGAAAGGGTAATTGTGACTCTCCAAACAATCCTGGAGTTTTATATATTCAGTTCCAGGAAAATGGAAGATCCTTGAGTGAGGGGGCTGTTTTGTTTTGTTTTCATACCTGGTTCTGAGATGGAGAAATAGTAGATAGCTAAGAAATAATTCCAAATGGTCAGATTAAATTGAACACACACAATCATGAGATGACTAAGGTCCTGGCAGTCAAACTGAAAGACTGATCATAAGCCCACCTTTGAGTAAACTGAATGATACCATCAATTACCTTTTGCTTGTAAAAGAGAGTAGATAGCCAAAGGGAATGAATTAGCAGATTATTGTCATTCACTTTAATGATCTAACAAAATGTATGTGATCTTTTTTTCACTACATCTATCCTATCACCTTCACTTTCCACACAAACCCAACTAAAAGCAGAAATTCTGTATCTATTTTTAATATTCAAATTAAAAAATGTTCCATTGAAAAACAAACTAGAACATCTAGTGCCTGAACTCCTGTCAAAGAGATAAATAATACCAACTCATTAACCCACAAAAATGTAGTTATCCATTCCACTTTGTGGGATTTAGGGGTGTAGCACCCATATGATCTGGAAAATCTGTGTAAAAAAATTTGGCCCTCCCTTTGTATCAGAGAAGAGTTCTGAATTTTTTCTTCTTTTTTTATAGGGTGTTTCCAGTACCTTACTGTAAAATTTAAATTAAGTATTGGGGCATAGGCATATTTTATGCATTTCTGAGTTTCTGAAGTTTTTCTTTGTCATCTCTTAGCCTTTGAATATCATTGGCGACTTCTGCAAAACTCTCCCAAAATTCCCTTTTACAGTAATTTTGTATGCCATTCTACAATATATCATAACCACAATAGGGAAATCATGATGTGGAAGGGATAACTCTGTTTCCAACCTAACCTCCTTTAGGGCACACTCAGAGCTCCTATGAAATAATGGCTTCTCATGGGTCCAGTTGTTAGCAGGTCTAATGAGGTACATTGGCATTTGTAGAGTTGCTATATCATCTTTGATTTTGATGCTTATGATGTTTAGTAACAACAGTATTCTGGAGGAAGCATCAAGAGGATAGACAAGAAATTTTCTCCACCAGAAATAATTCATCCCTAAGGGGATTTCTCTAATTCAAAAATAATAGAACTAAGGGAGAGAAAAAATGTGAAAATTAAAGTAAAACTTTTGCTTTCTCTAAAATTCTTTTCAGAGACTCTTTGACATCTTTGTTTCTCAGAGAGTAGATGAGTGGGTTCAACATGGGCGTAATGAGGGTATAACACACAGAAGCCACTTTACGCAGTTCAGGGTTGTTGGGGGGAATGAGATACACAAAGAAGGCAGTTCCATACAACAAACTTACCACCCCCAGGTGGGAACCACAAGTGGAGAAGGCTTTCATTCGACCCGCAGCAGATCGGATCTTCAGGACGGTGGACACAATATAAACATAGGATACCATGATAACTATCAGAGTGGGTAAGATAATGATTCCTGACAAAATTAATGACACCATTCGATTGACAACAATGTTGGAACATGAGATCTTTTCAATCGAGTAGGAGTCACAGTAAAAGTGGTCAATAACTCTAGAGGCACAGAAGGACAAAGTGAAGGTGATACTGACTAGCAGAACAGAGGTGACCCAGCCGCAAAAATAAGAACCAATCACAAGCTGGGTACAAAGTTGCCTTGACATGCGGACAGAATACTGCAGTGGGGAGCAGATGGCTACAAAGCGATCATAGGCCATGGCTGCCAAGACAAAACCCTCTGCTACCATGAACAGGACAAAGAAGAAAAACTGAACCACACAGCCCACAAAGGAAATGGACTTACTTGAAGATAAGAAATTGGCCATGGCCTTTGGTGCCACAGCAGAGGAGTAGGAGAGATCAATGAAGGAGAGGTTGCTTAGGAAGAAATACATTGGTGTATTCAGTCGGGGATCAATCAGGATGATGGCCAGGATGCCAATATTTCCTAAGAGGACCATGCTGTAGACAAATAGGAAAGCCAGGAAAAGAAAGATATGGAGTTCCGGGTGAACTCGGAAGCCAACAAAAGTGAAGTCAGTCACCTCAGAGTGGTTGGTTGTTCCTCTGTCCCCCATGGTGGAGGCCTGTTAAGAAAAACAATGTCAACCTCAAAAAAATGAATTTTTACTTTCCATCTTGGTATCACTGGTGGCAATATTTGCCAACTATTGCCAAATATTTTCCCATTTTTGACAACTTGCCATGATAAGTGCATGTTATGAATATCTCTTTACTAAGTTCTATGTATTTCTTTTTTAAATGAATATTTCATGATTTTTTTTCTCCTCTATATTCCTATATATCATTTAAAATGGAAAGACCAAAGAAGTATTGGACTAAAGTGATGAGGGAGGAAACTTTCTCCAAGAGAAGGCTGCCAGACATGAGCAAACTTGAGGAACCATTTTTTTCAAAGTCTTTACAAATGAAATCATCACCCATATTTTTGAACTAAGTTAAATTTGCTGGCAATTCTTTTTTTTTTTAATTACAAAGAAAACTTTTGATTTGTCCTGTTGTAGTGCTTCAGCCTACATAACCTTCAACCAAGGACTTCATTAAGTCCTTCCTATGGTGGAAGCTAGTCTATAACTTAGAGTTATTTCTGCAGTACAAAAAAGTTAAATGATCTGCCCATGGCCAAGTATGTATCAGAGGGAGAAGCTGAATCCAGGCAGGGGTTGATGGAACTAGCTCCAGTCAATTGCTAATTTTTTACATTTCAAAATCAGGAGTGCTACAAATCAGGGCTTAACTTAATATTTTGCTGATTGTCTAGTCTTTTAAAAGTGACTAAGGAAATATTAATGATGAAGAGTGAACTTAGAAGTATATTGTGCATGCAATTTGTTTTGGCAGAGAACTCTGTTATTAAACATTTAGTAGCATGTAACAGAATTCAAGGATTTCTGACTCCAAGACCAGTCACCATGCCTTACTTATTTCTCTGTGGAGTAACTAGGTATCTAGTCGGTAAGTGCTGCCATGGATAGAGTGCTGAGCCTGGATCAGAAGACTCATCCTTCCAAATTCAAATCTGTTCTTAGACACGCATTAGCTGTGTGATTCTGTCACTTAATCCTGTTTGTCTCAGTTTCTACATCTAGAATGTAGATGTACATCTACATCTACATTGTCTGGAGCTAGCCAGAGAAGAAAACAGCAAACCAACCATTCCAGTACCTTTGCTAAGAAAACCCACATGGGGTCACCAAGAGTTGAGCAAATTGAAATAACTCAAAAACAACAGCACAACTTGCTGTGTAAGACAGAAATGCAAAGATTTAAGTAAAATAAGCTCATTTCCCTTGTACAGCTTATAATATCAGAATGGGGAAAGTGAGAGAATATATTATAATGTAGGTTATTTAATAACTTAAAAGAAACTGTGGGATTTTTGATTTTTTGGAAAGGCCTGTTTTATGAAATTGAGGATGATAGTGGAGAGAACTATTTTTACATTAGGGAGATCAAAGGCAATCTTCACAGAAAAAAGGTGTTATTCAATCTAGGTTAGTATTCACAGACGTTTAGTATTCACAGATAATTATATTACTTAGACAAGTAGGCTAAGGATCTTCAATTTTATTATCATGGGATTCTCTCTCCACTGAGTCTGTGACTTGGATAAATCCTAGGAGATTACTTGAGGCACAATGAAGTTAAGAGACTTGACCAGTCACTTAGCTAGTAACAGGGGTAGGATTTGAACCCAGTGTTTGTCAAATCCAAGGTCAATACTCCATCTTCTAAGGCTAAGCTATGCTGCCAATAATTATACTATTTCTGAATAACAATAATTTATATTTTCATAGTGCTTCTAGTTTTACAAAGTACTATATTGTGGCTCTGTGAACTCGATTCTAAACCTTCAATCCTAATTCTAACCCTAAATGCGCTCGATTCTAACCCTAACCCTAACCCTAGATTCTAACCCTAAATGCGTTCGATTCTAAATGCGCTCGATTCTAACCGACAAGTAGCACATATGTTATCTTGTTTCCATAGAGTAGGAAATTGCAATTCAGAAGGCTTAAATGACTCAATTATGGAGCAACTATAAGTTGAAGATAGAATATGTACTCAAATCTCCTGACTCAATGATCTTTTCACTGCAATAGCAAGAGGTATAAAACAAAGTACTCTCATGGCTCCAAGAGGGAAGGAACTGTTACTAATTAGGATCATCAGGGAAGGCTTCATGGAGGAAGTCACACTGGAGTCCATTGACACATGCATTCAACAAAGTTTAAGGAACAATTCTTGGTAGCATATGGTTGGGAAATGGAGCACTGTGCACAAAAAGTATCCTGGTTAAGTTGGAGCATGGATGTTGTTTAAGGAAGAATATCAGATCAACCTCGGAAAGCAGATTGACAGAAGTTTCTGAGGGCATTGACATTTTTTGGAGCATTCATGATATTGCCTAGAAAAAAAACATTTTGGCAGCAGCGTAAAGGCTAGATTGGATAGGGGAGAGAGCAAAGGTAGAAAAACCTATTAGGAAGCCACTGAAGTATTCTCATCACTTCAAAGATGGAAAGAATTTTGAGGATATCTAGCCCAGCCAATGCCTAAGCATTAATTCCTACCTTGAGTGTCCCTGGAAAGTGCTTTCAAACCTCCAGAGACAGGCAAATTCACTGCCTGTTGAAGCAATTGATTCTGTTTTCAGACATTTTTCTGGCCCCTATTAGGCAGGTAGGTGGCACAGGGGATAGATCACTGAAATGGGAGGCTCATCTTCCTGAGTTCAAATCTGGCCTCAGACACTTACTGGTTGTGAGAGCCTAGGCAAGTCACTTTACTTTGTTTGCTTCAGTTTCCTCATCTGTAAAATGAGCTGGAGCAGGAAATGGAAAACCACTCCAGTCTCTTTGCCAAGAAAACCCCAAATGGGGTCACAAAGATTCAGACATGACTGCATAACAAAAGTTGCTTAATAAATGCTTATTGATTGATCACTAAGTGATTATAATAAGTCATTCCCCTACTCTTCCCCTCTATCCAACACATTAATCTGTCTCTTCTGGGGCCAAGTAAATAAGGCTTCTATGTAGCATCCCTTCTGACACTTGAAGATAGGAATACTACACCCATTAAGTCTCCTGTTCCTTAGGCTAAATAGCCTCAGGTCCTTCAATTAGCCCTCATATGGCATAGTCTCCATTTTCATCAATTTCTTAAATGTAATCCTTGCTTGAATATCCTCCAACCTGTCAAAGTCCTTCCCAAAATAAACACAGTATCTCTGTGTAGACAGATATAGAAAGAGGATGAAAATTTGTCTCATTCTGGACACTAACTGTCTACTAAAGTAGATCATAAAAGCAAAAGTTGAATTAACTTTTGCCTCATCACTGTAGAGAATAAGCTTGGATCCAAAGAAACCATGTGAGTCAATACCCCTTCCTGCTCCTTTGAATACATAGGGTCAATATGTGTGAAACACTGCATGCAATTTATTGTTTTAGTTTCCATTTGTTCATTGGTTTTGCTAAATTTGTTTTACTCTTTAAAAGAACAATCTTTGTTTTAAGGGATAGCTCTCTGAGAGATTAAAGAGGGAGAGACAGCCAATCAGTCAATCAATAAATGTTTATTAAATGTCACTGTGTACCAGGCACTAACAGATGCCAAGGAAATATAAGCTATATAAAAACAAACAGAAACAATAAATATCTATTTTTTTAATTTAAAAACTAGAAGAAGAAGCAATTCAAAAGCTTATAGAAGGTCTACCAGAGTCCTTCTGTATAGTGTTCCTGCCCAGAATACTCACTATTGTGAATGCCCAAGAAATTTTCACTATAAAATCATCAAATTGGTGCATTTATTCAATGTCTGTGAGTCCCACTTTCCTCATCTTAAAATGAGAATAAATAATATTTGCGTGCCCTACCTCAGAGGGTAATTACAAACATAAAATGAAATCAACATATTAAGGTATGTTTAAAGTCATAAAAGAATAGAGGTTGAACTTGTGATTTCATAAATATAGAAAAAATCTGCCTAAGGAAACATTCTCTATCAAAGTAGGTTGGCACCTCCTCAACAAATGATCGTCCCAGCAAGCTATCTAGAATACCAAAAAAGTTAGTCAACTTGCCCAATGTCAGGATGTGCCAGAGGAAGGAAGTGAACCTGGTCTTACTCCAAAGTTGACTCTCTGGATGCAGGAGAAATACAGTAAATGGCAAGGGCAAAAATTTAAAGCAAGAGAAGAAAACCAAACACAGACTACTGAGGAATATCCATGTTAAAAAGCGGGGAAGAAGATAAGAATAAGAAAAGGAGTGGTTCAAGGGATAGGAGAAGAATCACTATCTCTGAAGCCTAAGGAGAAGAGGGTATCTATAAGCTAGGGTTAATCAAACCCCTCTAACATTAAAGAGATCAAAGAAGAAGAGGAGGACTCAAACCAAAAGACCATTAAATTTGGTAACAAGGGGGACACTGATGACTTTTGAGAGAATAATTTCAGTAGAGTGGTGGAGGCAGAAGCCAGTTTCTCTAAGAAGTCATAAGGAGAGCACGTGTGGTATGATGGTATAGCTACTGGATAAAGACAACTCTATCAAAATGATGGGCAAAGAAATGCAGAAAAGAGATGAGATAATCATTGCATGATCAGCATTATCAAGAGGTGACTCAAAAAAAGTAAAAACACCGGGCATACCTGGACACATGTGTGTGCTGGATCCTAAGAGCAGGTTGTTATATTTTCAGTATTTATACCTTAGAAATAAGCTAACACTAAAAATCAAGCTTGATAGATTTTTTTATTGTCTCCATCTTAAGAAAAAGATGGAGAAAATTTTAATAATGCCAATTAAACCTGAAAATGCATTCTATAAACTTTTTTTAATGAACTAATTGTTAAACATTCCCTAACCATCTCCTTCCTGAGCATGTTTGTAGGAAATAAAGAAGGCACTTTTGGAGGAAAAAATATTGAGATTCAAGGGAAAGGGGGATGATTGGTGAAACTGGACCATTACTTTGTGATGAATGAGACCTATTTCTGATGAAAACAAGGGAATAGAACATATGGTTTCTCAAGTTTGTTTGTTTTTTATCCCAAAGATCAAAGGCAAGATTTAGTTTTTAGAAAATGGAGTACTTTACATCATCTCCTAATGCTGTGACCATAAACAGTGGATATCTAACAATTGTGTCATCTGAATGAAATGGAAAATGATTTTTTTAAATTTTCTTACCTGAAAATGTTTCTTTTTCCTTCCCTTGGTCACTTTTGTAACGGCAGAACTCCAATTTTTTTGGTGTTTGATTCTTGAGAGAGATAGAAGTTGAAGAAATTAATAACAGTCAAAATTAACCACATTAAGTGATCATTTCAAACCTAAGAATTTCCCAATTACATCATCATGTCTTAGTTTTGGGTCCTTCCTACATATGCATATTTTCTCATAATATCCTATTTTGAATAGCTAATCTCTTTTAAAAAAATCTGTAAAGATGCATCCCTTCTCAGCACCCAAAAATAAACTAGGAAATCCCAAAATTAGAAAATGTTAGATCTAAGGGATACTTTAAGAATCACTTAGCCCTATCTTTTCATTTAACAGCTAAGGAAACTAAGATCCAGAAAAGGTTCATTAGTATACACTGTGTCATTCAGGCAGTTAAGGGAAAAATCTAAGACTCAAATCCAGATTTTCAGATTATTTTAGCCCCACTTTCCAAAAGTACCATAAGATTATATCTATAATAAAACCTACTTTGCAGGGATGTTGTGAGAATTAAAGGATGGGTGCAAATCTTAAAGCACTTTAACCATGTCTAATTAGTACAGGAACCCAAACTAGCTTCTGAATCATCAGTGAAAAATGGCAGAGAATGTTAAAACTGGAAACCATGGGAGATCATTTAATCCAACCTCCTTGTCATTTCAGTTTTATGAAAAATTTGCTACAACTAAAATTAGGACAACTATAAAAACTGGAACTGGTACTCATGGAACCAAGTAATAAAGATGGAAGAAAATTCCCTGCCCTCCTTTCTGGGTAATTTTTCAGTTGTTAAATTGAGGAGGCTGAAAAGATAATTGAAATTAACAGGGGCAGAGGACTCAAGTCTTCTGTGAATGGTTTGAAAATTCCAAGTTAATCTGCTAAGATTACAACAACATGGAATTGTGGTGGCTTTAATTGTCTTAAGTCTGATGTAATCTCTGCAGGTAATTGCAAGATGAATGTTGTTCTGAATTTTCTGAGAGAAGACCCCTGGAGAGAAAAAGAATAGGTCAATTATGGAAACACAATAAAGAGCAGGCACCAGGGCCATGACCCAAAAGGAATCACACTGAAGATAATAAGTGGTAAAGGAGCACAAATTCTAGGAGAAATCGAAACAACATACCTCAGTGACGATGGTTTATTCCCTTGTTATGTCACCAGTTTCTTGTTGGCAAGAGATGCTAGGTAATTCTCATCTCCCTCTATCTCAACACGCATGTCATCTGGCCAAATAAGGAATCTTGCCCACCAAAGAATAAAGTGCTATCAGAACGGAGGAGCATAACGATTCAGTAAACACCAATTTTTTTCAGATTCAAATAATCAAAATACTTATGAATAAAGCGGTTATGTATTTTTGGTAAAATTTTTAAATTTTACCTTAAATACAAAATGAGAAAAGAAAAAAAACAAACATTGCCATGTATATAGCAGACCATAAGAGAGAATTCAGTATAAAACAAGACATTTTCATTTCAAAAAAAAGCCTATATAGTAAATACTACACATTGTCTTCGAAACTGCCCAGCTTTGCTTCCTGGTGGGTTTTCCTTTGTTCTCTGCAGTGCACTTTTTGCTTTATTTTTCCCTTCCTCACCCTCCCACCCTAAAGAAGGCTACAATTAAGCATGGATACACACACACACACATACACATACACATATATAAATACACACACATAAATGTAAATCTATAAACAAACACATAGATACATATACACATGCATGTAAGACCATACTGTGCTTATTTCCACCTTTCATCTTTTTCTCTGAAGGTAGATGGCATCTTGCTTCATAGATCCATTTTCTAAATGGATTTTAGAAATTTCCAGCAATATTCCTATCCTATCTGAGAAATTAACTATGGAAGTTTTCCCCTCAATTTTCTTCATTCCTTCTATTCTTGGCTAAATAGGTTTTATGTATACAAGAAGATTTTAATTCAAAATAATCAACATCATCCTTTTTTACACTTCAGCAATGTTGTCCCTTGTAATATAATTTAAGGTCTGATGTTGATGAATCTACTTCCTTTATATCTTTTTTTCCTAGTTTCTTTGATTTTCCTGACCTTTTGCTCTTCCAAATGAGCTTTGTTATTATTTTTTCTAACTTAGCAAAAAAAAATTTCGTAATTTAATTGGGGTGATATGAAATAACTAGATTAGTTAGGTAAAATTTCACTTTTAAATGGTTTTGGCTTTACCCACCCATGAATAATGAATATTATTTCAATTACTTATATCTGAGTTTATTTGTATAAGAAAGTGTTTTATGTTTATGTTCATATAATTCCTGTGTCTGTTTTGGCAGGTATATGTTCAGGCATTTTATACTGCCTAGGTATTTTAAATGGTCTAAAAGAACATTGCGTAATATAGACACATAGTACAGTTTTTCTTTTTTTACTTAATCTCTTTTAACTTTAACTTTTCTGAGATCGTGATTACTATCCCTGCTTTCTTCTGTATATAAAATTCTATTCCTGCCCTTTATTTTATCTTTGTTTGTATCTCTCATTTTTATAATGTTTCCTGAAATCATGTACTGTTGAATTCAAATTTTTAATCTGCTATCCATTTCTGTTTTATAAGTAAATTCATTCCATTCACATTCTAATCTACAATTGCTTGCCATATATTTTCCTCCTTCCTATTTTTCCTCATTATCTTTCTCACTGTATTTACTGGATACTTCCTCACTCCTCTGCTTCTACCCGCCACTTTGCCTTCTTATTCTTTAACCTATATACCCCTCTAAGAGTCCCTCCTTTATCCTCTCCTTATATCCTAGCCCTTTCCCTCTTATTTCTTTCTGAATTTATAAGACTTTTATATCTTTCTAGATATACATGTATATGTGTACATATATACACATATGCATAAATGTACATAGATATATACATATATGTATATATGTGTGTGCATATATATAATATATATATATTATATATATATATATAATATATATATATATATATATATATATATACATTTCCTCCTTTAACCCATTGCTGATGAGAGTAAGATTCCAGCACTACCCACCTTCCCCCCTATTAGCTTCTTCTGTACCAGTTTTTCCTTTTATGCCTCATTTGTATGAGATAATTACTCTTTTTTATCTCTCCCAAAAGTTTTATTTCTTTTAGAATCACAACGTCATACAGAGTTGAGCACAAGTCTTTCTTCTTTCCTTTCTTTCTTTCTTTCTTTCCTTCTTTCTTTCTTTCTTTCTTTCTTTCTCTTTTTCTTCATGCGCAATCATCTTTTTTATTGTACTATGTTATAGACATGTTTATTTATTCCATAATTTTTAAAAAATTAAATTAAATCTAAATTAGTTGGAGTCACTTGTACATTCATGGTGATTTTTTAGGTAGGCTTCCTGTTTCTATCTCACTAGAATTGTTTGTGTTTTCAGCAGTTCATTCTTAAAATTTTCCCATGCCTCTTGCTTGGACTTCATAGATTTGTAAGACATTGGATTCTACCTATCCTTTCTTCTGAACCTTAATAATTTTGTTTTAGTTTTCAACGTTGACTTCCACAAGATTGTAAATTCCAAATTTTATCCCCATCTCTCTCCTCCTCCCTACCCCATGATGACATTCATTCTGATTACCCCTTCCCCCAATCTGTCCTCCCTTCTATTACCCCTTGCTCTTCTCTTATTTCCTTCCTTTCTATTTTCCTATATGGCAGTATAGATCTCTATACTCCATTGCCTGTCTATCTTATTTCCCAGGGGCATGTATAAACAATTTTTAATATTTGTTTTTAAAACTTTGAATTTCAAATTCTCTCCCTTCCCTCCTTCCCCACCCACTCTTATTGAGAATACAAGCAATTCAGTATAGGTTATACATGCAAAACACTTCCACTTCCATAATAGTCATGTTGTAAAAGATTAATTATAATTCCCTTCACCCTGTTCTGCCCTCCATTTAGCCTATTCTCTCCTTTGACCTTATCCCTCAAGTGTTTACTTTTGATTACCCCCTTCCCCAATACGCCCTCCTTTCTATCATCTCCCACTCTCTTATTCCCTTCCCCACTACTTTCCTGTAGGAAAAGACAGATTTTCATGCCCAATTGAATGTTTATGTTACTCCCTCCTTAGGCCAAATTCAATGAAGGTAAGGTTCCCTTATTCCCTCTCACCTCCCCCTTGTTCCCCTCCACTGTAAAAGCCTTTTCTTGCCTCTTTTATGTCAGAAAATTTACCCCATTCTGCCTCTCTCTTTCTCCTCCCATTATGTTCCCCTCTCTTACTCTTAATTTTATTTTTTAGATATCATCCCTTCATATTCAACTCACCCTGTGCCCTCTGTCTATATATGTGTGTATATTTCCATTGCTTTCCTTGAAGGATTATACTGAGTTTTGCTGGGTAGATGATTCTTGCTTTTAATGCTAGCTCCTTTGACCTGTGGAATATCATTGCCATTTAATCCCCCCATTGTCTGTACAGCAAGAGCTCCAGAAGACCCCATGCTCTACCACACCCCACCACCACCCCACCCCAGGGATGGACCACTTGCTCTCTCACCCAGATCCAATAGACCTTTCCTACTGACCTTCTAAGTTGTCTTTGGCATTTATGGGTTGAGAAGTCTGAAAACCTCCACAGCTGCCAGTGATTCAGTCCCCTGAGACCTGCTCCAGGTTTACTGGAGTCTGATCTGTGCTGGCATATTTTGCACTGGACTACACTCCTCTCCCAGTCTGGTGCAATAGACATTTCCTGTCAACTTTTCAGTTTGTCTTGGATTAGAAATTTCTTTCACTTTGTCTTTTTGTGAGTTCTGCTGCTTTTGGATTTATTTAGAGTAATTTGGGCAGGTATTTGGAGGGGTTTGGGGAGAGCTCAAGTAAATCCCTGCTTTTACTTCACCATCTTCCCCAGCTTTTCTTTCAAACTACAAAACAATGATGACAATTATAGAAGTACTGCTAATATTTTCATATGTATGAAGTAAACAATTTGACCTTATTGAGTCCCTTATAATTGATTCTTAATGCTTACCTTATATTGCTTATATTTATATTTTAATTTATTAATTTAATGGATTGTTTTAATTTATTAATTTAATTGATTCTTTTGATTTATTAATTTATATATTAATTTTATTAGATCTATATACATATGATATTTTATATATATATATATAAATTTTCCCTTAAGTTCTGGGGCTTTTTTTATCACAAAATCCTGAATGTCTTTCAGTTCATTAATGTCTTTTCTTTTCATTTAGGATTATACTTAGCTTTGCTGGATAAGTTACCCTTGGTCATAACCCCAGCAGAGGCTGTGTATTTCTAAAGGAAAGGTTAAAACTAACATTAGTTTTAGGTTAGGAATTCTATAATGTATGAAAATTGAAAGTGATGGCAAACTAATACATAAGAAGTAGGTTACTAGGGATGTAACTACTCTTGCCATCAAGCAACTGGAGTCTGATACTTTGAAAAAAGTATCAGACATGGTTGAAGAGAGAAACATACTCCATATAGAAATGAATTCAAAGAGATAGTCACTGGCATCTGGAAGCAGCTTCAAAAAGGGTAATATTTGACAGCAGAGAAGAGAGCTAACTATGAACTTAAAAGAAAGCTAGTCCTAGTTCAAAAATTGAACATTGTGAAAACTCCAAGAAAAACCTCCACTTGAGAAAGTGCTTTGGCAACATGTGCTCACTTGTCTTCTAGTTATATACATTTTTGTCAGAGATAGATGATATAAAGATTTTCTTCCCAATGAATGTGATCGCTAGCAAAAACTTCTCCATAACTTAAATCTGAAGTAAATCAGACTCTAGGCCTGAGTTTCAATTTCTCAGAAATCATATAATATGGGGAAACTTTAAGTTGTAAAACCACCTGTCACCCCTCTCCCTAGATTTGCTTAACCCATTTCCTAATCAAATTTCTGAAAATAAGTTGCTTGCTCAGGCTCTTGACCAAGAGGGTAAGGGGGAGTGTGGGTTTGTGGTTTTTAGGTATATAATTATGTTTCTGCTTCTGTACTGTGCCTCCCTTTTCTAGATTGTCTTGGGGAAGGTAATTCCCACTTCTTGCAAGAATCGAATAAAGGACTTTCTGTTTATACTTTGAGATACCTCCAAGCAGTCAATTTGAGTAGGAGTCTTGCCATCTCACACTCCAATTAACAGCTTTTCTTTCTTTTTTTACGTTAATTCAAGTAAACTTTATTACCATAACAGATCAGATACTAAATGTCATAGATTTACACAGCATATGTCTTTTTAAATACAAAATAGGCTAATCACAGAATTTTAGTCATAAATTAAATAAACAAGCCCCCAAACAAAAGAACCAAAAGCACATTACATAGTAGTATGGAAAACAAAATTCAAATACAAAAATCCTGCCAAACTTTTCTTAAACCCACAACTACTTTTCCTTGTGTACTTTTTCCATGTATACTAATTACATCTAAAAGGAACCAGTCCAATTCACAATATACTTGTTCATAATTCACAATATAGAAGTGACTATTGTTTCTGGGAGAACTCAGATAAGGCCCAAAATTTTGCTTTCAAAAATCAAGTTCTTTATGTACCCAGGTTGTTGCAAATTGCATGGTCAATGTATGCAGATCGAAATGCATTTAGTGGTCGTATGTAAAGCAGATGTAATTAGGAACCTTGTTTTAGAACTGAGACATTGTGAACAAGGTCATTCCATATTGAACCTTCTTGAAAAACACTGAGCAAAAAACTCCAGCTTCCAAGCATCCTCTCGATCTTGACTTTCCATGATTTAAAAGAATGACTTCTGACAAACCTCCAATATTTAAGCCAAACCTTCAATTTCTTTTCCTGACATGGATATTCTTATAAGCAACTTTTTACAATGTGAACACTCAGGATCTTCAGAGTTAAAATCATCTTCTCAGTTAACTTCAAGTTGTGTCAGAAAATGTGGACAACACATTTTGAACAAGGTGTTCAAAATACAGTTTGTCTCCAATTTCTACAATCTGCTTAGCCAATTCAATTGTATTTTGATTTAGCGTCTGGATCTGCAGGTTGCAGAGGCAAAGGATTAAGCTCACTCAGCAGTAGAGATTGAGGTGTCTTCTGCCCAGACATCTTGGTCAGGCTGGGAAAAAGAATTCTTGCCCTTAAAAAGGAAGCAAATCGATGACAACCCTTGCTTGGAGGTCTGGCTCTGGAGGATGGCTGGAGAGAAAGGAGCTGCATTGGAACAGCAACAGTAGCAGCAGCTGGGAAGGAGGCAGCAGACTGCCCTCATGAACCACAGTGTCCTACCTCTGCTCTCTGCTAGCTTCTCTTGGGCACGCAACAATTTTTCTTATTAACCTAGATGAACTGATTTTGTTCATGTTCATTACATTTTATGTAGTTGGAATAATCTATTTGGGGATACATGATTTAGAAACAAAGCAAATTAGGAGAGCAAGGAATAGTTTACCTGTCAGATCTATGAAGAGTGGGAGAATGTATGACCAAACAAGATAGAGGACAATATGAAATGTGATATGGATAATTTTGATTATATTAAATTATAAAAAGTTCTGCACAAACAAAGCCAATGCAACCAAGATTAGAAGGAAAACAGAAAACAGGGAAACAATTATTACAGTCATTGTTTCTGAGAAAGGTTTTATTTCTAAAATAGAGAACTGAGTCAAATTTATAAGAAAACAAATCATTCTCCAACTGATAGGTAGTCAAAGGATAAGAACAGGTGGTTTTCAGAAGGAGAAATTAAAGTTATCCATGGTAATATGAAAAAAATGCTCTAAATCATCACTGATTAGAGAAATGCAAATCAAAACAGCTCTAAGTACCACATCACACCTATCAGATTTGCTAACATGATAAAAAAGAGAAAATAATAAATATTGGAGAAGATATAGGAAAATTCGAACATTAATGCATTCTTGGTGGAGCTGTGAACTAATCTAACCTTTTTGGAGAGCAATTTGGAACTCTGACCAAAGGAGTATAAAGCTGTGCATACCTTTGATCAAAAATACCACTACTAGGTCAACATCCCAAAGAGATTGCAAAAAGAAGAGAAAGGATCACATGTACAAACATATTTATAGCAGCTCTTTTTGTGGTGGCAAAGAATTGGAAATTGAGGGGATGCCCATCATTTGGTGAATGGTTGAAAAAGTTGTGGTAAATATGATGGTATAAATATATAAATGCTATAGGAATTGATAAGCAGATGGATTTCGAAAAACCTGGATTTATATGAACTAATGTTGAGGGAAGTGAGCAGAACTGGGATAACATTGTACACAATAACAGCAACACTGTGTGATAACCAGCCCTTAGCTCTTCTTGGTAATACAGTGATCTAAGACAATTCCAAAGACTCAAGATGGAGTATGTTATCCACATCCAGAGAAAGAATTCGGTCTGAATGCAAATCTAAGCACACTATTTCCTCTCTCCTCTTTTTCTTTCTCATGGTTTTTCCCTTTTTGTTCTGATTCTTCTTTCACAACATGACTAGCATGGAAATATATTCAATATGATTATACATGTATAGTCTGTATCAGATTACATGCTGTGTTGGGGAGAGGGGAGGGAAGGGAGGAAGAAAAAAAATTGGAACTCAAAATCTTACAAAAGTGAATGTTGAAAACTGTCTTTACAGGTAACTGGAAAAAAATAAAATACTATTAAGGAAAAAAAGAAATTATGTATTTTCTCTTTCATGATCTTTCTATCCTCTATTTGGTTATGAATTCTCTTCCTGCAGACTATTACACTGATAATGGAAATGTGAATTAGTTCAAACCAATCTGGAGATACGCTTAGAAAGTGACTAAAAGACAAGACCTTTTGAAGCTATTTTTCTCTATTGAGGACATCAAGCCATCTTCAAGTCACACAGGCCCATACCCTCTGTACTGTCCTTTATGCCCCACACTAACTCACCATTGCCAAATATTGTCATTTCTGCCTCCTCAACCTCTTTCCTATATACATTCCCTTCTCTCTGTGCATACAGCCATAACTCTGGCTCAGGCCCTCATCACCTCTCACCTGGGCTGCTACAGTAACCTTCTAGCTATTCACTCTATTTACTATGCTCTATCCTTTATGCTGTTGCCAAGGTGATTTTTCTCAAGTATACATACCCCCTGATCATGTCATTGCCATGTTCATTGAACCTCAATAGCTCTCTGTCACTTTCAAGATCAAATATACCTTCCTGTTTAGTAAATTTAAAGCTTTTCAGAACTTTGCCCCCTTTCTATTTTTCCAAACTTCTTACATGTTACTCCATTCCGTACACAAGGATTTAGCTACACTGGCCTATATGAGTTGCTCCAACATGACACTCCACTTTCTATCTATGTACCTGTTCACTGGCTCTCTGCTGAGATTCAGCACAAATTCCACCTGGAGGAGGACTTCCCTAGTGTTTATCTTCCCTCTGAGTCTCATAGAAATGTTTTCTTAGCATGTATGATCTTAGAATGAATTGAGAGAAAAAGCTTTTGTACTTCCTCCCTTATTGGAATGTTGAATTATTGAGAGCAGAAGCTTTTTCGTTTTCTCCTCCATTAAAAGATATATTGATTGGGGGAGGAGCTTTCTTCTTTCTTTCACTGGCACTATACCTGTCACATCGTAAGTGTTTAAAAAATGCTTGAAGATTGATTGATCCAGAGATTTCCTAGCTAGGCCTATTCTCCAAGGATGTCAAAGAAAGAAATATCCAATACACCATAAAATATTTATGGCAGCACTTTTGTAGTAGCAAAAAAATGGAAGCATATACAATATCCGTTGATTAAAAGATGGCTAAATAAATTGTGATACATAAATATAATATATTGTAGCAATGAAAGAAATGACAAGATTAAAGATATATATGCAAAGTGAAGTAAGCAGAAGCAGAAAACAATTTACGCGGTTACAACAATATACACACAAAGACCCACAGCAACAGGAAGTTAAATTAAATGCTATGTGACTATAATGATTAATATTGGCCCCAACGAAGAAGTGAGAGAATGCATCTCTCTCTTTTCTGTACCAAAGCGGGGCAGGGGGTGGGACTATGGATTTAGAACATTGTATGTGCTATCAGATTCACTTGGTGTGTTGTTTAGTTTTGCTTAACCAACTTTTTTTCCACTTATTTCTTTAAACTTCTTTGTTTTGTAATATGGTTTTCTTGCAGAGAACTGTGGAGGGAAATAAATATGATATAAAAAACAAAAATTATTAAAAAAGGAAAAAAAAATCCTCCCCTAGTGATAGTTTTGCAAAGTACCTCCTTCCATTCTCCTCTACTTTTTATGACAAGGTTCTTTTTTGTATCTCTTTCTGTATCCATTTGAAATCAACAACTTTCCATTCTTACTACCTCAAATTTAAAATTCTTTGCTATACATATGCTTGCTTCTACATTTTATATGTTCACTTGAACAAATTCAGTTCTGCCTGTCATTAACTTTCCAGTTAGGACCTACTAATTAGCTACAACTCAAAAGATAAGCAGAAGTCGTGTTATCTGAAAATTATTCCTACCTGGAAGTCTTAACAACTATTCTAGGAAGCCAAATGGTTTTTGGAAAGTATCAATTGATTTGAGAATAAAAAAGTATTGTATATTGCCCTAGTTACCATGAGGGTAACTCTTGTTGATATATCTATCCATCAATCAAAAATTAGTAGCTGTATCCTTTTTCTCTATTTTATAGTATAGGAGTATGTTAGAAGCATAAAATACTGTCTTTGCCAGCTGGGATTTTTTTAATCTATTTGGGAAGATATGAAATTCTACCACTGGGAGCAAGATAACTTAGTTCAACCAAGAGAGTCCTAGATCTCACATAAGGGGAAACTCCTAGAAGTGTCTAGTGTAACAAGCTGAGTACAGAATTGTGGTAAAGACTGCCAGCTCCTCTCATTTCTTCCCTGAGTCTTTTCCTTAAATAATCTGAAGGGAGCTTGACTTCTTTCCTCTTCCCTCTCAAGGGTGGAGTCAGAAGTGCCAGAAGTTACTCAACACTTGAAGAATCCCAAAGAAGTCTGAAGAAGCCTGGAGTTCTCCCACTTTTACCAATTCTATGCTGCCCTTGTGAAAATTCCAGAGCCCTGTGGGAACAATCAGTCTCATGCTCATTACAAAAATGAGCATGAGATTTCCCAGTGATTGGTTCTTATTATGGATAAGATTTTGCTGGGGCAACAGTGCCCCAAGGCAGGAAAACAAATGAAAGAACAGCAAATAATAAAACAACATATAATTGAGTGATATAATTGAGTGATTATGATGTAGCATAGACAATAATTATCACAGATGTTAGAGGAAGTACAGAAGTAGGTGATATTCTAAGAGAGAAGAATTAAGTGAAAGCACAAATTTAAGAATTTATATGGTGTATCAGGAGAACAACTGACGTAAGTCTGAGAAAAGTTAAATGTGGGTAGAAATAAGTAAGCTATGGTGGATAAAATAGGTTCATATTGTGAAAGCCTTAAAAGCTTAGCAAAAAAAAATGTAATTGAATTTGGTGTGACTATAAATAAAGAGCCACTAACAGTCATGGAACAGAGGAGTGATATGATGAAGATGATGCTAACAGAAGCTTAGTCTGCCAGTCCCCATCATCTACCTCCTACATATCTAAGATCGGGACTCAGTGAGTGAAGAAATCCCCATTTTTCTTAACATTCAGGAGAGAAAATTCATTTTCAATTCGTTATTATTCTACTGAGCATAGATTTATCAATAAGTAATGAGCTGTCTGAATGGTGAAAATACTTGTGAAAACAACAGAGTAAGTAAGCTGTGCAAATTTCACTTAAAAAGTTAATTAGCAGAACAGAATTTAAATCAACCAATTAGCATTTATCAAGTACCTGCTATGTGTGAGGCACTGTGCTAAATAAAGGGAATACAAACAGTAAATCAAACCAGTGACTGTCTTCAAGATATTTGCATTCTAGCAGAGGAAGACAACATGGATAGATACAAAGTGTACGTACAAGACTGGTACAAAGTATATGCAAAGTCACCTTAGTTATAAATTTACTTGACCATTAAGGACACAGAGTATAGTATAAAGTATAAACTGCTAGAGACAAAGAAAAACTTGAGTAGCAGAAGGTGAAGCTGGAACTGTGAGTCCATCTATCAATCAATAAGCCTATATTAAGCACCCACTATGTACCAGACATAAAGTAACAAAATATAATAAATACAAATGAAATAGCTTCTGCTCCGAGGGAGTTTGTTTTTCATTGTTTAGTTGTTTCAGTTGCATCCAGATGTCTGGCTCTTCATAACCCCATTGGTGAAGTGACTTGCCCAGGCTCACATAGTTACTTAGTGTCTGAGACTAGATTTGAATTTAGAGCTTCCTGACTCCAGTACCCACAAAATCCCTAAACTTCATTACTCTATCCACTGCATCACCTAGTTCTCCCTCCTCCCCACCCCTAAGAAGCTTACATATATTCTAATGGGGGAGACAAGGCTCTGTGTGTGTATGTGCGCACACATATGTATTCACACCCATATGTGTGCACACATACGTATTCCCCATATGCATGCATGTATGTATATATACTTGTGTAATACATGTATACATATATGCTAAATATAAAGAAAATAAGTACATATAACAATGACACACTGGCTCTTACTGCCTGAAAGACAGGTATGTTTCATTTTACCCCTCTTGAGGATACTCAGATATCCTTGAGGGGGGTTGAAGTGCTTGTCCTCCCCACCATTGATTCATTGACATTAGAGGCTTGTGTTTCTCCAAATCTAGAGGCTCTCAAAATCCAATTGCTCTTAACCACTTAGCAGTGAGATTAGCTCTTCCAAAATAATACAGTTACCCTTTCCACATCATGGGGGTACAACACTCCCATGATCTGGAAAATCTGCGTAAAATATTTTGGCCTTCTCTATGTACCAAAGAAGAAGTCTGAATTATTATAGTATTAAAAGATAAAATACATTGATATTACCCAATACCATACTCATATTTTATGCATTTCTGAGTTTCTAAACTTTGTGTCATCTGCTTGCCTTTCTATGTCATCTGTGACTTTGACAAAACTCCCCAAAGTTCCCATTTAATTTCTTATGCTGAGAACCCAAGATATACAAACTGAAATGGGGAAAGTCACAATGTGGAAGAGATAACTGCATTTACTCCAAAGTTAAATCAAGAACAAACATATGAACACCACTCCCTCAACATTTGGGAACATAATCCCTCCCTGTACCCTCTTTCGGTCTCTAGGGAGGGGAAGGGGAGAAGATTGACAGTTTATCTCAACCCCTATATACCATAGTCCTACCAAGTTACAAGTCCAAAGAGAACCCCTGGGCTTTTGCCTAGAGCTCAGATTTCTTAAGGCTAGATTGGCAGCAACATCCAGTCTAGAATGAATGTTGCCTCTAAGATTGATATGGTTTGAGCACCTGGGTTCAAGGATTCCATTGTCTATGCTTAGAACTGGAAAAGATAAATAAAACAGACCAAAAAAAAAAAATCTAAGCTCAAATCTAACTGTCACAAGGCCAAAAAAGGGGAGAGGAGATTATCCTTCCCCCCACACCCAGGGCAGTACCTAACACCTATGCTTTGAGTGAACAAGACCTTCATTCCTCTGGACCTCCAGAAAGGGAGAAAGAGTGACCCAGACTGGGAGTTTTGAGATGCATTCTCTTTTGTCTACATAGCCAATGAAAAGAGTCTGATCCTACTGCACAGTAAGAGATCACAAGGTGTCTTCCATTGAAACAAGTCCCTGTTACTTCCCAAATGCCTCTAGCTTAGATGATTTGAGTATTCATTTCAGTTGTTTCCAATGCTTTGTGATCCTATTTGGGGTTTTCTTGGCAAAGATTCCGGGGTGATTTGGCATTTCCTTTCCCAGCTCATTTTGCAAATGAGGAAACTGAGGCAAACAGGTTAAGTGATCTGCCCAGGATCACACGACTAGTAAGTATGTGGAGTCTTCTGAATCCCAGACCTAGATACAAATAAATATATAATAGTTAAATATATGTAATGCTTGAGTTGCTTATTCAAGGTAAAGAGGGATCATAGGAGGAAGAAATAAGGAAAGAATTACCTTGTAGGCATGGAGGAATACCAGTGTGAAGATCCAGAGCAGTTGCATGTGAGGAACATCAACTAAGACCATGAAGCCTGACCATTAAGGGTGAAGAGGTGACTAAAGTGTAAGAAGACTAGAAATGTTGTAGAGAGCCTCAAATGTCAAAAAAAAGTGGTTATATTTTACATTAGAGATAATAGGGAGCCACCATAGCTTAGAGAGTAGGACAGGCGATGTGGTCAGAGGGATCCTTTAGAAAAGTCACTTTGGTGATTGGAAGGATTGGAGCAGGAAGAGATGTGAGGCAGGGAGGCTATTGAAATAGTCCAGGGGAAGAGGATCTGAATTAGAGTTATGGTTGTGTGAACAGAGGGAAGAGGATGTATGCCAGAGATGCTATAGAAACAGAAATGACTACATTTAGCAACTTATTTGACATGTGGATAAGTGAGAGTAAAGGGTCATTAGGTGGTGCAGTGGATAGAGTGCAGGGCCTGAAGTCAAGAGGACTCTTCATGAGTTCAAATCTGGTCTCAGTCACTTACTAGCTGTGTAACACTAGGCAAGTCACTTAACCCTGTTTGCCTCAGTTTCCTCTCCAGTATCTTTGCCAAGAAAACCCCAAATAAGATCACAAAGAGTTGGACATAACAGAAATGACTGAACAAGAAGTGAGAGTAAGGAAGCCATTAGAATTGGAGTAAGGGATGAGATAATAAGAGGGTAGTTAGAATGAAAGTATACCAGGGAAATGTGAGATAAGGGGAAAAAGAATAGAGGGAGCTGTTGGTGAATTTCTTTAGAGGATGAGGCAAATTCCCCAGCTGAAAAGGTAAGGAGCGGTATGAGAAGCTTGAAAGGAGAAGAGAAGGGTTAGAACAGCCTCTGAAATGAGGAAGATACATCAATTAGGAAATAATTAGGAAACAACAGAAGAGTTACTTTGCTGCAATGAGGGGCCGGTAGTGGACTCTGCCATCAATGTACACAAAATTACATTAACTCCATTAGGCGAAGGGGAGATCTAGAGTGCTATGAGAAGTTTTAAGGAGAGACTGTTTTCACCTGAGAGGGAGATTTCTTCCAGAAAGAAAGCGAAACTTGAACTTGGTCTTGAGGAATAAGAAGCAGTTCACCCTGGCAGAAGTTTGAATGGTCCAGATTGCAAAGATGGAATGGCCACAAGGGGGCAGAAGAAAGAACAAGATTGCAGAACTCTGCAATTCAGTTTGATTGAAATGGGGAAGGAAATTAACTGAAATATATATATATTAAAAAGGACAGTTGAAGTCAACGTGTGGGGAACCTTAAAAGAACAGAAATGGTTTTGCTTTTATAAACAATGAGGAATCCCTAAGGGTAGACTCTATGGGACTTGACAACTGATTGGCTAAGCCAATGAGGGGAAAGGAGTCAAAGGGGACTGAGATCTGAGGTATGAAATGGGAAACTCTTGTTTGTCTGTGTGTGCGCGTGTGTGTGTGTGTGTGTGTGTGTGTGTGTGCATGCACATGTGCATTTTACTGGAGGAGCATGGAGGAATGATAGCTTATACTACAGGTCAAATAGAGTGAAGATTGGGTCTTTAGATTGAGCAACATAGAAGACTGGTGATCTTGGAGGGGGCAGTTGTAGGAGAACAATGGAATTAAAAGGTACGTTGCAGGATTAGAGAAATGAGTAGATAGTAATGAAGTAGAATCAGAGAGTATCAAACTCAAAACAGAACTGGGCCCCTACCCTGTTGACCTCATATTGACATAAAACTATATATTGGAATTATCTATGTTCTATTACATTTTTATTTTATTTTGTCAAATATTTCCCAATTACATTTTCATCTGATTCAGGCCACACTTTGAAGTGTCATGGGCATGGATGGAACAAGTATTTACTGAGCACCTCCTATGTGCCAGAAAATTTTATAAACCTTCTCATTTGATCCTCACAAGCTACTATCCTTAATTTACAAATAATGAAACTGAGGAAGACAGAGGTAACTTACTCAGGGTCATGCAACTAGTAAGTTTCTGAGATTGTACTTGAACTCAGGTGTTCCTGATTCCAGGCTCCATCTATGCACCAGGAACCTGCCTCTAAGAAGTGGGATGATAGTGGCAGACCAAGAGTCTAAACGGAGAAATGAAGAGCAAAGATTATTCCTCCCCTTCCTCATGGTTCTCTAAGTGCAAGGGCATAAAAAGAGCATGAACGAGGACAGGGTGCCATGTGCTGTCTTAAAGGCATAAAGAGATACTAAATTTACTTTCCTAGAAGGGTGCATAGTGAGAGTTTAGCTTTGATCTTCTAGCAGGTTATAATGACAAAGTGTAGCAGGCTGCATCTCCTCCCGGTGTCCTAGAGATACCCTTGAGAAATTATATGGTCCTTCTAATGCTCTCAGCTTGAACCTCCACTTCAATGTGTCAATTATCTAATTATATTTGTTCCAATAATACTTATTACCCCAATTCATTTGCCAGTACTAATTGGTATCTTCCCAATGTAATTTAACTCATTGATATTTTCTTGATATAATTGATAAACAATTAACATTAATTAGCTTTTCTAAAGAGATATTTAAGGAGAAGATATAGCAAAAACACAAAGTTACCCTTTTTGAACCCAAGGGAATACTGATGTGATGGATGGAACCTTTGGAACTTTCATATCCCAGTTTTTTACTTTTGGGTTTATATGCAAATAAGAAAGGCTGGAGATTATGGCACAACAAGTGATCTAGAAGTGGAAAGAGGTTGTACTATGAGTCATTTGATCCTCTTTAATGGCTTGGTAGAAAATTATCTCTTCTGAATTGGAAAAACTCAGCCATGGAGAGTTCTGTGACCTTATGATAGGGACATCCTACAAAGCTCTGGTCTTTTTCTTCTTTAATCACATGCACAAAAAAAGGAGGTTGAAGGAAGAAAGTCCTTGAGCTTCCCAGAGAACTTCATGGGGGTGTCAGAAAGACAAAACAAGACCTCTTTAATTACCACACAAAGTTGACAGTATCTAAGGCGAATTGACCTAAAGTTTTAAGCAGTCATAATAATGCATTATTTACATGTAAAATAGCAGTAAACCTACAGAGCATACAGTCTGACCCTATGGGGAGAGTCGTGAGTCCTAGTTCAGCACTGAAGGACTTGCATTTTGGAGTGATGGGGGCATTGCACAGGGAACATATGTCCTCTTAATAAATTTCATTTTCTACCAGAGAATTCTGGGTGATTCTTATGGTCCCCCATCTCTGGAGGCTGCAGAAAAGATGATTAGGGCTAGGTGAGCTTAAATGAAAAATAACTCCTACTCTGCATGTCTCTGTCTCTGTCTGGGTCTCTATCTGTCTGCCTCTGTTTTTCTCTTTCTCTCAAATAGAGTTTGAGCCTTCGACAGTTGTCCCTTGGATTTTTTACTTTTCGTAGGACTAATCATCAGGTGCAGATGGAGCAAGTCTGAAGTTGTGACTCTGAGTCACAGTTTATACGTCTTGGGAACAATTTATCCCATAGAAACGGGTGTAAACTGGAACCAGGATATCAGATGGTTTATCTTTGACCTCATCTACCTTTATGAAACTCATTATAAAACATGGTGATTAGACTACATGGTCAAACCAAGGCACAGAACATGACTATCTTTATTCTTGCTTTTATGTTACATTCCTTGTGTTTCTTTTCATTCTGATTTTGACTGCCCCTACTGGTCCATGACACATAATCTCTCAGATTCTCAGTCTACAGTCCCTGCTGCTTCTCAGAATGGTGAGGGAGGTGGAAAGGTAACTGCAGATTGAGGGGTATCACATGTGACAAAAATATTCATATTCTGACCCCCAGATTCCACTACTATTGATAGTAGCAAAGGTAGGTAAGTAAGAAAGTTTCCATATGGACAACATATATTCATAGAAGCCTTTTTTATGGTAGTAAGGAACTGGAATGGCTAAGCAAATTGTGTATAACTCCATTGGTATATTATTGTACCATAAGAGAAAACAAATATGCAGAATTCAGAGAAACATAGGAAAAAATTTATGAACTGATGCGAAATGAAATATACTGAATCAAGTAAAGTATGCATAAGTAAAAAAATATAAAAGAACATAAAAATTAAACAAAATACCATGACATTATAATGACCAAATTTGTCAAGAAGAAGTAAGGAAATGCACATTCCTTCCTTTGCTGTAGCTGTTTTCCTGTCTTTTCTCCCAATAAACTGTGAGCCCCTTGAGAGCAGGGATTGCTCTTTGTTTTTTTACACCCGCAACACATAGTTCAATGCCTGGCATATAGTAGCCTCCTAATAAATGCTTGTTGATTGATCTTTGTAGAGGTGGAAGACCACAAATGAGTAAGATTGTATTTGATACCACCTGTGTCCTGATTTTCCCAATTATTGCAAGAGAAGATTCATTTATTGGGGATCTGGAAAAGGTATCATAACAAATAACTATGATGCAAAAGCAAGAGACTTCAACAGAACTTAAATATAATAAATATGAATGTATGAAGTCAGTTGTCTGAGAACTAAACCATAGGAATGGGGAACATAGATGTGGAGAAGTCACACTTCAGCAATATAGTTGAGCCAAGTCTTCAACTGATTCTTCCAGTGCAGGAAGTCTTTCTAATCAATATAATCCAGCATATTCTGTGAAAAAAATGAAAGTAATTAAGCTCTGACTACAAGAAACTAAGTAATCTGTTTGCATATTATGTAGACAATTTGGCAAATCAAGAAAAGCAATCATCAAGGTAATAAATTACTTAAGCAAAGTTGCAGGATATAAGATAAACCTCAAAAAACTCATCTGCATTTTATAGGGCACATAAAAGTATATAATGCTGAAATTTCCAATTTTTGACATTAGCCAAATAAGACTTACAAGATTTATATAAACACAATTTGTAAAAGATTTTAACATTGAGATATTTGAACAACTGTAGTGACATTCTGTATACATAATTAAGTAGTTCTAATATGATATATATCCATTTTTACCTAATCAATTTATAGATTTATATGTTAGAATTTAATGAAATAATTTTAAAATCTGAAAAATTACCAGTAAGACTATTATAGGAAACTATGAAAAAATTGATAAAAGGAACTTTCCATGACAGATTTTAAAACATTATAAAACAATAATCACAAAAACTGTCTGGTAAAGAGCTTTTTTCAAATAGTAAGACATAACAATAGAACAGAATAGAATACATAATTAAAGCCACATGAGTGCATGAAATTAATGTTTTATAAGGCTAAGGTTATAAAACATTGGGGAAAGGAGTCATGCAATAAAGATTGTTAGAAGAATTGGATAGAAATGTAAGAAATATATGTATTTAGTTCCACACCTCATTTCAAATAGGTCCATGAGCTAAAAAAAAAACCAAAAATTTTAGAAGGGATGGCCATATGTAGGTATCTCACCTGGAAATGGAGAAAATGCTTATTTATCAAGCAAATAAAATAAATTATTGGAGACAAAATAGATTGCATTATAAGAAAATAAAAGGAAATGTGATAGTCAAGATGATATTAGTCACTCTCTTTAAAAGTCACTTTCTTTATACCTTCAACCTCATTAAAAGAGGAAAAATAACTTGTTTTGCAGTACAATTATAACTAAATCTGTAAAAGACAGAACCCTCCAATAAAGTATAAAAAATGAATTAAAATAGGAAAACTTTGATACCTACAGTGTTTATTCAGCAGCCTTCCTCCGCTAGCCATTTCTCACCCTTAGTAGCAAGCACAAGAAAAGAAGGCTTGTGTTTGGCGCCCCAGCTTTAGACTAGAGAACCAGCAGCTACAGGGACTGCCTGGACATCCCCACTCTGATCATCTCCATGAGAAGTGTTAGATGCTGTTTCTGATCAGGTGTGTGGAAGGAAGGAACAGAACAAAGAGAAGAATTTAGTGGGTTGAAATTGTGTTGCCTTGAAACTGGGGAACTGACACTGTGGTACCCTAAGGGTGTCCTCCAAAGTACAGTGACTCTGACCAAACACTCTTTGCCCTATTTGAAAAGAAGAGGAAAGCATTGATTTTCCCCAGTCAGATGAAGAAAAGTAGGAGTGCAGAGGGAGCATACCATTACAAGAGGTTGTACAGGTCTTCAAGGAATGGAGACTGAAAACCAAGTGGGAGAAGTCCTGTCTTCTCAGAGGTTACTAAACACACATACCTTGTCAGGACCATGTGGTCCCTACTTTATCCATGGGTAACTGCTTCTAGTATCTTGGTGCTTGAACCATTCTTCATTCTCTAGATTGCACCATCATGCCCCATGTGTCTCTTCATTCTATCCCATGGCCCCTTCTTCCACCAGTGAGCTCTTCTGAGCCTCCATTTTGAGAGATGGCCAGACCAGCTACATCTCATTCTTTGGACTTTACCATCGTGACACAGTTCTCTCCTCCAGCTCTATGCAAATCTCATGTCCCACTGGTGAATTCTTCTCAGAATTTCCATTTTAGGTGTAATGAGTAAAAATTTACAAGAGACAAGAGTTTCTGGGTAAATTATAATCATTCTTATCAACTACAACTAGCAAATAGACAAGAAAAAGGTCTCAAATATTTGTCCTCTCAACAATAAAAGAAAAATCATGACCACTTCTTAATGCTTGTATGCCCTTGGAGGAGTAGGTGTTCCAGCAGATGGAAATCAACTCTGATTGGTTAACAATCAATAAGAAGAATGAATATTATAATGAGAGGGAGGGGCTTGGGGTGTAACTTTGATGATTGTCATGTACTTTCAGACCACCCCCAGTCTTGGACAGTCTAGGCAAAGAATTCATCCCCATCTGAGTCTAAGTAGAATGGGCAGAAATTCACTTTAGATCAAAATGTCTAATTGAGTGGGGCATGACTCCAAGATTTTATCTCATCATCCACTTACCTTTCAGAGGGGAAGGGAAAAAAATACTGAATCTCTCCAATATTTGGTTATTTAATAATCACTTTTCTCATAGGGAAGAGTCCAGGTCAACCATCCCTCACTTTGGACTTTGCCACCATGCCCTAACGTATGTTCTTTCCCTCTCCTCCACTTTTCAACTCCTTTATTATGTGGTGTCTTCCCCACTAGAACATAAACTCCTTGAGGGCAGGAATCATCTTTCTGATTACTTTTATTTGTATTAGCATGGTATATACCTGGTAGAGAATTAGTGCTTAATAAATGCTTGGTGACTGACTGGCTGCTGAAGTAGAGATTTGAAAGATAGTAGAAGAGAAGAACTAGAATGAGGGGCAAAATGTAAAAGGAGCTTTACTCAAGGAAGGAAGGGGACCCCCTGAAGAGTTTCCCCCTGAGGGAAGGAGAGCTGAGATATGACAATCTCAGGACAGGTATAGAATAGATCACATCTGGGCATTGAGAAGTCCCTTTTTCCAAAGAAGTTACATCAGGGTGGGCAGCATTTCACCTCTAGAGAAAGGAAATGTAAATTCCTAGAGGGATCTGAAACCCAAAAAGAAGAAAGTGCGCAGAGCCAGAGATATAATGGCACAAGCTGTAAGGCCAAGGATTGGTTTAGGGCCACATGATTTGAGTCACAGGACCATTGACTACTTAATACTTCCATCTGACATTGCTTCCCTCACAAATTGATATCTCTAAGAAGGAGGCAAACAGAAAAAATATCATAAGAATAACAACAAAGAAATTGGCTAGCAGAGGGAGCTCAAAATTGGTCCTTCAGAGGTTTTAAGTACATGAGGGACACAGAAAAAATAAAAAAGAAACAAATGAAGAAGAGAGCTGACAAATAAAAGTTAGAATAGAATAGCAAGGAAGAAAAGGAATTATGAGAACATAAGCAAAGAAAAATTTTTAGAAAAAGGTACTCTAAAAGAAAATGACTGAAAATAAGAAGACTGGAGGAAAAAGATTATAAACAAGCACTTAACTGAAGTGGAAATAGAGAAAGTACAAAAATAGACAAAATAGGAACAAGAAAAACAAATTAATAAATTAAATTGGGGTGACAGGTAGAGGGGAGGAAGAAAAAAAAAACACAGCAAAAAGTGTAGGGCAGAGAATCAAAGAAAATCTGAAAAGAAGCAAAGAAAAGATGGACAGCTTTCAACATAATGTACAGTAATAAGTTATTGTTATATATTTTGAATCCTCTCCTATATTCCACTGTGCACATGACATGTTTTTTTCTTTTCTTTTTATTTTATATTAAGGTATTTTAATATAATTAAATTTATATTATTATATATAATATATAATGTAAATTACTATGTATAATAATATATTATAATTTAATTATAATTAAAATATTAAATATATTTCTTTTTATTTTATATTAAAGTTTAATATTTGAGTTTATAATGTTTCTTTTTCTTTTACTATTATGTTAAGTTTTAGTGCTTGTCTAAAATTTTAAAAAATGGAAGAAAAAATAAATCAAAGTATAAGAACTTAGAAAAGGGTACAACAATAGCAACAGGGAGGGGAGTTCCAACATCAAAGCAATTTAAGCAAAACTAATCAAAAGGAAAAAATATTTGTTGAAAAAGGAAGGAGATTGTTTTAAAAGTGACATTAAAGAAATGATGGAGTCAAACACAAGCCCAACCATAATAATTCTAAGTAATAAATATAATTTAATAATTTATAAATAATTAAATCATCATTGTAAACGGTCCAGGAGGACTTGAGTTCAAATTCTCCCTCAGATGCTTGCTGGTTAAGTGACCCTGGTCAAGCATCAACTCCTTGGCCTCAGTTTCTTCACTTATAAAATGGAGATAAGAATAGTGCTTCCCTCACAGAGTTGTTATAAGGACCAAGAGGGATAACATATGCAAAGTGCTCTGAAAACTTAAAATATTATATTAAAATGCTGAATGGACAAATATCATCAATGAATGTTGATTTATTTGTTGACAGTTTGGTTGGTAATGTCATGACAGTTAGGTGGTCCACTGGACAGAGGTCTGGACTTGGATTCAGGGAGACTTAAATTCAAATGTGGTCTCAGACACTTTCTACAGATATATATATATATATATATATATATATATATATATATATATATATATATATATATATATCCCTGTTAACTTCTTTCTGTCTAAGTTTATGCAATTGCAAAATGGAAATAATAACAGCAACCACATTGTTGGTTGTTGTGAGTTTCAAATGAGGTAACGTTTATAGAGTGTTTAGCACAGTGTTTGGCACACAGTAGATACTATATCAATGCTTATTCCTTTTTCCCCCTTATGTAAATTCTGAGTATATAAACATATAGTATGTGTTTGAATATATATATATGTATATTTGCATGTGTTTGTATCTGAATATATGCACTATATTCACTATGATTGAGTTGGATCTATAGTAGGGTTCTGAAAATCCATCAAAGGGTAGAATTTTTGAGAGAGTGATTGCTTTCTAGCAATGGAGTGGGTAAAACCATTTTTTCAACTTCTGTAGAAGAAGTGGATGGTTCCTTAATAGAGGCCTCAAAAGGGATTTCCCCTGACCTTGAACTTCCAGGGTCCGAGGAAGGCTAGGAGAGGGATGGGACAGGGTTTGAAGCAATGGTCTAGCACCTAGTCCAATCCCTGACACTGAGTAGGCTCTCAATAATGTTTACTGAATGATTGGTTCCTCTTGGAACCAGCCAAATCAGTGAAACCATAGTCCCCCCTACTCAAAAAAAAAAGGGAAAGTTAAATGACTCCAATCCATATCTTTTGAATCCTAACCCAACGTTCCTTACATAAAACCACACTATATGCTCTATTGTGTAAGGGGATAAAATTAAGGTCACTTTCAACTCAAAGACGCTCTGAGTCCTCAAAATTCCCCCACATCTTTCTTTACTATGATCTCTGCACTTCAGTATTTCGATGGGCCTTTGAAATGCCTCCTACAATAAGCAAATTGTAACACATTCATGTCTTCTTGTCCTATGCAACTCTTTTTTTCAAATTGTGTAAATTTCTATCTTGGTAGCACAGTGGATAGAGTATAAGGTCAAGCAGACCTGAGTTCAAATCCAACTTACTTAGTAATTGTATAACCCTAAGCAAGTCACTTTATCTCTGTCTGCCACAGTTTCCTCATTTATAAAAATGGAAACAATAATAGTATGTACCTCCCAGAGTTGTTGTGAAGATAAAATGAGATAATATTTTAAAAAACATTTGCTTTATCATAAAGCACTCTATAAATGAAATTGATGATGATGAAGATGGTGGTGATGATGATGGTGGTGGTGGTGGTGAACCCATCCAGTGCTTTGGAATCTTTAGAGTCCTATTCCCTTTGGATTGAATTCTCTTTGAAATCTTAACTGTGTAAATATCAGTGAGAGCATTGGTTTTCTAACCATCTTCTTTGTCAACCCAATGTTTCTCTGAAAAAATGCCATTTTTCCTCTGTAATCTTTCACTGGTAATAAATTACCTTGTCATGCCCATCATTTTCCTTTCCTTTGAATGACCTTCCCATGTTTGACCAGGGAAATTTATGCTTTCCCTGCTTGTTTTAAATCATTGGCCCCATTCAGTTGTTCAGAAAGGAACAACCCAAAGATAGACTTAATGTTTAACTATGTAACTTAACAATGAACAACTACTAGAAATCGTTCTGTAAATTTTAAAGCACTATGTTTGTGGACTTATATGTGGGCAGGTATTCTAAGTTAATTTCATGATGAAAATGAACTTGAAACTAGAACCATAGAATTTCAGTACTGGGGCATACCTTTATCATTGTTTTTCAGTCATTTGTTTGTATCTGATTCTACGTGACCCCATGGACTTTTGTCCCTGGGGTTTTCTTGGCAAAGATACTAGAGTGGTTTGCCATTTCTTTGTCTGAGGATGGCATCTTATGGGTCATTTAGTTCAACTCTTACATGAATCCTCTACTTGGAAGTCTTTGGTGACTTTAGACAAGGCTGTGAACAGTAGCCACACAGGTCTCAAGGGGTGAATGTGTTGAGAAATTGGAAGTATTCTCATTTAGTGCATTTGTTGATGAAGGATAAAAGAGAGATAGGACAAAAAAAATGAGCAGGATTAAAGGGGAAAAATTTTAGGCTTAGGACCCCCAAAAGGTTGAACAAAAGGAATCTGATACAAAAGAGAATGTGGATAACTGATTCATTGAGCTCTTAATAGGGACATAAAAAGACCACATGCTTTGGAGGTCTAAAGCTCAGCCTCAGTCAGGGTTAAAGTAAGATAATCTGCTAACTGTGAACAGTGGGGATGGTGGGAATTAGAAACTTAAACTGATTTTTTTTTTCTTTCCTCAAACTCCAGTAAAAGTTTTGAATAATATCTCCCCTTATCTACACAGATAATCAAATCCATCTCTTTCTGCTGTTCCCCACTCACTTTGTAGCTTTTTTTTGATTCCTCCAGACTAATCCATCTATGATAACTTTGTGTCAAAGCAGCTATTTATGGATGACATAAATAAAGAAGCCTGAAGAGACCACTGGAGGGATTAATCTATTGATTCAAATCCTGTAGAATAATCTGAATTATACTGTATGTGTCTAACTTTACAAATTATTTCATTTCAACAACAGAAAGTCAATAATATTGCAAGGGAAACAACCTAGACGGAAGAGAGAACAAGAGGAAAATGAAAAGTGTCTTGTCTTTTGCATCAGATGGGGAAAAAATTAAATAACTTGCATTATAGACAAGGAAGTGTGTCCAAGCAAATGCATATTTTGTAGTCTTTATTAATTAGGTATAGCCTTTAGGGGCCCACTGTATAAAGAATACCTTTCCTGACTGCTGCCCACAGAAGTAAATCAAATATCCCTTTCTGGAAAGGACTCATCTTCTAACAAGATAAGCAATTCAAATAGCTCTTTTCTTTTTCAATGAAACAAACATTTATTTTTATATACTATTTTATTTTCCCCAATTGCATTTTCAAGCAAATTTTTAACATTTTCAATGTTTTAATGAGAATTATTACTAATTATTACATCAACTTTGGTCTGTAGTAAGAAGAAACCATCCCAAGGGAGCACAGTGACACAGTCCTCCTGTGTGCCCCCTAACCCCACCCTGAAACTTTCCCCAAACAGGTTTATTCTTCCTTTCTGGTCCCCAAAGGCATATCAGCACAAACTCTCTTAGCTATGGAGAACTATAGGATGTTCAAGATTGGAAAATTAGAGTGAGATATTAAAAGACCCACTTTTTCTTCACTCACATATCATAGGTGTAGCAAAGAATTTCTTTCTAGCCTGTTTATCTGTGTAGCAGCTTCACTGGCAAATGACGAAGGCACTAAATAGAGAGCACATTGACTGTGATAAGCTTCAATGCAAAGGCCAACAGGACACTCAGTTGTTCTTACAGAGAAACCATGGCACATATTAGCAAAGGGCTTGCAGTTACCAAAGCTAAAAATTCATGTCTTGAACTTGCACCCTTCAGTATACACTTGGAGTGATGATAACCTAAAAGACTTAGTGATTTAAGTCAAGGAAGCAGAACCTGGTACCATGGCCAACCATGGTAAGGCTACCCAAAGGGTAGGGGAGAGACACATGAAGAGAAAGACTTGTGTACATCATATTACCAGTAGAAAACTTTGCAAAAATGGTATAAATATGTCTTCAATGGCATGCATGATTATGAGACACAGGGCCAGGTTACCATGGTCTAGAATATAACATAGATAATGTTAATTTGTGGTTTTCTAATCAATATGGGTTTTCTAAGTTAATATGAATTTAATATCACTGGTCTAGAGTTTGGAATTTCTTCTTCCAGACACTTTGAGAAAAAGCATAAATAACTATGTTGAATGACTTAGATGGCATTTTGCCTGGATCAGGTAATACATATTGGATAACTTCCCAATGGTCTTTCCAACGCTAGGAATATCTGATGTTAGGTCATTCACAAGGCTGCACTCAGAATACTGTAATCAATTTTGCCATTAGACGACAGTGTTAGTTAATAGGCAGAGAACAGGACTTTCAGAAATCGAAAGATGTAGAGTCTAGTTTTGTCTTGACTCTTTACTGCTATTGTTCGTCATTCAATGGATCCAAGATTAATCAAGGAATAATGACGTTCTCAGAGTCCCTTATATAGCCAATAGTGAACATCTGCTTGACTTTCAAATTACATAGAGAGAATCTAAAATGTCACAAAGAAATGATACAGATACTGACACGTATATGTACATATATACATATGAAGGTATATATTAGACAACATTTACCCACAATCTGGCATTAATTCCCATCTACTTCTTCAAAGCCTCTTTCTTTAATTGATAGTCTCAAAGCAGAAACCAGGAAGAATAACTGCTGTTCAGATAATGTGGCAAAGAAAAATGACCTTAACTGATTAGATCATTTGACCTCTTTGTTTCTTCATCTGAATTGACATTAAGAAGCCTTGATATTTCTCAACAATAATAGCTGACATTTGTATGCAACTTTGACATTTGCAAAGGGTTTTGTCCATGTAATTTCATTTGATCCTTTCTGTGAGTGCTATTAATACACTCATTTTATGGATGAGAACATGGAGGCTTAAGTGACTTGGCCAGGGTCAAATAACTAATAAGTACCTGATGCTGGATTTAACCCAGGTCTTTTGATTCCAAGTCCAGACTCTATCTTCTATGCCATATTGACTCCTGTGCAAGGACAACACTCTTCAGAGCTGGCGCTTTGTATTTTTTAAAGAAGTAAAGTATTTAGAGGCTATGTTATCTGGATAGAAATTGTGAATTCAATTTCAAAAGAATCCAAACTTTATGACATCATATATGACAATTATGACATATATGACATAAATTAGTTATTTATGCATGCCATATACATCTATAGAGTTAATTAAATTTTTCAATGTGAGTTTTCATTATGAGGTATAGCATCATCAAGACAACCACAGCTAGTTGTTATTAACCTAAAGGGATGTATTCATTATAGAAATTATTCAATCTCAGACTGACTTTTCCTGAGGCTTAATGCGCTGCTGCTTCCCACAGTCAGTCAGCATGCGTTGAGAACTACAAACTCATTCAGATATTTAGCCCTAAAACTCAAGGAAAATAAATTTTAAAAAAAATTAAGCTTTTATTTAACCTTGCTGTTCTGATGAACTTTTACCCCATCTCTTTTCTTTCCTTCACTGCCAAACTTATTAAATAAGATACACTCATTACCTCCAATTTATCACCACTTTTACCCCCCCAGAAACCCACCTAGTTTTTGAGATATATATATATATATATATATATGCATGTATATTTTTGCACATATTTGAATCTATACCTAAACTATGTGTATATGCATATGTATGCATATGCATATATATTTATATATCACACACACACACACACACACACACATATATATATATATATATATATATATATGCATATATTTCTGAAATTCTCAATAAATTTCAAGCCAGGAATATTTTACTGAGTTTATGATATTAAGATGCAAATTTGCAGAAGTCTCACACATTAAAATGATCTCTTTTGCTGACATTCATATATTCTATATGAATTCTCAAGTGTCCTCTACTCATTTCAATCTATTAATGTGGATAATTGATCATTTGCATAAATCCAAGGAGAAACTATGATTTTTAAACAAGGTGCTGCAAATTTATAGAGAATATTTGAGTGGAGGAGGATCATTAAAATATTATTGACTAATGCCATTGAAGCTGCTTTAGCCTTTAGGTGCTATCAAATGACTGGACACAGTAAGCTTCTTTTCTCATTGGTCTCTAGGACAAGGCAACAAAGTACTTATTTTCTTTTACTCCTCTCCCATCCCCTTCACTTTCTACATACATATGACTCAAGGTGAAAATTATGTTCACGTTTAAAGAACAATACAAAATCACTATTTTTAAAAATAATTCATAATCCTTGTACCCCGCCCCCACATACACACACCTTTTGTAGAAACAAACTCCCCAAATGGTCAGTCTTCTAAAATATATTTTCATTTTACCAAATTCTGAAGGCACCCAGGAAACACAGGAAATCAAATCTTCTAGCCTCAATGTCTGCCCCAAGGCATATTAAGTGTTTTGTGGTTTGCGGTGAATGCTTTCATAATGTGTCTCTGATGTCCAACAATGACTCTAGACTGGAGAAGGAATGGGTGTGACAAGTGAGAAGGTTGCTTCCACTAGGGAAAAAAAAACACATAAAATGGAACAGGACACCACAGAAAATTTATCTGATTCAAGGGGCAGCACTTGGGGTAGTTCAAAGAGAACTGATCTTGGTGCCAGGAAGACCTCGGTTCACGTCCTATCTCACATATATGCTAATTGTATGACCCTTGGCAAGTCACTTAACTTCCATTGGCCTCAGTTTCCTCATCCACAAAATGTGATTAATAATAACACCTACCTCCCAGGATAAAATGAGATAATTGCCAAGTGTTTACCCCAGTGCCGGCATACAGGAAGCACTATATAAATACTTGCTGTTATCATTTTTATTATTGCTTAACCTCTCAATACCCTGTTCTACTAGAGAGGGAAGTGGTAAACACTCTAATATATTGGTCAAGAAAACCCCAAAAGGGTCATCAAGAGTTGGACATGACCAAAAAAGTGACTAAACAATAACTAACGCCATTCTATTCTCTACGATAAACTGCAGAGAAGGGAAGAACGTACATTGATTGAGGAAGTTTCCTTAACTCCTAGTTCCTTACATTAATGACATCACAGGTCTATCTTCTATTCCTATCTATAAATAAATGTGCCATTAAAGGTAGCTCAGGAGTACAGAATCCACAACAGGAAAATCAATTAAGAGAAAAGAAAGGATTTAAGTAAGTCTTTTTTCTTCCCCACAATTCTTTGCAGAGCAGCTTTGACATCCTTGTTTCTTAGAGAGTAAATCAGAGGATTCAGCATTGGAGTAACAAGGGTATAACATACAGAAGCTATTTTGCGTAACTCAGGGTTGTCAGGGGGTATGACATACACAAAAAAGACAGTCCCATAGAGCAAACTCACAACCCCCAGGTGAGAACTACAGGTGGAGAAGGCTTTCTTTCGGCCCTCAGTAGAGCGGATTTTCAAGATGGTAGTCACAATATAAGTGTAGGATATCAGAATTACTACAATTGTGGGAAAAATAATGACCCCAGCCAAAGTTAATGACACTATCTTGTGGAGAAAAATATCAGAACAAGAGAGTCTTTCCATTGGATGGGAATCACAGTAGAAATCATCGATGACCCGAGAAGCACAGAAAGACAGAGAGAAGGTCATGCTTACTTGGAGAATGGCCGTAAACCAGCCACAAAGATAGGAACCCAACAAGAGCTGGGTGCAGAAGCATCTGGACATACGGACAGTATAGAGCAGAGGAGAGCAGATGGCTATGAAGCGGTCATAGGCCATAGCTGACAAGACAAAACCCTCTGTAACCATGAACAGGGCAAAGAGGAAGAGCTGAATCACACAGCCCGTGAAGGAGATAGTATTTCTCATGGATAAAATATTGCTCATGGCCTTGAGTGCTATGGCAGAGGAACAGGAGAGATCAATGAAGGACAGGTTACCTAGGAAGAAATACATTGGTGTGTTCAGCCGGGGGTCAGTCAGGATAAGGGTTATCATGCCAGCATTTCCCAGAAAGATCATGCTATAGAGAAACAGAAAAAGCAGGAAGAGGAGAGAATGGAGCTCTGGACGGATTCGGAATCCTACAAGAATGAAGTCGGTCACCTCTGAATAGTTGTCTGTCCCCCTGTCACTCATGGCAGACACCTGCTGAGGGACACAAGCCAAGGTCAAAAGTCAAGTCAATAAATATTTTTAAATGCCTACTGTATGATAGGCACTATGCAAAACTCTGGGGATGAAAAGAAAGGAAAAGTAGTCCCACCCTCAAGAAGCTCAAAATCGTTCAGCTTTGATCCTACTGCTGCTATCAGTGATAACTTGCACAGGTGACTCCTCTCTATACCTGTCTACCTTTTCACTTAATTTTCAGCATGATTGTGTAGATCTGTATGGTGTAAACCTTGTTTTATTTCCCTTTGAAACTGGCCATTTCATGATTTTTTTTCTCCTTCTCTATAATCTGTTACTCCTACGTTAGATTTACTTGCCCTGATTTGCTTATAACGGATCAGATGAAGCAGAATAAATTGTTGAGAGAGGTTGTAAATTACCTTCTCTACTGATTTCTAGAAATAAGCAAATAAGACCCAATGCTTTCATTCTTGAACCAGGTTAACTGTTGGATGTTTTTAAAAAATTCAACAAAGACAACTTTTGATGCATCCTGTTGGAATGCATCAGTTTTATCCTACTGAATCTACTTTGGTTACAACATTAATAAAAATATATTCCGTACTTAACTATGTGTAAGAGCAACAAGGACAGAAAGGGAACAAGTATTTATTATGTGCCTACTATGTGCCAAGAACTCTATAAATATGATCTCATTTGATCCTTATAAAAGCCCTGGGAAGTAGGTGCTATATCATTGTCCCCAGTTTATAGCTGAGGAAACTGGAAGAGAGGTTAAGTGATTTGTCCAGGATCACACAGCAAATAAGAGTTCAAGGACTTACTTAAACTCAGGTCTTCCTGACTGTCAAAAAAGCATTCTCTGTCTATTACATAGTTGCATAAGAGAGTAGAGAGAGCATGCAAGCAAGGAAAACCTTCCTATTACTTAAACAAGATACTTCATTTATTGTCTCTATGTCTTTGTATCTGTCCTCCCCTCTACCTGGAATGCATTCTCTTCTTCCTACCATTTCTCAGAATCCCTACTTTCCTTCAAGGCCCCTTCTTACCAGAAACCTTTCCCACTTCTTCCCTAGCTGCTAGTGTCTTTCCCCTAAAAAATCACTTTGTGCCTAATTTCCATCTACTTTACAATCCCTCTCAATGGACATGTGCCCTACCTGGTTTGAATTTTGTCTTTGTACCCCTAGCACCAAAATCACTCTTTGACATACAGTAAGCACTTAATAACTGTTTATTATTCTCAGCATTAACCTCTACTTGGGGAATCATGAAACCACTCTGTTAAAAAAAAAAAAAACAGTTGAAACTGGTTTAGAAAAAAAAGTTCCATGTAGACATGCTCTCGTTTTATAGATTTAGTGGGAGTTCTATTTTTTCCCCTTTTTATTTTCTTTGTTATATCCCCCTATTATACTAGCAACTTCCTGACAGTAGGGCCTACTGCATTTTGAGTTTCATGAGGATGGAGAGAGGACCATCATATATTTATCTTATGTAATCATTGTATTTCCCTCAATGTCTATCTAGCACAGTGGTCTTCAAAGACTAAGGACTTTAAAATATTTTAAATTAAAATTAATCTAAAGTTACTTCATAGTTTATGCTTCATACTTCATATTGATCTTAGAAAGACAAACTTAATTAGGTCATGTGTGCATCCACATTTTTACTTCTTTCACAAGCTGACTTGATTTGCATAGGAGTACAGTCCAGAACTGTCTTGATTTGGGATTTAGGGGTACAGAGTTACATGCCTTTGGAAGAGTAGACATTCCCAAGGGGTACCAATCAACTCTGATTGGTCAACACACTGGGAGGTGGACTATATCTTGAGTAGGTGATTTAGGTCACTTAATCCTGGTCAGGAGAGAAAGGGGGATGGGGTGCCCAGTTTATATCAGATTACCCCTCTTCCATACCAGACCACTCCCAACCTTGGGTTATTTAGACAGAAGAATCTGTCCCTACCCAAGTCTGAACAGATTACATCAATTCAGGCCTGAACTGGTATATGACCTGGATAAGACTCAATGCAATCTCATTATCAGTAATGTCCTTGCAAAGAACTTTGGAGCAGGAGGCTGTCTTGGGGGATGAGAGGAACTCTGAGAATCATTTTTCACAGCATTTAAACACTAACCAAACTCTTGACCTAAAGGAATGAACCTCTCATGATGGATTTTCAGTCAGTGACCAGTGGTGTAAGGGGTATGCAGATATGAGGGGATTCCTCTAAGCGCTTGAAATCAAACTGCACCTACTCCCTCCCTTTTGACTTCAGCTTTAGGAGACTTTTTAAGTAATAGATGTGTCTTCCTAAATCACATTTGCTTAGCCCTAAGCTCACACCAACTGGGAGTTAGGCAATGTGGCTTAGATATGTGCAGGAAGAAATAAGGCTTTGGATAAGTGAGTGCTAAAATAAAGGCATCCTGATGAAAGACATGATTAATTCCCCTTCCCCCAGGCCTCAGTTAACTAACAAACAAGAAGCTCAAATGAACTTCAGTACTGCCGAATTTAACGTGTAAATGCATTTTAGCACCAATCATTCAGAGCTGGGAGAGCCAATGGAAGGAACAAATTGAAGAGTGTGACCTCTGAGAGCAAGTTTTAGCTTTTTGCTTTTGTTTTTTTCAAAACAAAAAATATTTTCATAGCTTCTAGATGTCTCGATATCCCATGCTTCCAAGTGCAGGAAGGATAGTTGTAGAAAGAATCGTCATCTCTATCAAAGATTGTACAGTCTTAGTAGACCTAGGAAGGATTTGCATAATGCAGAAAGAAGCAGTGGGTAAGAGGGGATGGACACTGGAGTCAGAAATAGAAGACTTGATCTGATTCCTGATCCTACTACTGCTCACTTTATAAAAGCCCCTTTGTCTCCCTGGGCTTCATCTTCCTCATCTGAAGAGTAAATAGGTGGGATTTGGCTTCCAAATCTAGATCCCATGGACTATGAACCTAAACATTTTCTTTTTTTGGAAACAATCGGGGTTGAGTGACTTGCCCAGGGTCACAGTTAGTAAGTGTCTAAGGCTTTATTTGAGCTTGGGTCCACTTGACTCCAGGGCTGGTGCTCTACCTATTGCATCACCTAACTGCCCCAAATAGATCTTATTTTCTAGAGATGTTTTAAAAGTAAGACAAGGGCCATTATGCCCAAGATGAACCAAGTATGATACTGTCCAGAGCAAGGGAATGGACCAATGACTTCTCAAGGTCAATCTTAGTACTAAAATTCTAAAATAAGTCAATTTAAGACCAAAGGAAAATATTAACACTTAGAGGAGGGCTTTGGGAAGTTTCTCAGTGAGGTGTTTTGTACACATTAGACGGCATTCTTGGCTCTTAAAACAAGCTCCCTCTCATGTTACTTAATATCTTCCACAATCTTCTCCCTGTCTATCTTTCAGGTCTCCCTCTCAATACTTGAGTTTCCAGACAAGCTGGACTGCTTGAGCTCATTAACCTTCACTTTCCCTTTCCCACCTCCGTTCATTTCCCTATTCCATTCTCAGTACCTGGAAGGTATTTATTCCATATCTTGGCTTCTCATAATCCTTTGTGGTTCAGACTAAGTTCACCTCATCTCCTACAGGTTGTCTGCTCCATCACTTTTCAGCACAGCTCCCTCCTTCACTTAATTTGTATTGACTTCCTAAACATCTATTGTATTTAGCAGTATCTTGAAGGCATAGACTGACTGACTTGGGGTTTTTGTTTTTATATCTTCAGCATTTAGTGCAGTGATTTGCACATTTGGGGAATGAATCAATATTTATTTAACTGATTTGGTCACTTGACTGAAATGAGCAGTGACATTTCAAGGAGAAAGAGATTGTCACTTACCTAAAACTTCTTTTGCTTTCTTTTCTTGGCATTTGGTTTAACTTCAGAAATGTGTAGATTTTTTTTTCCTTTGGTTATTGATTTCAGAGAGAGGAAAAAGAAGTGAGTGAAAATTAAACACATCAAGAAGTTTAGTCTGAATAAAATAAAATCTACTTACATGTCCTCAGTTTGCTGTCCTACCCAAACATCCAAAAATTTTCCCTTTGTTCCAATAAGATTTCCTTTTTCTTAACAGAAAAAAAAAACAGTTATAAGCATGCAGCTCTTCACAATGTGTGTGTGGTTGGGGGCTGTGAGGTTTGTGTTGGTTGGTGGGCAGGAATGTTTTGGCAGGTTTCTTTTTGCTTTCTGAGTAATTCTCTAAGATAATTGAAATAAGAGTACTACTAGTGCTAAAAAACTTAAGCAATCATATTCAGAGAAGTCCCATATACTCACCTGGTTGCTGAGCAATTTTGTAAGTTTTAGAATGAGAATGATGGAAATTTAAGAGGGCAAGAAAACCAGGACCCAGAGAGAGTCATGTGTAAGTTTCCGGGCCCCATGATGATCTGACCAAATAATAGCAGCAAGGATTTGTGGCTGCTTTAATTATTTTAAGTTCAATGCAACCATTGCAGATAATTGCATCTTGGAAGTTTTTCTAACTTTTCTGGGAAAGTTGCTCCTCTGAGACAAGAAGTCTGAAAGTAGGTCAATTATACAGGTATAACAAGAGCAGACTCCAGGGCAATTATCCATGAGGACCAGGAAAGGGGCAAAGAGCCAAAGAAAAGTCAAAAACGTGGATGACTTCTCTTGGTGAATGTTTTCAGGGACATCTCAGGCTTCAGTTTTCTTTTTCCCCTTTGGCAAATAAGACATAGCTAACCATTGTCTCTTGCCTTCAAAAGCAAATTAGTAGGCAAATGAAAAGATAGGTGTGCCAAAAGTCACTCCCCCAAAAGAGTAATCAAGAGACATGAATAGAAAAAAAGAATTATAAACTGTGAAAGACTGAGTCAAATCACATTGTGAACCTCCTTGAACTCCCCTAGAATCTCCCCACTTAACCTGGCCTTTCATATTCAAATCTGTTGCCCTTCCGCCTAGCCTGGTCTTCCATAGTCTGTTATCTCTGGATTGGGGTGTAGGGTGTGTTCAGGGAGGACCAATACCTTTGGTGTGATGGCTGCTGAGCCCTTTTGGGGCTCTTTTCACCTTTGGTGTCCACCTGCCTAACTCTCACCTGTGGCTCCAAGAAGCTGCACCGTGTGCAGTGGCCACACCCTGAACTTCTCTGTTCTTTCTCCTTTCCTCTTAAGGAATCTGCAATCTTAGACTTCTTCCAGAGGCCCTTAAGAAGATGAGCTTTGAAGATTTTTCCTGTTCAGAAGCAGACAAAAACTCATCACCCTACCAAATTCAAGGGGTTTGTGGCCACTAGTGATAATCCATGGCTTACAGTGGTCACATTGGTCTGGGTGCTCTATTGGTCAAGTGCTATAAGGTAGTGGCTATAGCTATCCATAGTGCTATCATCTTGGCCAAACTATCTTTCCTGGGAGTCATGGCTACTGTTGAGGTCTGAGGGGTGCTGGAGAACCCCAAAATACCATCAATGAATTTGACACAAGCCTTCTTAAAACCAAAGAAAAAGTAAGTTTATTAAAGATTTGCCTTATTGGGTTAACTCTTAAGGAACCTAAGCATTTGTAATGCTTGTATTAAAAAGTGGGCCAGATACCATCTCAACTAGACAGAGTCAGAGCTGGATTGAATCTGAGCACCTTCATGGAGGCAAGATGGAACTTAAATACAGAAATACAGAAAAAACTGAGGGAAGAATCCAGGTGTCCCCAAGTAGTCTGGGTTCACAGAGATGTTCTGGAGAGATTTAACCCAAGGAGAATTCTGATGGGACTGACAGGTAATAGGATCAAAGGGAGGAATATCAAAAGAATGCTAAATAGAAGATAGGGAATATCTGGTCTGGGAAAAATGGAAGGGGAATCCAAGGAGCCTCCACTACCCCAAGGCCAGACTTTCTGGGGGGCCTTCAGACAAATTGGACAAAAGCCCTCCCGATCCAAGGGAAAAAGGTCTTAACTTGGGCTTGTACTTCATCAGCTACTAGAGGAACAAAATTATCAAACTTTACATAGTACCCTACAAAGTAACTAAGTCACTGAGGATTAGTCCTGTTACTCCTGATCCCTTCCAGGGGATGAGGGATACTGGTACTATCTCAACTCTACCACCTAAGAAGCTGTTGCTGATGACACAAATCATTGACTGTTATGCTTCTGCTTATGGGCTTCTGCTTATGCTCCAGGCAAATTGACCAAAGCTACCTTTGACACCTTCTCCAAAACCTACAATGACCTAACCCTACATCTATAGAAAAAATACTATGTTCACTAAGTCTCCCTATCAGAAATTCACCAACTACTTTGTAAAGAGTCATACTCCAATGTCTGTCCAGAGAATTCAGGCAGCTCTTGGGGTGCCATATAAATATTTTTGTATCAAGAAGAATAAAGTGAACTGTACTTGATTTTCAAAAAATTTACTGTGCTATAAGAAATGGTGACTATGATGAATACAGAATAAACTTCTCTGTCCTGAAAGCAGGACAGGGGAAACAGTATATGAGCTGATAACAATGAAAATGGAAAGAAGAGGAACAGAGTGATCAAAAATGAACTCTGTGAAATTAAAATAAGCAAGGTTGACCTCAAAGAAATAAGATATTTCTGCTTCTTTGCAGAAGCAGGGGACCATGGGTGTAGAACATTGCATGTAACATCACTTTTTTTATATTTTTCAGGGGGAGAGTAGTTTTTATTTTTTCCCCTGAACTCTGTTTTCTTTGTTACATAAATATGAATTTATATTTTTGTTATATATAGGGATGACTTTTGAGAGGAATTGGGGAAAAGAACGTATTGAGAAATGTAGGTGTGTAGAAACAAAAGATATCAATAAAATTCATCTTTTAAAAAAAAAAAAGGAGTGTGAATCAGCTTTTGGTACAGGAGACTATAAGAGTTGAAAGTGGGCTTAGTTGTCATCTGTTCTAAACTCCCAAAACAAGCATCCAACTTAGTACAGTAGGAGAGACATAGTCCTAGGAATCAGGATACCTAGGTCTGACTACCAGGTCCATCACTACGGGACTTCAGACAAGTCACTAAATCCCTCTGCATCTTTCTCTTCTGACCTATAAGAAAGTTTTAGAGGCATAGTTTCTGGACAATTAACAATCATTTTATTAATTGTACCTGGTGGATAATTAATAAAAGGGTAATTTGGCCATCTCTCCTAAACCAAAGCCAGATCATGGTGCCTTCTTGACATTTATATGCTCTTGGAAGAGAGGGCATTCCTGACAGGTGCCAATTCAACTCTGATTGGTTAACAATTAATGAGAAGAATTGCTATTATCATAAGAGGTTTACATATTCTAGTGAGGGGCTAAGGGAGGTGATCGTCACTATGTCACTTACTCCCTGACTATCCCTAGCCTTTAGCAATCTAGACACAGGATTTATGGCTACCTAAGCCTGAGTAGAACACTCTGGGATTCCCCACTTTGGGTGGGGTCTGAACATTGAAAAGAAAGTTAATTCAGTCTCATTATCAGCATTGTCCTTCAGATGCTAGCTAAATAACCTAGAAGGGGCTGCTTTCTGAATGAGGAAATAGAAAGGGGAAAAAATCCTGAATCTCCCCAATAGTAAACCATTATTAATATATGAGGGAAAAAATCATAAAACAGAGATATTTGTGCCATTTATTTTATGAGACTGTTGTAGGCATCAAGTGAGATAAGTTGCATAATAGCTAATATTCATATATTCATATAGTACTACATGGTTGGTTGTTGTCCTTCACCTTCAAAGAGGACCAAAATGACATCACCATGATGAAGTGAAATTTCAGTGTGTCCAGTTGTGGCTGATCAGACCAATATGAGATCAGGATGCTCTACCACAGGTTGGGCACAGATAGTCCATGTGAATAGTTGGAGTGGATATCCCAATTTTGCACACCCAGCGTTTACTTAGTGCTGTCTCAATTTTGCTTTGTTCAAAGAGCATAGCACCCTTTCTGATGTGGGCACGCAATGATGAGTTTTCCTGTGCCAATGTCTCCCATGTTGCACAGTCAAATCCAAAGTTTTTGAGAGAGATGTTGAAAGTGTCCTTGTATCGTTTCTTCTGGTCACCATCTGATCACCTGCCCCACGCGAGTTCTCCATAAAATAGTCTTTTTGGCAAGCATACATTTTGCATTTGAACAATGTGGCCAATCCATCAGAGTTGCACTCTCTGAAGCATAGTTTGAATATTTGGCAGTTCATTTCAGGCAAGGACTTCAGTGTCTGGTAACTTTTTCTGCCAGGTGATCCTCAGAATCTTCCTAAGACAGTTCAAATGGAAGCCATTCAGTTCCTGGCATGGTGCTGGTAGACTGTCCATGTTTCACAAGCATATAACAATGAGGTCAACACAATGGCTCTGTAGACCTTCAGTTTGGTAGTCGGTCTAGTACATCTTCTCTTCCAAACATTTCTTTGGAGCCTCCCAAACACTGAGCTAGCTCTGGCAATGCATGCATCAACCTCATTGTCAATGTACACATCCCTGGAAAGTTAACTACCAAGGTAAGTAAACTTTTCCATTTATAGTAACTGATGGTTCCACATATGGATGGTGTGATGGTGGCTGATGGAGCGCCTGTGTTTTCTTGATGTTAATTATTAGGCCAAAATTAGCACAGGCAGCAGAGAATTGATCCATACTTTGTTGCATCTCAGCTTCAGAGGCTGGATTGAGTGCACAATCATATGCAAACAGAAAATCATGCACCAACACTCCCTCCACTTTGGTCTTAGCTTGTAGTCTTTTCAAATTGAAGAACTTACCCTCAGTATGGTAGTTGACCTTGATGCCATGTTCATCCTCACTGAAAACATTTGTCAACATGGCAGAAAACATCCTGCTAAAAAGCATGGGAGCAAGCACACAGCCCTGTTTAATTCCATTGGTGACTGGGGAGGCACAAAAGAATTATCCATTATCCAGAATGCAGGCAAACCTGCCATCATGAAATTGACATATAATATTGATGAACTTCTCTGGGCAACCAAATTTTGACATAATTTTCCATAAGCCCTCACAACTAACAGTGTCAAGGGTCTTGGTCAGATCTATAAACATTGTGTACAGACCTCTGTTCCACTCTTGGCATTTCTCTTGAAGTTGTTGGGCAGCAAACATCATATTGACTGTTCCTCAGCCCTTTCTGAAGCCACACTATCTCTCAGGTAGATGACCATCTTCCAGGTGACAGATCAGCCCATTAAGGAGGGCTCTAGTAAGAATTTTGCTAACAATGACTAACAGAGAGATCCCCCTGTGGTTGTCACAGGACAATCTGTTTCCTTTACCTTTATAGAGATGGACAATGGAAGCATCCTTGAACTCCTGGAGGATAATGTCCTCTTGCCATATAACCTGGAAAATTTCAGTCAGCTTTTGTATGAACAATGATCCCCCTACCTTGTAAATCTCAGCTGGAATAGGATCAGCACCAGGTGCTTTGCCACATGAAAGAAGTCTAATGGCCCTCAAAACCTCTTCTTCAGTTGGAAGTTCAGCTAAGGAGGGATTGACTTCAACCTGAGGTAAACGATCCAAGACCTCAGCATTGATTGATGATGGTCTGCTGAGAACACTGTGGAAGTGTTCAGTCCATCTCTCTAGGATCATGTCTTTATCATTAATCAATGTAGTTCCATCAATACTGAGTAGTTGTGATGCACCACAAGTTTTTGGTCCATAAATAGCTTTTAGGGAATCATAAAAGCGCTTTGGATTGTTACTATCAGCATAAAACTGAATTTCATCTGCCTTCTTACTGAGCTACGAATCCTACATCTTTCTGAGCTTTGCTTATGCTTTGTAAAGAGATGAGACAGATGAGATATGAGAGTGACAAAGGCAATATGTGGGGCAAAGAGCGGGACTGATCATAGACTTATCCTTTGTGAGCTAAATATTTACATTAATTGAAAGTGCAACCTCCAAGTCAAATGACTATTAGAAGAGTTAATGTCAACAACAAATTAGGGCTATTCTCTGAGCATGAACAGTTTGTTGCTAACTTGGAGGGAAAGTTGAGCCAACACACAGTTGGCAGCAGTGGAGCAGAAAAGGAGTGGACAGCTTTCACAGATTTGATGTACAGAACTACATTTACTCATCTGGGTCAGAACACTCACAAACACAAAGATTGATTTGATGAAAATGATGGGGAAATTTAGAAGGGGCTAAATGAAGAACAAGAACTCCATAAATCTTGTGGAATAAGTTTCTGTGGAAATAAATCTTGTGGAATAAGCAGAATAGTTCATCCACCTCTAAGAAGGCCGCATTTTATTTCATCAAAAAGTACTATATATCATACAGCAAGAATCAACAAAAATTATATCCCCCAAACAGTCACTATATACAATTAATAATTAACATAAACCTAAGCAGAGCACTACAGAGTATTTCAATAACAGGCAAATACTACAGAATTCTACCATAGGTCTCTTTATATAGAATATTTAAATTCATTTAAACATAGAATATTTATTTACTCTGCCAGTGAGAGCATAAAGTGAAGGTAAGGTGGGGGTGAGAGAATATTGATACAATCTGCTTGGGATTATGTCTCTTATCAAATGTCATATCAAAAATCAAGGAAATAATAATTTTTAGAAGTGGAAAGATGGGAGTCCCTGAGTGAGAGTCATGAAACAGACAATCTGTCAAAAATATGTTTCATGAGTCAGAGGGACCCAAAAACATCCAGGTCCTCTGAACTGCTGGACATCTGATCTGTCTCACTATAGCCCCATGATCCACTGAATTTCACTACATGGGTTTAGTCTGTCTAAGAGGACACCTTCTGAGTCCTTAACCCCCCGGCTAATTGTATATTGCCCCTAGGAGCAAATATAAAACTCTGTTTGGCTTCTAAAGCCCCTTCCTATCTTTCCAGTCTTCTTACTCTTACTCTTTTTTACTCTTTCCCAGCTCCCTATACCCAGCACCCTCAAAACACCTGCACTGCTATCCATGACACTGACCTTCCTCCAACTAGACATTCAATCTCCCATTTCTAGGCATTTTCACTGACTATCCCCTATGCCTAGAACTCTCTATCTCTTTATCTAAAACTTCTCTGTTTTCCTCCAGGTTCCAGCTCAAATCCCTCTCACCTTCTGCAGGAAGTCTTTCCTGATCCCCTTTAATGCCAGTGTATTTTCTCTTTTGATTATTTACAATTTATAATTCTTTTGTATATAGTTGTTTATATATTGTTATCCCCATTATTATGTGAGTTCCTTGAGAGCAGAAACTGTCTTTTATGGTTTTTTTGTATCCCCAGCACTTAGCACAGTGCCTGGTATATAATAGGCATTTAATGTTGATGTCTGGATTCATTACTCAACATATTTAAGGGTCAAAGAAGTGATAGAATTTCTTAGAAGCAGACTAAAGGAGGCAGTTACTATTGTCTGTCCTTCCTTCTCAAAGAGGACCATGACATCAGGAAGATGATGCCATGATTTGCAGGAGAATTGGATTTAAGTGAGGGAGGTACCCTCACTTAATCAATGATTAAATCAGTCCATGATTTGTGTCATCAGCAAGAGCTTCTTAGGTGGCAGAGTTGAGATAGTACCAGTACCCCTCATCATCATTTGCAGTTGATTTTTAAACTCAAGTGCAGGACTTTACATTTATTTCAAATTAAATTTCACAGTACTAAATAAAGACCATCATTTTATACTATCTATGTAGTTAGGAGATAAGAGTGTGCAAGAAAAAAGCATGTATGTGTTCATGTGTCTGTCATGTATGTTGTATTTTTTCAGGAAAGAAGACAAGAAGGACAAAGGGAATGGGCAGGAGAGACTGGATGTGAATCTGGGGATGTGAATGAATGACAAAATGTGTGGATGTGAGTGAATGACAAAATTAAACAACAAAAGTTATTTGTTTTCACAGAAAATTTGTGCATGAAAATTAAAGGAGACTTCCCCATATTAACCATAATAAATAATAATCACTGAAATATCAAGAAGAGTGGGCATAGCATAATGAAAATATATTGGATGTAGAGTTAAAGGACCTGGGTTCAAGACCCAGATTTTCCTTTTACAACCTGTATGACCTTGGACTTATACTTAACTTCACTGAGTCTGTGTCTCCCCACCTATAAAATGCAAAGTTGAATTAATACACTCTAACTTGCCTTCAATTTGCAAATCAATGATTCTCTCAATTCTACTTTGTGAAGACATATCTTCCAGTGAGCCAACTGGAGAATAGAGGAAATTAACTCAGGGTATTTGGCAAGGGGTTATCATTCTAGCCCTAATCAAAATACCATAGACAAGAAATAAGCCAGTAATGTGATTGGGTAGATTCAAAGTCAAGAGTGTGCTGAAGCCAGGCTCCAGGCTCAAAGAAGACCAAATGACATCATGGGGGATATCTTGACTTGTGTGTCAACTGGACTTAATTGAGGCAACATTGCACAAGGTCATCAGTCTCACTCTTCCTTCCTGAATCATCAAAGTCAAATATTTGCCCTTCACTGTATGCATGCAACTGTCACCCTTGTTCAGGTCCTTTCTATATCTTGACTGGAATATTACTATCTCTCATAGCCTTTTAGTTGGTTTTTCCATAGTCCAAGTCATTCTCTATCCAGCTGCCAAAGTGACCTGAGTGTTAAATTTTCAGTGTGAACACCCACACCTCAGAAATTGCAAACATCACAAATAGAGTGTGATTTATTATTTTTTTAATTGTGATGGGGGAAATGTGGTTAACACAGATTAAACTTAAAAGTATCTGGTACACATATTTTTTAAAGATAGCTGATTATTAAACATTTACCAGCATATTTCTGGGCATAGCCCAATAGATAAGCCACAAGAATGGGGAAATGTTACAACCTTGAAAGGTGATTCATACATCATTTGATTCAGTGAGGAGGAAAATGAGGAGGGAATACTGTCAACGGTACTTATTCCTCATGACTGACAACAGGGAGACACTTTGAGGTTCTAGGTCTCAGACAATAAGCAGAAAATAAACCTATGAGCATTTAGCAAAATCCATATCTACCACAAAGGACAGCAGAGTAAGATGGAAAGAAAAATGGAGTGAAAAAGAGGATCCAGGCTCAGAGCAGGAGAACAATTGCACTGACAGTGTGGATGGAGTTGTATTCTCATCAGTCACTTCCCTGCGGGATACAATTAATCTGGGTCCCTAATTAACTTGGTGTTCCTCCAAGTTCATGAACTTCTTGACGAAGCTAAGTTTAGATTCTACAGAGAAGTTACAAAACCTCAAAAGCTCTCAGTGCTTTCATCATCAAGACACTTGAAGAAGAGTGGAATTTTAAGAAGTCCCCTCTAGTCATATATCCATACCTCAGTTTTCTAATTGCTTGAGTTTGGGTGTGTTGCTCTCTGAGTTGACTCATTTAGGGCTAACTCAAAAACATTAGTGCCCTGTCTATATGTTCCTGGAAAGAGAGGAAAAGCAACAAGGGACTGGGGGAGGAGGAAGGGGACAGGGACAACTGTATGTTACAATCTTTAAGCTATGGAAGAAGCTATGGAACTGGCTCTTGAACTGGTGAGATTACTTTGAATAATACCTACTGACAACCAGTCCCGTCTAGTCCTATTTGGTGCTCCACTCAGACTTTATGTGTATGTTTTCTATGTGTTCCTTGTGGAAAATGTTTTGTTAGGGGGCGCGGAGCCAAGAGGGTGGAGTAGAAAGACTCACATATGCTAACCCATAGCCCATAATTATCTATAAAAAGAACTCCCAACAAATTCTGGAACAGTGGAGCCACACAGCAACAGGGTGAAGGAGATTTCCATTCCAGAGAGCCCTGAAAAACTGACTCCAAAGGTCCGTCACGCACCAGACGAGAGTGGAGCCCAGTCCTGCCCTGCCCTGGCCATGCAGCACTGAGAGGAGTGAGCAAATCCGAGCAGGCTTCAGGGATGGAATCTCTAGCAGCCACGAAGGTCCCTCCACCCACAGACACACAGGTCAGTGAGAGAGACGTCTGGATGGGCTGAGAGGGGAGTGGGGTGTCTCCATGACACGAGCCACCTTGGGAGGCAGCAACAGAGGCAGCTGGCAGCCAGAGGCTCCCAGAGCAGGCAGGAGCTCGGCAGGAATTCCATTACAGAAGGTCCCTGTATAAACCCCCTGAGGGAACTGAGACTGGGAGGCTGCCCTGCCCACACCTGAGCACCAGAACTTAAGCTCCCATTGAATAGCAGTCAGGCCTGCTGCTGAAAGTCCTGAGGCTGGGGAGCAGCATTTGAATCTCAGACCCCAAGCACTAGCTGGGCAGATCTAGGTGGGCATGGAGAGGAATCTCAGAAGTCAAGTAACTGGCTGGGAAAATGCCCAGAAAAGGGAAAAAAAATAAGAACATAGAAGGTTACTTTCTTGAGGAACAGATGATTCCACGATTCCTGTCTGACGAAGAAGACCAATGCTTAACATCAGGTAAAGACATAGGAGTCAAGGCCTCTGTATCCCAAACATCTGAAATAGATATCCAATGGGCTCAGGACATGGAAGAGCTCAAAAAGGATTTTGAAAATCAAGTTAGAGAAACAGGGGGGCGGAGCCAAGATGGCGGAGTAGAAAGACTCACCTATGCTAGGTCCGAACCCACAGCCCACAGACTTCCTGTAAAAAGAACTCCTGACAAATTCTGGAGCAGTGGAGGCTGCACAGCAACACAGTGAAGGAGATTTCCGTTGCAGAGAGCCCTGAAAAACCGACCACAAAGGTCCCCCAGACGGGAGCGGAGTCCTGTCCGGCCGAGCGTTCCCCTCCCCCGCCCCGGCCACGTGGCACTGAGAGGAGCCAGCAGAGCTCAGCAGGCGGCAGGGACCTGAATCTCCAGCGGCTGCGGAGGTCCCACCACCCACAGACTCACAGGTCAGTGAGAGAGACGGGCTGAGAGGGGAGCGGGGGATCTCCGGGACTCGGACCCCCTGGGAAGCGGCCGCTGCAGCAGAGGCTGAGGCAGCTTAGCCAGAAGCAGAGGCAGCTCAGCCAGAGACTCCCAAAGCAGGCTGGAGCTCCACCCCAGCTCCACTACAAAGGATCTCTGTAAAAACCCCCTGAGGGAACTGAACCTGAGAGGCGGCCCTGCCCTCACCTGAGAAC
>CM053770.1:183727228-183762717 GCA_028658325.1 Potorous gilbertii | reverse complement strand
CAATAATATTATTATATATTAATTAATTAGTTATATAGCAATAATATATTAATTAATTATATATTAATTGATAATATTATTAATAATGGCTTATTAATTATATATTAATAATTAATAATAACCTGTTAATTATATATTGATTAATAATATTATTAATAATTATTAATAATAACTTATTATCATTGTTATTTTGCTATTTGGTTGTACTTTTCATTTACATTGTTGTAGTTACTGTGCATATTGTTTTTGACTCTGTTTACTTTTTATTGCATCAATTCATTCATAGATTTCAAAGTGGGCGATACACATTGGAATGATCCAGGGAAGTGTTAGTAGCCTCAGGTGCAATTGGGGGTGGTGTTGAACAAAAGAAGGGGGCTATGGAAGCAAAAGGAAAGTAAAGGAGAAAATTTTGAAAAAAAAATTAATTCATGTTTTTTCTGTTGTACAAGAAGTAAAGTCATAGTGATTACATTCTTTTCCAAATAAACATGCAAAATGAAACTTATAATTGATCAATGGTCAAGTCTGCTGACAAGTCTTAGCAGGCAAATGTTGGCAGGTGAGCACGTAGCACATTGTCAGGAAGTCCAGGATGCATCAGCAGAAATATGAGTGTGTAATGACTTGTTTACAATATGATACTATATGGTTAGAAGATGAAATGTTGCATTATCAAAATTTCAATACTGGAAACCCACCCACAAATTTACAATAAATTATTAAATTTAAGATGTGTCCTTTCAAAAATATTTCATACTTTTCTGTGATGATGAAAAGTTAAAAAAAAAAACTAAGGGGTTAAAGAAAGTGGATTTCTAGGAATCACTGAGTAGTTTACTTTTTGAAAAGGGTCAGTAGGCCAAATAAGTGGGAATTTCTGATATAGATCTTTCTATGTTACCCCCTATTCATTACATACATAATTTCTTACAGGGCAGTAGTATTCCATTGTATTCATGTACCACAATTTATTTAATTGATCAATGGGCATTTATTTTGTTCCCAATTCTTTGCTATCACAAAAAGGGCTGCTATAAATATTTTGGGGTGTGTGTGTGTGTATACACACACACATATATACATACATATATATATTTTTTTTCTCAATCACTTTATTTGAATAATTCCAAATTGCTTTCCAAATGGTTAGAGAATATCATAGCTCCATCAATAATGTACAATGTATCTGCTAGTCCACAGTTCCTACAACATTGAATATTGTCATTTTTAGTCATCTTTGTCAATTTTCAGGGTATGAGGTGAAATCTTAGACTTGTTTTGACTTCTGTTTTCCTTATTATTAGGGTTTTGGTGCATTTTTTCTCTTAGTTGTGAACACTTTGCAATTTTTTTGAAATTATAAAGCCTAATTCTCTATATAGATGTGAATTATTGATCTTAGTAATAAATGACACTGCTAGTTCTATAGGACTTATTGACTCATTCACTGAGACTTCTGCTCAACTTTTTCAAAAGCAAGGAGCTATGTAAGAATGTTTAAGGGAGGGTGACAGAATAGTTAGTGAAGAAGAGGTGAGACAGCATCTTTTTCCCTTGAGATTTTAAGAAGAGAAGATGTCCCCATGAGCTGGATTAAGGAGTGTCCTCTGTACATGCAGGTGGATGGGTGGTATCCCAGGCACCAGAACCTTCAGGAGGGTACAGAAGTGGTCTTGAGAATATGCAGGCTACTAGGGAGTGGAGGGAAGGACACATAATCAGGACTTGCGATGTAAGTGTAAGTCTATCAGATTTTGTGCCCGGGGAGCTTGGTTTAAATTCTAGTTTTGCCATTATTGTCTGTAGCACTTGGGCAAGTTACTTGCTCTCTCATCCTCAGATTACTTCTTGATAAAGCCAGAAGGTGATACTGATTTCTGTGACCTCTCCCCAATCTAAACCCATGACACTATGACTTGTGGAGTGTTTCCTCTCAGGATTTATTTAAGTTTTGGAATCAGGTAAAAACCTTCCAGAGTCAAGAGTGATAAGTAAAGCAAGGAGGTTTAGGTATGGGATAGCAGTGTTGGTGTCACTGCAAGGTCATGACTGTGACTTTCTTGGATGAGCTGTAAACAGGCTGTGGAGGTTGCTCACAAAATCATGTGAACTTCATACTTCAAGTGACCTTGAAGATGGTGGAATCCAACACCTTCCTTTTACATATCAGACCCAGAGAAGAGAAGAGCATGATCTCATGAATGTTTATGATCACAGCCAGTCAAGGGAAAGGCTAAAACCAAGACCTCTTGACTCCTGGTTATATGATTATTCCACAACACTGAAATAGTTTCCTGCCAAGAATTTAGGAGAATGAAAGCTCATCAGTCAAATTAACTCTCTATTCCTTCAGGTTCTCCCTCTTCTGTCCCACAGAGGCCAGAGAATTGACTCTTTATAAAATTTTAATAGTATTTTATTTTTTCCAATTACTTACATAGAGAATTTCAAAAAATGGAAAGACTTTGAGTTCTAACTTTTTCTCTCTCCTTCCTTTCTTTTCCCCCTTTCCAAGATGACAGGGTTGTACATGGGTGATCATGGAAAACACATTTCCACATTAGTCATCTTGCAAAAGAAGAAACAGAATAAAAGGAAAATTGTATGTTTCAATCTGCATTCAGACTCCATCATTTCTTTCTTTGGATATGAATAGCATTTTCCATCATGAATCTTTTGGAATTGGTTGAGATCACTGTATTGCTGAGTAGAGCTAAATCAGTCATAGTTGATCATTTCACAATATTGCTGTTACTGTATATAATATTCTGGTTCTGAAAAGCTTTTTTGCTCTTGAATCAGAGGTCTTGAGTTCAAATCCTCACTCTGATAATCATAACCTATGTGACTTTGTCCAAATGACTTTACCTTATGGAGTTTCAATTTTGACAAAGATGATTTTTGAGGTCCCTTCTTGTTCTGGCTGCAAAATTTTATGATCCTATGACCCTGTTTGGGAGGAGGGGAATTCTTGAAAGGCTCTGGGGAAAAATAGCATAGTTTGAATATGTGTAGTTTGAACTGTGCTGTAGTTGCTCAAGGAGTACATTCTGGGGAATTCCAGAGAGGAAGGTGAAGGTAGAAGAAATAAGACTTGATAACAGATTAGAAATGCAATGTAAGTGTGAAGGAGAAATTGAGAATGACACTGAGGATGTGAGCCTGGGTGACTGAGAGGAGAGTGGCATCTATGATGGCAATCAAGAAGTGGGTAAAAGTGGAGGATTTGGGGGAAAGATAATGAGTTCTGTTTTGGACACGGTGAATGGAGGGAGTTGGTGATAAAAGACTGGAGCTCAGTAGAGATGTTAGGATTGTATATATAGATCGGGGAATCATTTGCCCATGGATGATCATTGAACCCATAGGAGCTGGCGAGATGACCATGGGAGGTGGTGTAGGGGAAGAAGAGAAGAGGGTACAGAACAAAGCCTTTGGGGATACTCACAGCTGGGGAAATCCCTTGGGCATAATATGAAAGTTAAGAGATAATTCTGGGTCTTAGTACTTTCTTAGCAACATAACTAATTAAAACAGGAAGCTATGAAATGGTGAGTTTCCTTCCCCACATCATAGACCCTGTCCCAGAGTGGCTCCCTCCTCAGCTATAACTTCCCAGTGTCCCCAGAGGCTCTTTTCCTCCTCTCCCACCCCATTATATCCTCCCCAGTTCCACCCCTCAATTAAATTCTTCTTGCAGTAGATTTGAGTAGATGATTCATAGTGCTTTCTCTAGGTGCCAAAAAACTGCTAGTTATGGTTCTATAGAATCTATAAAGTCAGGATACGGGGCAGAAATGAAGTGTATTGAATCATAGACAAGAGAGCACCTGGGGCCATTGTCATTTACTGTCTCCTTTGTACTAGATAGATAGCACTCTGATGCTACTCTCAAGGACCTTGCAATCTAAAGAAGGGAAAGATAAACACCAATAACTATGACACAAAGGAGAGAAGATAAATATAGAGAAAACTGGAGTTGGAAATCTCAGATAAAATAAGCTCTTTGGCATTTGGTGGGGGCAGGCCAGAGACGATGAGCCATAGTCCTGAAGTTTAGGGAGAGAAGACCTCTTAATTAGAGAAGGCTCCCTAGAGAAAAAAAAAGACAGTATAATAGGTTCAGGAAGGATAACAGACGGGGGAACGACAGAGGAGTAGTGAGGGTATTTGAGAGTATCATTTATTTGAGGATGACAGAGTCATCATGATCACCTGTGGAAGATGGATAAACATGTACATATGAGGTTGACATGGTGAGGTGTGCGTGGAGGGAATGAGAAGGGAACAGTAATGGATTCACATTGTGGTTCAGCTTGACTGGAGCAGTACCATGGAGCTGAGAGTTGAGTATTTGACATCTGTTGGAAGCCTAGGCTGAGAAGTTCAGATGAGAGATATCCCAATGTCATAAGTTCAGGAAGGAAGGTTCACACTGTAAGTTTAACGAGACAGTGTGTATATACTATCATCATACATTGTACTTAAATGAGTTTTGTCTTTTAATGTCTTCTAGAAGTGTACTCACTCCATATGCTGTTTCTTGTCTTTTATGGAATAAAACAAGCATCTCTATAACATAGTACAACAAAAAATGATTGCATAGGAAACTGAAAATCTATTATGTACAACTTGTTATTCCTTTTAAATATATAATAAGGTTTTCCTATAAATTTTTCCCCCTCTCCGTCTTAGAGATGAACACCATAAGACAAAAATAGGTATATATGTAAAATAATTATATACATATTTCTATTTATCAGCTCTTTCTTTGGTTACAGATAGTGTTATTCTTCATATGTTCTTTATATATAATTTGGATATTTAGAATAGTTGAAATGACTTATTGGCTCAAAGCCACTCTTAAAAGCAAAATTGTCTTACTGTATACAATGTTCTCCTCTGCTCATTTTGCTCTGCATTATTTCCTGCAAGTCTTTCCATATGTGCTTCTTTTGAATTTGTTTTCCTTACTCTTCATCACCTTATAAAAAGCCTTCAAATAAGATAATGTTTGCAAACGTGCTTGACACTGTGCCTGCCACATTGTAAGTGCTGCATAATAGGTGCTTCATAAATTCCTCTTCTCCCTTGCTTTCCTTACTTCCCTTTCCACACATCTTTGAATTCTTCATATTTGTGAATTCTGGATTTAAACTATCACTTTGCTACTTGTTACCAGTGTGACCTTGGGCAAGTCATCTCTACGGACTTTGGTTTCCTCTTTTGAAAAATGAAGGGGGTCAAACATGATGATCTCTTAGATCCCTTCCAGTTTTAAATGGTATGATACTAAATGGTAAAGTTTATTCCTATAATGCCACTTTTGTCCAAAAGGCTCTTGGCAAAGAGAAGTTCTCTTCCACTCATTTTTTTGAATAATCATCTCCTTATTTTCTATAAGCTGCATGAGTTCATGTTTTGTGATTGTCTTAAGGGCATATTTATTCATGAAAATAACTTGGGCAAATAGGAATGGTTCTTGCTCTGTTGATTTATGGTGGCTGTGGCATTGAGGGGGCTGGTAAAGAACCACAGACGAAGTAACCTTACCTACCCTCTTCCTGGATTCAAAGTGTCCCAGGAGATTGTTTGATTTTGGATTGTGCCAAACCATCCTTTATCTTGGCATTTCTATCTTCCTATACAATTCCCAGGTAGAGACTGAGAGTTTGAGTACATGTGTCAGTAATGTAAGAAGAGAGACTTTAACCTCCAACTATCTGCATTCTTTCATTCATTTGGAATCAGTGTCAGAGAGTCTTACCAGGTACAAAGGGGCGAGGTATACTTTGGGGACCTTTCACTTCTTGAACTTCTTGCTTCTTTCCAGATGACATGGAAACTTCACTTGTAACAAGATCCAATGTATTGTCAGTGACACTCCTGGTGAACCCTTTCGTGTGCTTTAATGATGGCCCTAGACTTTGAATCCTCTATCCTAATCCTGGTCCAGGTTGATTCCATATGGAGTTAACCACCCTACCACCATCTGGTGATTAGAGCTTTTGTAAGACCTGATTTTTGATTTCTTCTATATTCCTACATTCCTGTTCATCTGATAGCCCTACTAGTTCTTTTATGAGAATAGAAGATGTCATGGGCTTGTAAGTTTGCAATTTACAAGATTGATCTAGAAATCAAAGAAAGAATTAGTACTCCCAACAGAACCAAGCTAAATATAAATAAAAGCACTGCTGTTTTATACAAATATTATCACATTTGACCCTCAAAACTAGCTTGTGAGGTGGATTTTATTACAATCATCAAAGCTGTTTGATACATCAAAACCAGGTAAAGTAGAAATGGTGATGAGTGGGATAGATTGGATAAACAAAATCCAGAAGCAATTGAACATGCTGACGGGTAAGGACTCCATATTCCACACAAATGACTGGGAAAACTGGAAAGAAGTCAGGCAGAATCTAGTGTTTGTTTGCCAGCTTATACCATATGCCACCAGAAGTTCTAAATAGATACATAACCTAAATCTAAAAGGTCAAAAAAATCGTAGAAGAGAAGCTACTGTTTTTCTTAACTATAATTACTAGAAGAATCCTTAACTCACGAGAAGATGGAATGAAGAATTTTGATTACATAAAATTGAAAAGCTTTTGCACAAGCAAAATCAACATAGCTCTGTTTCTTCAAAAAAGTTCTAGAATTTGTCTACATTGCATTCTCAGTATACCTCATGCATTCATTCTATAATCTCAGAGAAGGAGAGACAAGGAGGAAGAGATACAAATACAGAAGAACAGCAGAGAAGACTGAGGAGAGACACAGAGAAGATGAAATATAAAGAGAGAGACACACCCGGAAGAAAAGATGGAGAGGAAGAGATAGGAAAATGGAGGCTCCCAGAAGAGACAAGGCGAGAGAGACAGAAAGGGAGAGAAGGAGAGGAAGAGACATAAAGATGAGACAGAGTTGTAAAGAGGGTGGTGAGAATCAACACAGCTTCCTCAGTCCTCAAACCAAAGATGGAAGCTGATCTATTGTGCCATCTTCTCTCTTTCCTTACTTCCAAATATGGATTCAAATTCCTTTCTTTTTAGGAAACCCTCATCACACTGCAGTTAATTCCTTGTGTAGCAGTGACTACTCTGGCCCTTACTACCTGAAGGTCAGTTTCACCCCTCCTCCCCAGGATTCTCCAGTACTATTAAGGGAGTTGGGAAGTGTCTAGTTCTTGCCATTGGCTCAAGTCCCCACTGAATGTAGTCCGCTAATTTTATGGGTCCTCAGCACCCCAAATCCATTTAACCATTTAATAGTCAGATTAGCTTTTACAAAGGAATATTTACTTCAAAGATATAGCAAAAGCAAACATACAAATATCCTCTCCCCACCCCCAATACCTGAGTGCATTATCCCTTCTTACACTATTTTATTTTCTGACTAGGGCAGAGAGATTGAGCTTACAATTTAGTTAAGCTCCTTTACAGCATATGTCACCAAAGTACAGTTAAAAGCCTTGAATTCTCTCCCCTGCTGGGCTAGAAGCAATATATGGGTTGGAATCTTGGCTCCAAGGATTAAATGAGATAATCGCTATAAAGTGCTTAGCACAATATTTGGCACATATTGCCTTGTTCAATTTTCTCAGTCATGTCTGACTCTTTGTGACCCTGTGGACCTCTGTCCAAGGGATTTTCTTGACAAAGATACTGGGGTTTGCCATTGCCTTCTCTAGTGACAAACAGAAGTTACATGACTTGCCCAAGGTCACACAGCTGGGAATTTTCTGAGGTTGGATTTGAGCTCTCGTCTTCCTGACTGCAAACCCAGTGCTTTATACCCTGTGTCATTTAATTGGTACATTTTAGGTACTATATAAATGTTTATAATGTTTTAAGGTGATGAATTGTCTCAGGTCCTAGGACAAAGAAATGAAACAGACAGGACAGAGTGCCTAAATAAAAGGAAAAAGAGGAGGTCCACTTTCTCTCCATCTAGCTTAACGCATGGTGCTCTGGGTGAACAAGACCTTTACTTCTGGATATAGTTGGAAAAAGAAAGAAACTCTCCTGATCTGGTACTTTTAAAGATGTGACCAAAAGAAAGGGACTGCTCCCATCCCCATAGCAATGCAATGCCTTTTCTTGGAGATGGGTCCTTGCCATCTCCCACATAGATGCCTCTATCTTGGATGATCTGCACAAAACTCAGGTTACTCTGATTTTTTCATTTGCCAGCAGAAAAAGATGACTTCACCCTAATTACCTTTGTAAGGATTACACAAAGTCAACTTGCTACACAACGTCTTCCTCCCTGGCTTACGCAAGCATGACTCTCTCCTTCTTGGCATTGGAATCTTATCACAACCATCACCCCTGTACATCTTTAGCAGAAATGATGCATCTAGGGAAAGCATTCCAACCTATTTCATCAGCCTGCTGGCTCCAATTACTTAATGTGATTAGGAAACTTATGTCCTTGAAAGCTAGAGAGATGAATGCTAGAGAAATGAGACCTAAATACTCTATGTCCTGCCAGGTGGTAGGTAAGACTTGTTCTTCTATCCCCAGAGGGGAAAATTAAGGCCAATAGTTGAAAGTTATAGCAAGTCAAATATTACCTTGGCATCAAGACAGCTGGTGGCCCAGTGCATAGAACACTGGGCCTGGAGTCAGGAAGATTTGAGTTCATATCTATCCTCAGACATTAGCTATGTGACTCTGGGCAAATCGCTTAATCTCTGTTTGCCTCAGTTCTCTCAACTGTAAAATTAGAATAATAATAGCATCTATCTCATAGAGTTGTTGTCAGAATCAAATGAGATAATATTACAGTATCTGGCACACAGGTGCTATATATATATATATACATATAAACATTGATCTCTTTACCATTCATAAGAATTTGCTATCATTTGTAGCTGTCTATGAATAGAATAGGTTTCCTCAGGAGGTAATGAGTTACCTATCACCGAAATTTTTCAAGTGGAGGCTGGACTGTCAGAGATATTCTTATAAGGGTTATTAAGTTCCTTATTTAAGACCCAAGGGAGTCCATAAGCTTCGATGGGAGAAATTACATCTTTATTTCATTATATTTGGCCGTGTATTGTCACAAGCTTTTAATTCCTTCCATTTGGGTAGTCAAGGTTGATGGATCAGTTGAGCTTGAGAGTTCTGCAATGTTCTTGTCTGGTCATTTTTTCAGTCATGTCTGACACTTTGTGACTCCATTTGGGGTTTTCTTGGCAAAAATACTGGAGTGGTTTGCTATTTCCTTCTCCAGCTCATTTTACAGATGAGGAAACTGAGGCAAACTGGGTAAAGTGGCTTGTCCAGGGTCACAAAGTTAGGAAGTATCTGAGGCTGGTTTTGATATCAGGTCTTTCTGATTCCAGGTCCAGCACTCTATCCACTACTACCCAGCTACCCTGAATGCCACCTAAATACCCTGGAAAAGAGTGTGATGTCTACTGTGACGCAGTGTACTGAACTTACTGGGGTGCCACTCTTAGTCCAGGACTGGTATGGTAAGCCCTTGGGAGTATATATGTATATATATATATATATATATATATATATATATATATATATATATATATATATGTACACAAACACATTTCCTCCACATACATTTAACATGCACTCACACACACCCACACACCCACGCAATTTAATACTCCCATTCAGAAGTCACTACTAGACTTTCAGATCTACCTTATCCAACTCAGCTTTATATTTTCTTCCTCATTTATCATTCTGCATTACATTTATATAGCTCTTGAACAGGAACATTCAAGTCTCTTACGATTATTTTGTTTCCATCTTATTTTAGTAATCTAGTTATAAATTTGTGTCATTTAGCCTATATATGCTTAATATATATATTATATATATGATCTCATTATTGGTAGTACTTTTGAGTGTAATGTTTCCTTGTTTATTTCACTTAATACCATGAGATTTGTCCGATCACATAATTGCAACTCTTCCTTTTTTGGAGTCACCCAATATTCAGACAGTATTGTTCCAGCTTCTCATTTTCATTCAGGGCTCATCTTTATTTTTCAGACGGGTTTCTTGCACGTAGTAGATTGTTGGATTTTGTTTTATTATCTATTGTCGCCTTCTTTTGTTCTGTCATAGTGTTCAGTCCACATTTAAAAGTATCATTACTGGTGTGGTTATTCTCCATTTATTTCTTTTATATATATTTTTATTCCACTTCTCTTTCAAGCCAGCAGTTTATGCCTAAGATTAGTTTTGCTTATACGATTCCAATGGTAGTCTAGTCCTCGAGGTTCTCTTCCTTTCTCATTTTTCCTATAGTATCCAGTTACTTAAATTGCTAATCTATTCCTCTCTTCTTCCTTCTCTCCTTCCTTTCTTCTTCCTTCCTTCCAACCATCCATCTTTCCTTCATGCCTCTATTTGATCCTTCCCTTTGTTTTCTAACTAAATGTGTAACTCAAAATATTTCCTTCTTCCTCCAGCCTCCTCATACTCATCTGACACAAATCTCCAACTTAAACCCAATAAATTCTGTATGAAACTCATCTTCACTTTGACATATATTTCTTCTCTAATCTTCTCTTTATTTGTTCAGACACTACCCTGCTAATTATTCATACCTCCATCCCCCACCTGTTTCATTTCCTCTTCCCTGACTCCTCCAATCTCCATGCAGTGTTGGCTTTACATCTTTTAGACTTATTCCATCCCTCTCCTTCTCTACACTCACACAACCACCCTAGTTCAAGCCTTTTATGACTATCATCAGTCTCCCTACTTCTCTTCTGGTTTCTTCTATTGTCCTCCTGAATAAACACAGGTCTGACCATGTCATTCTCCTGTGTAAGAGTATTTAGTAGCTTCTTTTTGACTCTAGGATAAGATACGGATTCCTTGGCATTTAAAGCCCTCCACACTTTGAATGTCCAGCTCTATTATTCTCTTTAGTATAATTTATGTCCAAGTAAAACCAGTCAACTTGCCATTTTTCCAACTTGGCTTTCCATCTCCCATTGCTGAACATTTACGTGGGCTGTCTCCTATGCCCTGCAATGCAGTGAGTTCTCTTATTACCTCAGACTTTGTGATCTCTAGTTTCCTTGAAGGTTCAGTTCAGAATCCATCCCCTTTGGAATATTTTTCTTTATCCCTCCGGCCCTAAGTACTCGCTTACAGCTTGAATTATCTTATATTTATTGGCACCATTGCACCCCTCAGTAGAATGGAAGTTCCTTGAGGTCCATGACTGGTTTTTCCCTTTCTTGTGTGCCCATTGCTTAGAACATTGTTTTGTTATTGATAAATACTTGTTGAATTGAATTGCATTGTGTGTATTTGTTTGAAATCTCTTTAGGTGGAGAGTTAAATTCATATGGAAGAGATCTGGATTCATCTCCCTGCTTTGCCATAGATATGCTCTGAGACTTTGCATGATTTCTAAGGTTCTTTGCAGCTCAAGCATTCTACAATGCTATGACAAAGCATTGTCCTCTGAGGTGTGCTTGTTGCATTGGTAATATGGACCCTGGTGCTCCTTCCTGTGCCCTCATCTTCCTGCAAGATTGAGGCAACATGAAAGTCACACTTCTTTAGTTCTCCTCAGCCCTGGGGCCCTTAACTCCTTCTAATTACAAAGGGTGGAGGATGTACATCAGAATGGTCCACATAGGCCCTCCATTTAAGTAGGGGGCCTTGTACAACCATATCATCATTTCCCACCTTGCTTCATGTGTCCAATTATACCATGTTCTTCCTTCTTTCCCTTTCAGTTTCTTTACATGTCTTGTCTTCCCCCATCACATTGTAGCTTCTTGAAGGCAGAGACTTTTTTGCCCTTTGGTTTCCTCCCACCGCCTACCAGAGCTTATTCCCATCGACTGACCAGAGTCTTCGAATCCTCTGCTCCAGGACCAGTCCACACCCTCCCCATCCCAGATTTTTACCCTTGGGAAAACACTAAGAATAATGTGCTTACATCAAGTTTTACTAGAGTCAATCACCTGCCATGCTTGAAACAGAGACCATACTCAGATTGCCTTTAGCCCTAACAATCATCAAGTCCACATTTACAAGAAAATGGAAACCAATGGATGACAGCTCATGAACTGAAGGAGCACAATGGACACATCACAGGTATTGGCTGGGCACCCAAGAGTGATCGAATTGTAATTTGTGGGGCAGACCGTAATGCTTATGGTTGGAGTCAGAAAAAAGGCATCTGGAAACCAACTCTGGTGATCCTGAGGATTACCCATGCAGCCACCTTTGTGAAATGGTGAATATATGTAGAATATATTTGCTGTAGGTAGTGGAGCTCCACTGATTTTCGGGTGCTACTTTGAGTCTGAAAATGACTGGTGGGTGAACAAACACATAAAAACAAATTGGTTCTACTGTCCTTAGTTTGGACTGATACCCCAACAATGTTTTTCTGGCTGCTGGATCCTCGACTTCAAATGCAGAGTTTTTCAGTCTACGTTAAAGAAGTTGATGAAAAGTCAGCCAATACTCCATGAGGTACCAAGATGCCTTTTGGTCAGCTACTGTCAGAGTTTAATGGTACCAGAAGTTGTGGCTGGGTCCATGGAGTTAGTTTCTCTGCCAGTGGGAACTGCCTTTCTTGGGTCAGCCATGATAGTACTGTATCAGTTGTCGATACCTCCAAAAATAAGATAGTTTCACAGCTGAAAACAGAGTTCCTCCCATTCCTGAGTATGTTGTTTGTCTCTAAGAATAGCATGGTGACTGCTGGCCATGACTGCCTCCCAGTGCTGTTAGATTATGATGATTGTGGCTCCTTGAACTTTGTCTCCAAATTAGACATTCCAAAACAGAGCATCCATTGCAACGTCTCTGCTATGGAACTCTTCTACAACATGGACAATAGAGTCATGACTGAGGATTGCAACACTGCTCTAGACAAGCTACACCAAAATAATATCACTCAGGTGTCTATTTATGAAGTGGAGAAGCAAGATTGCCGCAAATTTTGCACCACTGGCATTGATGGATCAATGGCAGGTTGGGATTTCAAGATTTTAGAGTCTCTGATCCAGGGGCTATGAGAAGTTGTATTTCCATTCTCTAGCATGACAGACACCTGATAGAATGCAGCTCCAGCATTTGCATGAAGATGGGAAAGACCCTACCACAAGTCCAAACTGAGAAAATATCCCTAGCCGATGTTTTGTTTTTGTTATTTTGAACATAATTGATGAATGTGTTGGTTTTTAAAAAATCAGTAGTGACGTCTTTTTGATTGGCTATTTCATTCTATTCTTGACTAAAGCTTTCCTTTAAGTAGTTTATCATGGAAAGTTGTCACACTAAATTAAAGGGAGATTTTATGTAAATTGTCTGCTAGAAAAATTTTTAATAATGCAGAAATGCTTTGTTTTATGCTTTACAAAATGTTTTGACTGACTGTACTTTTATTTCCTAAGATGATTATGGTAACATGAAGAATGAAAAGAAAGAGGAGTGAGGATGCTGCTTTTAGGATAGGCTAGTATTTGAGGAGTAGCATGGTATCATGGTAAAAACAGTGAAGTAAGTGATGGGAGGCCTCAGTTCTACCACTGCTCATCGGCTTATCACCTTCTGGGTTTTGGTTGCCTTGTATATGTACCCCTATTTGAAGGCAGATGATCTCTTGAGATAATTTCCAGGCTTAAGATTTATAATTTTATTCCACTTGTTTTGACTAAAGAACCCATTAAATGTATTGAGCACAGAGTCCGTGCAAGGCAGTTCTCACCCAGTTGACCCCAATGTCCTGGTAGGATCTTGATGCATGGGTTAGCTTTGTTTTTGATGGAAGAATCACTGATCTGAGCCATCCCTTCACTCTATTTGACAAAGCTAATGACTCAGCATGCTGGGTGCCAGGGTAGGGAGACTGGCTAGCTGTCTATGTTAGGTTTAATTAAGGTCTCTGTTTATCAAACATTCTCTGTGACTGAGAGTAAGTTATGACCTAGGGGCCTGTTGTATGTCATAGAGTTGGATCTAGATCAGCCTTGGCATGGGCTAGCGGGGGAAGGGAGCTGCCTGGAATTAAAAGGTTTTGTATGTATTAAAGATAGACACTTTGACAGGCAAGGAATCCAATTCCCTTGAACTAGAGTAAATTTAGTAACCTGGGATAACCTTGCTGCTCTTGATATCTTTTCATACCTTTTTTGAGATAGAAGGATCAGGTCTAAGTCTATGTCCCTTTGTCCCTTGGTCCCTTGGTTCAGGTTCTTTCAGGAGTGGTCTGACTTACTAGGGCCTGAAAAATCACTTTCCTCTGTCTGAACTCTGTTTGTTTCATTTTGGGGTTTAGAAGCATTCCAGTCTGTTGGGGACTTACTAGGCTTCATAAAAGAGTAAGACTCACCACTCAATACTGAAAACAGTCAGTCTTGATTGAAATTACAGAGCAGACAGTTATGTAACTCAACCTGAGACACACAAGACCTTGGAGGGGCAGACAAGGCCAACAAGAGAAATGCCCCTCAAACTGGGGCAGCAACTGAAACCTTCAAAATGGGAAGGATGGAGGAGGATATAACCAGTGATTTTACCAGAGTCTCAGGTGTGCTGGTCTTTAGGCTATGGCAATGGGAAGAGGAAATCAGGGCAGATTCTGCAAGAGGCAGATCCTTGAATTTGGCGCATCATTATACCAACCTCTTGCTATTTCTCCTAGTTCATCTTTACTTTGTTTATCAGAGCAGTTCAAGGATGAGGGGAATTAGACATTTTATAAATAAGAGTTTATCACAATCTGACTTATGGTAGCTTCTAATTTGCCTATTTTATTCCTGCTAACTGTGCTAAATGCAATCACTTTTAGATAGACAAAGGATTTTAAAGGCTTTCAGTATTTCTAAATTCAGTACCTCTTAAATTCAATGCTCTGAGACAAAGCCCCATTCACCTCATCCTAGTTATAACTGAATCCATGAGCCAATATTACACTCCCTCCTTCCCCCAATAAGGGTAACAAGCCAAAAACTATAGCCATGCCAAGATAGCCTACACAGTGGGGCAGTATAGCCTATAAAAAAGTGTGGTAGAGTAAAAAGAGGGTTGGATTTAAAGTCTGGGTTCAAATCTTGGTTCTATCACTTACTACCTGTGTGACCCTGGGCCCTGGGCCATTTCACTTCTCTGGACCTCAATTTCTACAGCTTTAAAATTAAGGAATTATGCTAGATGGCATCTGAATTTCCTTCCTGCTCTAGGTCTGTGATTCTCTGAACAAGATGGGCAGCACTGAAACAGGGTTTTATACTAAGGAACATAATCTCAGGTGTGTCTGACTGGTTTCCTACTTGTACATTCACAGGAAGTAAAACAATAGGGATTGTCTATCAAGGCTCAGTTAAGTATAGGAAGAAGATTCCAAATATGGAAGATTCTAGAAAAGGAAGGGGTATTAGGAGGAAGCGTTGCTAGTGAGGTGTAGACTTACCTGTTCACACAGGTTATTTGAATCTCAAAAATGCTTCAAAACCTAGAAGTGTTTATAAACTATCATAGCTCCTATCAGTCAACCTACTCCCCAACTCAGAAAAGGATATTGTTTGGCCTTGGAACCAGAAATTTTCAAATCAAATTATCATTAGATGTGAAGGTTAAACTGACCTGAATGTTCTTTCAGAGAGAGAGAGAGAGAGAGAGAGAGAGAGAGACAGAGAGACAGAGAGATGCCAAGATTCTTAGAGGCCCTGATTAACTCTGGGGCTATGAAGTAATCGTATTTCCATTTCCAACTGAATCTCTGCTCAGAACCTGATTGGAGAGCGGAAATTTACCCTTTGAATAATTATCCAGGAGAAAGAGAATAGTGATAGCTAGTGTCCTTGTACATTTCGACTAATGGTCTATCTAGTCTCCTTTGGAGAGACCATCATGCATGGGGTGGTGGTACAGGGGTGGCATATTTCCAATCAATAAACAAACATGTATCAAGAACCTGCTGCGTGCCATGTAGCATGCAAAGTACCAAGGAACACAAAGAAATATGAACCATGCTCATGGCTTGCCCTTAGTCAGTTCATCTCTGAGGTGAAGTCAGGACAAATAATAAAGAATTCTGTCAACAATTGGGCAACTAATCATTGCCTGACTTGACCAAATGCTAATTTTGTTTTTCAAAATAGGGGTTCTTAAACTTTTTTTGCATCTTGGGTCCCTTTGGCAGTCTGATGAAGCCTATGGGTGCTTTCTCAGCATAATATTTTTAAATGTATAAAATAAATACATTGGATTACCAAGGAAGCCAATTATATCAAAATGCAGTTATCAAAAAATTTTTTAAAAATGAATTCATAGATGCTAGGCTAAGAACTCTGGTCTTAAAAGGTCCATCAACCAACAAGACTATATTTTATCTTAACTCTTGTTCTTACCAAGAAGGAGGAACTGATTCCCTTATTCTGAGAAGTCATATGAAAGAGTCAAACTTGAGTGCAGAAAGACTAGGTTCAAACCTCTATCTGACACTTGCTAGCTATGTAATCAAAGACTTACCATCAGTTACATTCTCAAAGTTTTATATTCTTTAAATTCCTGTGGTAGGAAAGATGGGAACCTTGGGAGGAAGTGAGCAGTATACCTTAAAATGTCTAATAGAGGAGAGGAACCTAGTAAAAGCTGCCAAACCCCTTAAATTTCAGGAGGGAAAATTTCAAAGGATTTGGGGAAAGCATGGCTGGTTGGTTGTGTTATAGCAGCCTACAACTGAGGCAGTCGCCTCAGCAAGGATGTGGTTCTGAGGACACAGAACAGGAGAAGGTGAATTTGTCTAATGAAACTGATGTGGTTGCCAACCCCCTCCCGCCCCCCGCCTCTGGAAATCTTTGATGAGCTTTGTTATGAGGAAACAGAAGAAGTAAGGGAGAGTGATAGAGAAGGAAAAGAAGTATTACATTATCTTCTAAATCAAACTAACAAGCCTTTATTTAGCACCTAACAATGAGTGCCAGATACTGTCCTAAGCTCTAGGGATTCATAGAAAGGCAAACATTGTTGCCTGGGGACCTTACTATATACAGTTATCCCTTCTACATTGAGATTTTCCCCATGGAGGTTTTGCTATATCGCAGGTCAGCATAAGAAATGAAGTAGGAATTTGGGGGGAGTTTTGTTGAAATCACAGACACATGAAGGCCAGCAGATGACATAGAAAAACTTCAGAAACTTAGAAATGCATAAAATATATGTAGAGTATTATGTAATATAGCCTATGACTCAATAACCCAAATTTTGCAATAAGGTATTGTAAACACCCAATAAAAGAAAGAGAAAAAAAATTCAGACTTCTTTGGTAGGAAGGGAGGACAAAAAAATTATTCGTCAGTTTTCCAGATCCATGATGTACCTTTAGTCCTTGAGATGTGAAAGTGATAACTGTAATGCAAGAATAAGTTCCAGAGTATTAAAGCTTAGAAAGAGGTACTATTTAAAAGGGTTTTACAAACTTTAAAAGTGCTATAAATTCACAGAAATCAGTCTATTCCCTGACACGTTATCTTAATAAATGAATTAACAAATATTTATGAAATGCCTGCTATTCATCAAGTACTATGCTAGGTACAGGGTATCCAAAGAGGAAAAAAACCAATCCCTGCCCTCAAAGATTTTATATTCTGTCATGGAAGATAATCTGAATCCATACAAGTAAATACATGATAAAAAAAGATTTTGAAGATGGGAGGCACTAATAGCTAGGAGATTAAGAAAGGCTTCATGCAGCAGATAGCATTTGAAATGTTCTCTGAAGGATCCTAGGGATTCTAGGAGCTGGAGGCAAGGAGTGTACATTCTCCTTCCCCCATTTTCCCCCCAATATTCCACCCCTTTGGCAAGGCATAGACAAAAAAAAATACCAAGAGGTATCCCAAGTATCCAGATGCCTTCCCTCAGAGATCATGTGTGTGAGTGTGTGTTAGTAGAGTCTGGTCCTGAGACACTTGATGGTCAGAGATCAGGAGACTTTTGTTGCTAATGTAAATTTGCAGATTTCCTCCATTTTCTCTGTATATGTATCACTCCCATGAGGTCCTCCACTACATGAAGGATGAACAGCAACAATGATGATATTATCTTTTATGAATCAATTATCTACAAATTGACTTCCCCATTAGAGTTAGATAGGGTCCGATCTTGCCTTTACTTATATCCCCAATAATTCCTGGCACACAATAGGAGCTTGTTGATAGTTGACAGACTGGCCCAGAAATACAGCATGACATCCTATTATTGAAGGAGAGAATGTCCCTGAACTGTCCAGCAGATGGTGCTCTATTTGAGCCACAGGTCCAGTGGTGTTTAGAGAGAATCATAAAAGCCAGTTGGCTTTTGTTGGCTACAGAGGTTACTCAGCCTAGACACCTAGATTATTTTTCTGCCACCAACCCTGAGTCCATGGGTGGAGCTGAAGGATGTTTTGGTGTATGGCTTTCTCTTAGGTCACGTACAAGACAAATGCTTCTGTTGAGGTTTCTAATGGATAATTTTTATTCCCTCCTCAGGAGTAAAAGTGGTTTTTCCACATAGGCAATCAATTTTGCAGAATTCAAATTCTTCCCAAAGGATTCTGGGCAGGAAGACTGGGTTGAGGGAGAGGAGTTGAACAAGCCTGAGACAATCCTAAGGGCAAAGTATCCTATCTTTTCTGCATAGATTATTGTAGCAATAGAGGGAGAGGAAAGTGAAGGAGAGACAGAAAAAAATGAGATGCAAAGAAGAAAAGATTGAGAGAGATTAGAAAAGACAGAAATATATACATACATGTATGCATGCATATGCAGAGAGAAAGAGAGGGGGGAAGAAACAAAGAGGGAGAAGGAGACAGCTGTGTGAGTTTGTGATTTAGAGATTGAGATAGGCGGTCAAAGAGGAAGTAAGAGGCAGAAAGACAATAAGAGAGAAAGGAACACACAGAAACAGAGGAATTCAATCAGAGAAGGGGAAAGGAGAGAGAGAGAGAGAGAGAGAGAGAGAGAGAGAGAGAGAGAGAGAGAGAGAGGGAGTGAGAGAGAGAGATGGACAGAGCTTTTAACTAACTAGTTTTTTATTTTAATTTTTTGTTTGCTTTTCTTTTGTTGGGGAAACCTTCGTAGGAGAGAGAAATAGGTCTCATTTGGGACTTCACTGCTTTTAGAGGTTTCTCAGAAATAACTCATCATGAGAACAGATCTAGAGAATGGTCTAAAGGGGAAAAGCTAAAGCCACAAGGGGAGTTCATGTTCAAGAAAGAAAGGCAGATGAGGCAGGAGATGAGTATCCAATCTCATGACTCCGAAGTATCACACTACAGAGCATCCTTCAGTGCCACTGAGGCAGTGCTCAGTCAGAGGAAATGGCCTTGGGCCATGGCACAAAAACGTCCTAAATGGCAGATGTGTTCCCATCCCTTCCTGACATGGAAACATCAAATCAGGTAACCAGGAGAGGCCATGGTATTGCCTCTTTTGAGCCTTCCATAAAAGATAGAGAGAGACTAGGAAAGAACCATCTAATTTATCTATCTATCCATGTATCTATGCAATCTATTTATCTAATCTATCTACCTATCTAATCTATCTATTAATCTGTCTAATCTAGCTATGTAATCTATCTACCTGTCTAATCTATCTCTTTGTCTAATCTGTCTGTCTATCTAATCAAACTCTCCGATCTATCTAATCTACTTATAGATTGAACAGATAGATATAGATATATAGGTGTATATGCACACAAGGGGCTAGAGGAGCTATAGAAAGGAATAAACAATGCCATGGCAAGGCCTCTTTCTGGCCTTCCACACAAGGGAGAGATGCTTTCTTGTCTGGGTGTTCTTTTCCCTTCCCTATTATTTCTCACTTGCAAGAGTCTCCAAATCGGTCTCTTTGTTCAGGCTTTCCCCTCTCTAACCCATCCTGCACATAGCTACCAGACTGTCATTCTTAGAGCACAGGGCTGTCTTTTTCACTCCCCCTTTGCCCATAGGATGTGACACACATTTGTCATTTTTGGAGCTTTGAAGTCTAGTTCTGGTCTCTCTTTCCAGATTGCACTTTAAACACTCTCCATCCAGCTCACACTCATCTCCTTACTGTTCTTGGTGCACTATTTTCCTGTCTCCATGACTTTGTATAGACTGGGTCCCAAGACCACACGGCATCTTCACTCCTGCTACTATTGCTACTACCTCCTCCGCATGATCCTGGTGGCCCTGGAAAGGAGAAGGAGTCCAAACTGACTCATTTGCTGCTTTCCTTAAGCCTAAGAAGACCACCTCAGAGGCTCTCAATCATCTCCAGGATAAACTAGAAAGTCCACTGTTTGGCATTTAAAACTCTTCATGGCTTGGTTCCTCCTACATTTTTAGCCTTCTTGGATCTTATTCCCTTCTGGGAACTCTGTGATCCAGACACACTGATCATCTGGTAGTTCTTCGCACACAATGCTTCATATCTCTGTTCCTTTGCACGCCAACCCTATCTTTAGATCACAAATGATATACATATGTAATAGAGTAATAGCAATAGATTAATCTGGCACAAGAGGAAAGCCAGGGAGGAGAGTATATTTGTAAGTTTTCTCCTCTTGCTTCTAACCAGCCTACATAGATTTGAAATAATTGCAATCCTTGTTTCTGGCCAATAGAATCTCAGGTTGTAGGTGCTCTGGTCTACAATAGTCTAATGGCAGCTGCCTCTTGACTTAGAAATACCCCAATTGCATTGAACATGTTCGGTTACTATGTAGCCAGATGACCCCAGATGTCTATGTGACTATCAGGAAATCTGCTTCTCAAGGAAGAAAAAGCAAATCAGTTCTGTGCTTCCGGCTATGAAATGCCTCACTTGTTACCCCAGAGCAAGCTTAAGGAAGCACAAAATCCATGGGAGCAGAAATCATTCCATTCTTTGTATTGCATCTCCAGTACCTGGTAGAATACTTGGCAAATAGAAGGTCCTTAATAAATACTTAACCAAATTTTTTCAAATAATTTTTATTGATCTTTTGTTTTCATGTTGCTTATATTTTTTCTTCCTCCTGTAGAGCTATCTCATATAAAAATAAATCTTTTTTAAAAGAAAAAAAGAGGAAAGGGAGGGGAAATCAACAAAACCAATCAATATTTTGAAAAAATCTGAAAAAATTGCAATGTTGTAAGCCTGTGAACATTCCACACCTCTTCTTTGGAGCCAAATTTGTTCTTTGTTATTTTCTAACATTTACTATTGATTGTTTGGTGGTTTTCTTCCTTTCATTTACATTGTAGCCATTTTCTCAGCTCTGATCATTTCACTCTCTTTCACTTCATGTAATCCCTTACATGCTTCCTTGTGTTCATCGTGTTTATTGTTTCTTAAAGCCAGTGAGTTTCCATTAATTCATGTACTACCATTTGATAATTCATTTTTTAGTGGATGATCATCTCATACATTTCCAATTTTTTGCTGCTGGCAAAAGTGCTGCTATAAACATTTGAGAGTGTGTAGAGCTTTTCCTTTTGTCAGCAGTCTCTTTCCTCAGAGATCTTTCTCCTTGGGGCACATGGAATCTCTGAATCAAAGGGCATAGATGTGTTAGTCATTTTATTTGTTTAATTCCAAAATGTTTTCCATGATGACTGTATCAATTCCCAGCTCTACTAACAGTTTACTAGTGTGATTGCTGACTATTAAGGATCGGTATAACACTGAACTATGTTTGCTTGGGAAATATGCTTAGAGTTTATGCAGACTCAAAGAGTACTTTGAACCTGGTTTAGCATTTTATTGTTAACTCATCCTGGTGAATGGGTTCCAGTCATATGCATTTTCTGTTCCTGTGCTCTTTTATGTGTTGTTTCTCCCCACCCTTAAGATTGTGAGCTTCTTGAGGACAGGTATTTTTTCACCTTTCTTTGCATTCCCAGCTCTGAGCATGGTACCTGGCACAACATAAATCCTTAATAAATGGGTAGTGACTGACTTCATTGGCTCCACTAATCCTTCTGGTTCCTGCCACCATTGGCACAATCATATACTTTCCTTTAAAAAAAATAAACAATAATTTTATTCAAGAAACAAGGTATTTGACTAGGAGGAGAAAATATCTAGGATCCCTTTCTTTAGAATAATTTATCCCTACTTAAAGACAGAAGTTACCCTACATGTACAATAAAAGAAAAAAAAAGCTGTAATTATCTAATCAAATGAAGTGTTCAATGATTTTGTGTGTAGATTTTAAAATTGTGACAGCAAAATAACTCACTGGAATCTAAAGACAAAAGTTGAATGTATATTTTGATAATGGAGAGGGGATATATAATCAATTAGACAGCAAGCATTTATTAATCACCTGTTATGTGTTAGACAATGAAGATACAACACTCTAAATGAAAGTCTCTGATTTGAGGAGAGATGGTTCAAGGAAGATGCTAGCTTCTGAGGACCATCAGCTGCAGAGAAGGTGACTTTTGAGTAGAGCTTTGAAGGAATTTAAAGTTTCTAAGAAATGTGAGGAGCAAGTACATTCCATGGATGGCAGGCATGTTTCCTATGTAAAAGTACAAAGACAAGCTATTTCTCCAGTGTGAGGAATAGCGAGAATGACAGGTTGGGAAGGGCTGTAAGTCATGGAGGGAGCATATGGATGTAGAATGGCAAGAAGCTGAGATGAGTTTGTTTGTAGAGTACATGAAGTGGAGCAATATATAATCATTCTGGAAATGTAGGCATAGCCATATTGTGAGGGCTCTTTACATGTGTGTGAGATTATGGGATCTGGAATATTTAAAACCAGCAGGGATTAAAATATTGGCCACTCCAAGGGCTTTTTCTCCCACCGAAGGGATGTCAGCAGGGATTCTTTCCAAACCACACCTTTCTCATCCTCCTGAGCTTCCCAGGAAACATGACCTTCCTTTTTGGTTCAATCATACACTCCTCAACTCACTGCCTCCCTCCTTCCTTCCTTGATTTGGAAGATGGAGATGCCCCTTGGCCTTCTAAACTCCACTGGAATGGGATTTATCAGTGATTACCTTAACCTCAGGGTGAAGTGGTTCTAAAGTTCATCAATCTCTACTTCTTAGGAATTTTAAAAAGTTATTAATAAACCCAACCATAAGTCTTTTATGATCACAACTCAGGACACCTAAGGAAAGATTTCATTATGACTATTTCAGACTGAGTTTCAAAGCCCACTACAGTCCTGAATTCTGTGTATTTCTCAGTAATTCATTGACATCTTCCTTGCATGCAATTAATGAGCAAATACACATTACAAAGAGATTTTGACCAACCATAGTTATATGAAAGAAAATTAGGAAATAGAAACAATTTAAAGATATAGAGAAAATCATAGTCAGGTCCTAGAATTTCTCCTATTTATACAAATGAACTTAAAATTCAAATAATTACAAGGGGACTTATCATTTCACTTTGAAACAAAATTTTTCATCCTACTATCATTGGCATGGGTAAATGTACCATGTTCAGTCGCTATAGCTTGGTCCTTCAAGATACTCTTAACTTTTCATCCTTCCATTGTAGGTGGAGTGGCAGGCAGGAAGGTCCAGTTACATCATATTCCATTGTTAATCTCCATTCAGAGCCCTCACCAACTTGCTGCGACCCCTCCAAATCCACACCTTTTCTGAAACTTTTGCCTTCAGTTTCCTTGGGTCAACATCCTCCTTTCTGAGCTCTTGCAATTGTTCTTAGTCTTTTCCAGGGCAGAGAGAGAATATTGCCTGAGAATGCAATTCCCAGGATTCACAGTCACATGTCAGTTTTTTTCTTGACCACGTGGGAAATTAGACCACAAAACTAGTTATATATAATCATAACTGTGTTTTGTCAACCATTACTGAGCTCGTTCTAAGAAAGAAAAACAAAATTAGGCTGCATGGGCATGTTACTTATTTCTCTCAAAGCTGGCAGAAAATGCACATAGCGATAGACAAAGGGGATTTTATATCTTCAGAGTAATTATCTCTTATATCTCCCTCCAACAATGATTGAGAAAGGAATTTCTTAATTGGATAGATTGTAAATAGATAGAAGTTCAAAGTTTCAATTGAAATTATAGATCTAGAATATCTGTGTTTTTTATATCATTAACATGGCTATATAACCTAAGAAAAGCCTCATCATTCAAGATAACATCTGGTTCATGGCATTTGTAGTGGCAATTTAAATGGGAAGATCTTTCCCATTCATTAATAAACCCATGTAACCAGTCTGAGTCACATGGAAATCTGAGTCATATGGAGCCTTTGAGGGGAGGAGTTTGCTGAACAGATGGAACAGGAATGGTGGAGCAGGAAGGATGGAACAAGGAGAGGCACAACTAGAACAGAACTGAGAAGAAATTGGTCAGAGCACTCAGAACTGAAGGATGCAGGCAAGTAGGCAGCTGGCTAGCTTGAGTGAGCAAGCCTGTTTGTGATTTTGCTTAAGGGAGCTGGTTTGTGGGAAGCCTAGCATGGGGAAGACTTGGGGCTGGTGTTGCCCTCTGCATTGTTACTGTGTATAGATGTCTTTGTTACTATGATGGATTTGACTGTCTCGTATCTGAATAAATATTTTGATTCTGTTTTCCATGTGGAGAGTCTGTGACATTTCACGATTCAAATTGCACTGGGATATTCATGGCCACTATAAGTGGTGTGAATATTGCATTGGTGCTTCAGAGCCTTGCCCTGAACAGTTGTAAACAACTTCATAGGGCCTTGTAGTTGCTGATACAGGAAGGAGCATTTTTGATCCACTCAGAGAGCAAAGCACATCTGTTATGCCAGAACACATAGGCATTATGGTAGGTTAAGTTCAAAGTGTGTCAAAATGTCTTTCTTCTGATTGACCAATTCAGATTTTTGGTCTTCCTCAGGTGATGGGGGTTCAAAATAGTTTGAAGAGAGGTTCACAGTTTATATGTCTATATGTATTTATATACATATACATATATGTAATAAATTAAGTATAACAGTATCTATATTAAATATAACAGTATCTGTCAGCTCTGTGATACACAGTCAAAACTAGGCTTATGGGTACATAATGTATGATTAAATATGTGGACTTCTTATCTATAAATATCCACATCTATATCCTTCCATCTATCTATCCATCTATTTATCTATCTATCAGTCTATCATATGTGGAGTAGCTAGTGGTACAGTGGACAGAGTGCTAGGCCAGGAGTTAGGAAGATTCATTTTTCTGAGTTAAAATTCGACCTCAGACACCTACTAGGTCTATGACTCTGGACAAGTCACTTAACCCTATTTGGTTCAGTTTCCTCATCTCTAAAATGAGCTGGAGGAGGAAATGGCAAACCACTCCAGTATCTTTGCCAAGAAAACCCCAAATGGCATCATGAAGAGTCAGACATAACTGAAATGAACAATAATAATATGTGTGCATACATCGGAATACGTACATAATATTAATAGCTTAGATACTCATATAAAATAATTTTAATAACTTAAAACTGTACCAAGACTTTGGGACACCCTCAGGAAAACCTCAGTGATTTCTGCTTCATCACTAGCTTTGAATGGCTGGGATTCATCCATCGACATTGTTGAGAAAAACTATGAATTCATAGACAGAGCCTGAAAAAAATCTTCTCATCCAGGGACCATGGGCAGATCAGAATGTCTTAGTATAGTTTGGGCCTAAGGACTACTATAAAGTTGACCTCTGATCTGATAAGCCCCATATGATCTTGAGAACAGGAAAAACTTTTAGGAACCTCTCATTGGTCAAAAGAAAACTGTATTTTTTTGGTTTTTATTTTGTATATTAGGGAAGACTAAAGTTTTGGACTACTGAACAGTCTTAGGACTTGATATGTTTTATATATATATATATATATATATATATATTTGTTAGCTGGTAAATTGATAGGGATGAACAAGGAGTCAAAACTAATTATCCTCTCTCTCCCCTTTCTCCTGAAGAACATGCCCCAAACTGAGGTTTTTCTGGAGCTCCTCAGCAGCCTTTGCCATTTGAGATAAATGACTACCTGACAACCTGAAAATTTAATCCTAATTGATTTGGCTTCAAATACATGTTTTATGTTTTTTTTCTTTTTCATTTCTTGGACATGGCCACCAATGAAAGAAAAAGAACTGTCTAGAGAATTTTTGATGATAAGTTGTGGGTAAGATGAATAGTTTCCCAAACCTCAATTGATTCATATTTGTCACATATGCCTGTCTGCCATACAGATATTTTTCTGATGTCTAAACCAAGCATGTACATTTGTGCATTCTGAATCTCTTTAGAATTAAATTATTTCTGAGTAATCTTTCTCTGGCTCCTACTTCTTTGCAATACCTTGAATTCAGTATGATGTTTTGTAAGAAAGTTTATTTCTGTGTGAGAGCAGAGAGCAGGCCTATGTATCTTTACTATGTATTGGGGTCCTTGTCTCTGGGCCAGGAGGTGCATGCAGGCTCCCACTGAACAAATGATTAAAAGGTCCAATACCTGGTAAGAAATAGAGGATGGAGAGGGAAAGAAGAAGGAGGAAGTTCCTGGGTTAGAAAGAGTCTTACAGGTTTCAGGAAAAATATAGACATGGTATAGGATGAGACTTAAACATGGAGCTTTTTCCATCAGGAGTATTTACTTTAATAAGCTACATATCTGTAGTGCTTTACAATTTCAAATGGTTTTTACATGCATTATTTCATTTGATTATAACAACCCTTGAAGCTGATAGTACAAATGTTATTATACCCATTTTGCAGTTGAAGCTGAGACCAGAGAGGAAAAGTGACTTTCCCAAGGTCACATAGGTCACTGAACTCCAAAGTGTGGGCTCCACACCCTCAGTGGGCCATAGAATCATCCTAAAGGGCTATAGTGTGACACCAACATGTGAAGAGGTGGGTCACACTCCCTCCCTGAAAGTCAATCTTATAAATTTTCAGAGTGAGTAGTTACAGTTTGGAAATCAGCAAATGTTGCAAATCAGGGTCTGATTTACTGTCTGGTTGATTGTCTAGACAGAAGTAAGTGATAAAGAAATGTTAATAATTCAGATTAAGCTGAAAGAGTATAGTTGGTTTCCTGTCCTTTTTCTCCTCTAGCCAGTAGTGAAACAGGTACTAGCAAGCCCCTGTTGGTTTCTCTGTTCTGGCCTGGTCCTCACTAAGTCCAGTACCCTATTAGTTTAGGTTCTGTATGGGAACAAAATGAGATACTCACAGATAATAACAGTAAACAAAAAAGAGACTTACTTAACCCAAGCAGGACAAGACTATTCAGTAGGGATAGGCATTAAGGACACCTCAAATTGATTCAACTAAGTGAAACTCCCTTGAATTGCCCATAATAACAAATACAAGTCTAGTTTCCCAGGGGATCACGATCACATCTCATGACTGCTTGACCGGGGAGTGATGTCAACATTCTGGACCCTTAGTCTAACCAAGACTTGAAGATGGTTGCTGTTCCTTTTAAGGAAAAAATAACTTTTCATGGAAAGGAGTTAGAATCTTGTTCCTATTGCACTTTACTAACCACTTTAATTTACGTGAGCTCCCTTACTGTCCAAAGAAGGCTGGAGTGACCTGGGAATCAGAGTCAGTCAATCAGGAGACCAACTGAGCATCCCTGGAGCTTGACATACCAGAGATCCTTTGCAGTGTTCACTTGTTGAACCCAGAGGCTTCCTTTGCTGTGCAGGTGACCATAGAACTGAGTTAAGCCAGTTCATTCCAGTTCTGACAGAACCAACACAAGCATCCTAGTTCTGGGATCTTGGGGACTTTCCATCTAGACTCTTCCTTAGTCCATATACCCTGGGGCATCTTGCTCCTTCTGTGAGACAAACCCTTCATGGGGAAAATAAAACCCATAGTAGCTGTACCTGATTGGGCCATAAGATGGCCATTCCCATCCAGCTTTGCAGTTTCTTGTTGTCTTTATGTTCTGTTTAGCCTAATCCCAAAGTGAGCTCAGTTCCAAATGTAGCTCCACATGCTTGTCACCCACTTAAGAGAAATAAATACACAGCTTCATTCTGTTAGTCTTTCTTTTACTGAACTCTTGGATTGCCACTATCATGCTTCATCAATAAAATATAAGCACCTTAAGGGTAGGATCTGAGGTTTTGCTTTTGCTTGTATTTCCGGTGATTGGTATGTAGTGCTTGGCACCTACAAAGCACTCCAATGCTTGTTGAATGACTGAACCCATACATATGTCTATTTATCACATTCCTAGTCAAGAATGACAGGTATACAAACATCATTTAGCTCCTCAAGAGAAGTGGGAAACTATTGCTGGGAAAATTGGATAACAGTGTGACGGAAACTGACACCATACACAAGAATAAAGTCCAAATGGGTACATGACCTAGGTATAAATATTGATACTGTAAACAAATTAGTGGAGCAAGGAATGGTGTATTTATAAGATTTATGGAGAAGGGAAGAATTTTTGACTAAACAAGAGATAGAAAATATAATGAAGTGCAAAATGGGTAATGTTGAGTACATTAAATTGAAAAGTTTTTGCACAAACAAACCCAATGCAACTAAGATTAGGAGAGAAGCAGAAAACTGGGAAAGAATTTTTGCAACTGGTGTCTGTGATAAAGGTCTCATTTCTAAAATATATAGAGAACAGAGTCAAAGGTACAAGAATACAGGACATTCCCCAATTGATAAATAGTCAATGGATATGAACAGGCAGTTTTAAATTAAAGGAAGAAATTAAAGCTATCTACAGTCATATGAAAAAATGCTCTAAATTACTATTTATTAGAGAGATGCAAATCAAAACAACTCTGAGATACCACATCACACCTATCAGATTAGCTAACATGACAAAACAGAAAGATAATAAATGTTGGAGTAGATGTGGGAGAGTTGGAACACTAATTCATTGCTGGTGGAGCTGTGAACTGATCCAACCATTCTGGAGAGCAATTTGGAACTATGCCCAAAGGTCTACAAAAATGTGCATACCCTTTGGACTCAGCAATACTTCTTCTAAGACTGTATCCCCAAGACATCATAAAAATGGAAAAGGATCCCACGTGTACAAAAATATTTATAGCAGCACTCTTTGTGGTGGCAAAAAACTGGAAGTCAAGGGGATGCCCGTCAATTAGGGAATGGTTGAATAAATTGTGGTATATGAATGTAATGGAATACTATTGTGCTATAAGAAATGATGAACAGGAAGACTTCAGAGAGGCCTGGAAAGACTTATATGAACTGATGCTGAGTGAAAGGAGCAGAACCAGGAGAACTTTATACACAGCAACAACCACAGTTTGAGAGGATATTTTCTGGTAGACTTAGAACCTCATTGCAATGCAAGGACTTAAATAATTCCCAATAGTGTCTTAAGGCAAAATGCCTTCCACATCTAGAGAAAGAACTATGGGATTCAATCACAGAATGTAGCAGATCATTTTCTTTTGTATTATGTTTTGGTTTGTTTTATGATTTCTCCCATTCATTTTAATTCTTCTATGCAATGTGACTAACGTGAAAATATATTTAGTAGCAATGTATGTGTATAACATATAAAACTGTATGCCATCTCAAGGAGGGAAGGGGAAGTATGGGGGAAGGAGGGGTAGGGAGGGGAAGAATTCTAAGCTATATGGAAGTGATTATAGAACACTAAAAACAAATAAAATTTAAAAAAAAGAAGTGGGAAACACTGTAGCTCCCCTAGTCCAAGGAGCCAGGAGCAGAAGCCATTTTTATTGTCTGATCTTTCTTCTTTTCCTCTCTTACTAAAGAGCATTCCAAATTCCTTTCCTTCCAAAAATCTCTCTAGGATGAACTTTGTCCATTCTGATCAAGCCTGTGTTTCTCATAGGAAAAAGACCTCAACAGTCAACATGATTAGACTGTACCTAACATTGCATGAATTAGATGTAGAGCTTGCACGAGGGATCCAGGCATCTTCCACCAGTCTCCAGCGCCAGTCCACCTCAGCCTGACCTTTCCTTGTTCCTGGCCTCAGATTCTCTGCATGATGCCTCCTCCCTTGGATAACAAAAGTGAAGGACATTATATCTGGTCAATTGACAAATACCTTTTAAATGATTATTATATGCCAGGCTCTATGCTAGGCATTGGGGATAAAAAAAAAGACAGAGGGTGGAGAGTGCTGGAAGAGAAGGGTGTACTTCTTACTTCTCAACTTTGTCTAGGATTGGCCAGGATTAGGACTTTGTTTGCCTTAGAGACATTTAATTCAACATTATTAACATTTAATTAGCTTAAATTTTAATTAATTTAGTTAGCTTTTATTAAGGTTTACTATGTGAAAAATCATGTTAAGAGTGGTAGGTACCTCTCTTCAAGTAGTTTACTATTTAGAAGAAGAGATGAAACATGAAAGATATTAAGGTAGTGAAAAGAGTGTTCCATATGGAGTCAGAAGGCTTGGTCCAAATTCTAATCCTGCCATGGATGAGCATGTGGGCATATCACCTAAAATCTTTTAACCTCTATTTCAACCAACCCATCCAGAAGTCCAACTTGTCCTGGGTAGTGAAAGGTGATTGTTAAGATTTTCAGGGAAATCAGAAAATGCTATAAATCAAGAGTTGCTTTATTATTTTATTAATTTCCTTAATTTAAGAAAGTTATAGATAAAAAGTTATAGATATATAGATATAGAAAGATATAGATAAAAAGTTATAGATATAGATAATGCAGATTAATCTGAAAAAATGTATCTTGTATCCTTTTATTGGATAGTTTTTACAAAACATTTACCAGCACATCCCTTAACTCATCCCATATTTTTCCTTCATGAGTGAGTTTCCTCTCCTTAGTCACTTCCAAAACTTTCTTGTTCTTTCAAGATTCATATAAACTTCACTTTCAGTTACCTGTCAAACTTTCAGACTTTCTCAGGTTAGGATGAGGTTCCTTATCTCTAAACAGGCCTCTTCCAGTTCAAATTCTGTGACTTTTACTTGTGATCTCTGAGACTTCAATGGTCCTATGATCTCATCCATGTGGGTCTCTCTTCAACAGTGAAAATCACAACCCATCCACAAGCATAACTTCTTGTACTCTGTAAATCTTGCCCATATCCTCCAATAAGTCTTCCACAAGATGCTCATTTAATGAAGAATTCTGGATGTCTCATGTTAATACATGAGAGAATCTCATCTCAAGATTAGGTTGAGCAAAACTCTAATACAAATGAGAGTAAGATAAGTGTATGGGAGATGTACAAAGGTCTGTGAGTTGATACAAAGGAGGAGGGATTTCCAATACCTCCATCTACTCATTCATTCATTCTTTTGTTTTTTGTTCATTCATTCATTCATTTGCTTATTTATTTAACAGTTCATTTTATGGTTCTCCAGGTTATTTAGAGCATGGAATAAATATAAAAGATGTGGTAGGATGAGCCATCAGATTTTACAATCTACTTGGGGAGTCAGCATATATGTACTTGGGATTATTCTAAATAAAAATTCTACAGGGAATGCCAGGTTCTCAAATGCATAGGGTTAAACAGAAATACCATGAATATAGTAGAGTGCAGGTTAAAAGACTAACCAAACTCACTCTTTCTTCTCAGTCCCTTTATGGACTTTCACCTAAGCCTTGATTGACAAAGTCTTTTGTCATTGTCCTTATCATTAATGGGTTTTATTTTTGGTGCTGGTACTTTTATGTGTGGGAACAGCTAAGTGGTACAGTGGATAGAGTGCTGGGCCTGGAGTCAGGAAGACTTGTCTTCCTGAGTTCAAATCTGGCTTCAGATACTTACTAACTGTGTGACCCAGGGCAAGTCAGTTAACCTTGTTTGCCTCAGTTTCCTCATCTGCAAAATGAACTGGAGAAGGAAATGGCAGACTGCTGCAATATCCTTGCCAAGAAAATCCCAAAATGAAGTCAAGGAGGGTCAGACATGACTGAAACAACTGCACAACAACAATGTTTATGTGCTTCTTTGTGTGTATTTGTCTGCAATCTCCAAACTGCATTGTAAATCTATGCAGTACAGACCTGTGACCCATCCCTCTATAAAGTGTTATGTGATCTTAAATGGATTTTAAGGTCCCTTCCTCCTTAACATTCTGTAAGTGTCTTGTTCTCTTCACTGTCAATACCCTCCTCAGAGTCTCAATAGAGGGAAAGAGGCTTATCATTCCTTGTACACCCCTTCTTAAGGTAACACCAGATAAAACAGATGAGAAGGAGGGCTTCTTGGGTGATGGGCTAATTTTTGAGAAGGAGCATGATGTAATAGAAGGAACACTGAACTAGGTGGTGGGAGCCCTGGGCTCTACATGATTATCTCCTTGGTCAAGTCCCATTGACTTCTGGGCTTCCACTACAAAATGTAGATAAAGTATCTGAACTCCCTGAAACCAGAGGGTTAGGGCAGGTGATTTGTTCAGATTCCTCCTAGAGTTAAGATGTGATTCCTTTCCTATTTCTTAATCATGTACTAATGTGTTGAGCATCTTCTGTTGACCTTGAAGAATCTAAGTTTGGGGATCATGGGAACAATGAAGCAAGGAAAACTATAACATCATAGTAAAAGTAACTTTGCTAAAGTTGTATTATTAATTTATTAAAACTGCAAAAAAACAAAACAAAAGCAATCAACACATTAAAGGGAGGGAGCACAGTAGAGTGTAAACTTCTAATTGCAGAAGGCCTTGATCAAATCCTTGTAGGGTGGGCCAGCTGTATGGGTAATTTTCAGCATCATGAGTCTGATCTGGGTAGATGCTTCACTGAGTTGGACCAGGGTAATACTTTTTTAGATAAAACTGAGTACTTTGTCTGGAAACTGGTTCCATAATCGGATCTTGCACAACAGATATCAATGGCCCAGCACTTGGGTGTTATGCAACACATAAGGACACATCAGGGAGTTTCACTGGTGGGGTTCAGAAAGAGGTTATTATATGCCTGAAATCAAGAGAGACACTTTGTTCAGGCTTTTATTGTATGTTATACAACTCTTATGGAAATTTCTTCATCTGCTATAATCAGTTCTCTCAAACAAAGGTCTCCAATAGTTCTCTGGGATGGGCTGACAGAGTCCCTTCAAAGCATTTAGGCACATACAAATGGAAGTCAGGAGAAATATAAACAATAGGATTTCTTTCTACCCTGTTGTCTCCATCATTGTGAACTCAGGGATGCATGGTAGTAGAGATAACTAAGATTTGTTTCAAGGCTTTTTCTTTTCCTTTCATAAATGTCCTTTTTACTTCAAAGTTATAGCAATAACAAATGTAACCAACATTTTCCTTAATACCCTGGGAATATAAACCCTCCTACATCATCTCAGTCTGGGGTGGAATGGGGTGAAGATAAAAATTGTTTTCCATTCCTCTGTATGGAATGGCCTCACTAAAGTCACTTCCAAAGGCAGCACTGAAGTCACATGAGGTCTATAGCTGAGATCCCAAAGGTCACCTTCAAATAGTGCTGCTTATTCTTTAGGGCATTTGTGTTGGGCTGCTACGACACTGGGACTGGATTCTGACTCCCAGATTCCTATAACTCAAGCTTACTGCACAATGGAAAAAACAGGCAAACAGGCCCAGGAGGCTTTGTTTCTTGTGGGGAGAACTGTGGCCTAGAAGGGCCTATTCCCCTTCCTCTTTCAGCGTTGTCCTCTCACTGGAGTGGAGCTAAAGACAATGAGGTGAAAAGTCACCACTAGGCATTTCTGTGTCTTGCTACCATGGTCAGAGGAATTAGTCCTGAAATGAGAAAATGGGACATGGTTGAAGCAACATCAAAATTGAGAGCTGGAGATGATGTTGAGTTAATCTGAGATCAAAATTTTTCTTTCAGGCCTCATCTTGAAAATCATAAGACTTACCTATGATAAATATGATGGGACAAGACTTTTTTAGCTGAGTTCAATCTTAATATACCCCCTACTGGTCATTACTTCATACTCTAGCTTACTTATCCTGAGGATAAATATTTATGTGTCTTTATAACTGCATCTGCAGGTAGTATCATGCCCCTATAATTAGGGTCTGGCAATGCAAATTTCTATGAAACTCCAATAAATATGAAAGAGACAATAGAGTCATTGGATTGTGGGAGGAACAAGAGCTGGAAACTTCTGGCTTTCCAAGGCAAAACCCATGTTCTCCTCACACTTGCAAGATTAATGACTTGAACCCTAATATAGGACTTTATCTTTACATCAATCTCATGCTGGTGACCTGCATAGCCCTCCCTCACTCAAAACAAAGTCAAGTGCAAGTCATGTCATCATTTCTCTGATGGCATGGTCTTTTTCAGCAATGAAGGATGAACACACACACACACACCCACACCATCTCATGCTATATCATATTAGTTTTAACCCTAAGTTCTAACCTGGCTAGAACTTTTTAGAGTTTGAATCCATTAACCAATATATTTACTATGCCTCTTAGCTTTGTGTCATCTAAAATTTTGTTCTGCTTTTGTCTAATTCATTGTTAAAATTGTTAAATAGCGCAGGACCAAGGACAGCTCCCTGAAATGTTTCACTCAGTACTTTGATATAGATCAGGGGACCTGCAGCCTTGGGACCACATGTGCCCCTCTGACTAAATCCAAACTTCACAGAACAAATCCCCTTAATAAAAAGATTTGTTCTGTAAAACTTGAACTCAGTCAAAAGTCTACTCCCAAGGACCTAGAAGACCACAGGTTCCCCACTCCTAACATAAATTAGTGAATGACTGTTCTTTGTTCTGCCATTCAGCCAATTCTGCATCTACCCAAATTACCATCATGTAACCCATATCTGCCCATCTTGTAGACAGAAGGCATGTGAGAAACTTTGCCATATCCTTTGCTGAAATTTACATCTTTCCTGATGAATTAAAGTATTTATTAAGCACTTAAAATTTGATAAGACACTGTGCTAATTGCAGGGAATATAAAGGAAGGCAAAAAAATCCCCATTTTTTACTCTCAAGGAACTTACAGGATGGTGCATGCAATAATATGCAAACAGCTATGTACATACAAAAAACATATATGCATATATATGATATATGTATATGACATATATGATAAATTAGAGGTTATCTCACAGTAAAGTGACTAGAATTAAGGGAGAATATTCCCATTTAATAATTCTGTCAAAAAATAAAATGAGGTTAGGTTAGTTTGGTATGAAATGTTTCTGATTAGAGAAACATCCTCTCTTGTTCTCCTTAACTTCCTTTGACATTCTCAGCTCATTCTAAGTTTTAGCGCTTTTCATGTCATTCATATAGAACAATGCCACCATTTCATTCCTGATGGGATATCCCATGCTTCCCTCTTCAGTTTGTCTTTTAAAAATCAGAGTAGTTTAGTGAGTTCTTTGTACATCAGCAATGGACTCTTTAGACAAATCTCTCTTTGTTGTTTGTTTTATAGGAACGGCTTTTCTTGATGTCTTCAGAATGGTTGATCTTGAGAGTCTTTTGGTCTGACATATCCTGTAGAATTCAGAAATAGCATGCAGAATTATCCTATTTATGAAGACTTTTAAAATCTATTTTCCCAAATAC
>CM053770.1:183651170-183724228 GCA_028658325.1 Potorous gilbertii | reverse complement strand
TGTTCTGTGATTTCTTGGTTTCTCAGAAAGTCATTGGCCTCCATCTGTTCCATTCTAATTTTGAGAGAACTATTTTCTTCAGTAAGCTTTTGCACCCCTTTTCCCACTTGACTAATTCTGCTTTTGAAAGCATTCTTCTCCTCATTTGGCTTTTTGAACCTCTTTTGCCAATTGAGTTAGCCTATTTTTCAAGGTGTTATTTTCTTCAGCATTTTTTGGGTCTCCTTTATCAAAGTATTGACCCGTTTTTCATGCTTTTCTTGCATCTCTCTCATTTCCCTTTCCAGTTTTTCCTCCACCTGTCTAACTTGATTTTCAAAATCCTTTTTGAGCTCTTCCACGGCCTGAGCCTATTGGATATCTATTTCAGATGTTTGGGATACAGAGGCCTTGACTCTTATGTCTCTACCTGATAGTAAGCATTGTTCTTCCTCATCAGAAAGCAAGGAGGGAATCTTCTGTTCACCAAGAAAGTAACTTTCTATGGTCTTATTTTTCCCCCTTTTCTGGGCATTTTCCCAGCCAGTTATTTGACTTCTGAGATTCCTCTCCACCCTGGCCTAGATCCGCCCAGCCAGTGCTTGGGGTATGAGATAAAAATGTTGCTCTCCAGCCTCAGGGCTTTCAGTAACGGAGCCAGCTGCTATTCAATGTGAGCATGAGTTCTGGTGCTCAGGTGGGAGCAGGGCCACCTCCCAGACTCAGTTCCCTCAGGGGGTTTATGAGGAGACCTTCAGTAATGGGTCTGAGGTCCTGCCTGCTCCGGGAGCCTTTGGTCGCAGAGGCCTCTGCTGCTGCCTCCCGAGGGGACCTGAGTTACGGAGATACCCTGCTCCCCTCTTGGCCAGCCCAGAATTCTCTCTCACTGACTTGTTGCATCTGTGCATGGAGGGACCTTCGTGGCCACCAGAGATTCCTTCCCTGAAGCGTGCTCTGATCTGCTTCTCTTGGAGCCGTGTATCCAGGGAAGGGCTTGGCTCTGCTCCCATCACTGCATGACGGACCCTTGGGATCGGTTTTTCAGGGCTCTCTGGAACAGAAATCTTCTTCACTCCATTGCTGCATGCTTCCTTTTCCAGAATGACTGGACCTGTTCACAGCTCCACCAATAGGTAATTAATAATATATACCTAGTTTCCCAAAGTTATTTCAGTTATGCTATTTTCCTTTATGATCAATTTTTTTTCAATCTGATGGGTGTGAAGCAGTGCATCAGAATTGTTTTTATTTGCATTTATTTGATTATTAGCGGTTTAGAACATTTTTATATGGATATTAACAGTTTGGACTTCTCTCTCTGAAAACTTCCTGTTTATATCTTTTTACCATTTCTAAGTTGGGGGATGGTTCTTATTCTTAGAAATTTGAATCCATTTAGTATGTGTATATGCATGTATGTGTGTGCATGTGCGTGTGTGTGTGAAAAATGAAACTTTTATTTAAAAAACTTGCTCTATATATTTCTCACCTACACTCAATTTCCTGGTTCTCTGGATTTTAGCTGCACTGGTTTTGTTTGTGCAAAAACTTTAAAATTTTATGCAATCAAAATTGTTCATTTTTACCTCCTGTGGATCTTTTTTTTATGTCTTGTTTGGTCATGCATTTTTCATTTATCTGTAGATCTGACAGGTAATTTCTTCCAATGTAAATTCATTTGCAATGAACGCCTCCCCCTCTTTAGGTCTTCAGTGTAGACAGTAGATATTCCCAATCCAGGCGTGCCTTTGTTTTTATTTTTTTATTTTTGAAAGTATAAAAACATACAATTTTATTAATTTCTTTTAAAAATAAAAAATGTATTAATATTTTTGTTGTTACATCATCTAAATATCTCCTCCCTCCCTCCCTAAAACCATCCCATATGACAAAGAATATTTTTTAAAGATAAGGGGGAAAAGGAGAAAAGGAAATTAGCAAAATCAACTAATACATCAAAAAAATTCTTGAAATATATGTAATATCCAATACCTTTGTGAAGGAGTTGGGTAGGTGACCTCTCCTAACACTTCTTTGAGGTTTTATTTGTCCTTTTCAATTCTCCAACATACAATTGATGATGCAGTGGATAGACTACCCAAACTAGAGTCAGAAAGGCCTGAGTTCTTACCCAGCCTTAGATACTTACTAGCCGTGTGATTCTGGGCAAGTCACTTAACCTCTGTTTGCCTCAGTTTTATCAACTGTAATATGGGGTTAAAAATAGCATCTACTTCCATAGGATATGAGGATCAAAGCAGGTAATGTTTGTAAAAATATTTGTAAAAAAAAATTTTGTCAAAATATTAGCTAAAGAGAGTTTAGTCCAATACTTGACACATAGTAGGATAAATGCTTATTCCTTCCCTCTTTTTTAAAACAAAATTTTATTGATCTTGTTTTATATCATTAAATTTTCCTCTCCCAGTATCCATCCTCTCTCCCAGAAAAGCATTCCATGTAACAAATAATGGTGAAAAAAGAAAAAGAAGAGACAATCCAGCAAAACGATCAATACATTGAAAAAAATCTGATAATATGCAATGTATCACACCTGTGGACCTCCCACCTCTGCAAAGGGGTGGGTCAAGAATTTCTTCTCAATCTTTTCTTTCTTCTTTTTTTTTTATTTTTAACACAGTTTATAACAGATAAAGCAATTCAAACTTTAGGTCAGGTGATACATCTTTTAAAAGCATTTACAATATGGACCACAAAAGAAATTTTTTTTAAACATAAGTCAATTGAGACACAGATAATATTTATGCTGCTAACTTCACAATCCCTCCATCTAATTATCTCCTCAGTATTACTAAAAATACTAAGACCCTAACTTAATGTTGTTGGTTTAAAGTCTTATGCCTAATAGCTTAATTTTAGGCAGCCTCTGATGTTCCTCTACTCATAATCTATAATTGAATAGATATGGTATTAAGCTTACAAACCTTTTGACTATAGAGAATTGCCACCAAGAGTAGGGACATTGCAGGGAAACAATATATCCCCAACTTCATGTCTCTTCCAGGCAGAAGTAGATTGTCCACTGTATTCAGTCAGGCTTAAAGTCTGCCAGGTGTCATTGGGGAAATTGAGTCCGGAGAACCCCACCTCAGCCCATACTGAACAACTGCTCTCTCACTCTTCCCTTGAGATCACCTATGCAGTTCATACCACCATCTCGTGAGCATACTGGCATCATGTAATGGAGGTTCAGATCACCTTTCTTGCTTCCCATACTGGGAGTTAGACTCAGAAGAACAGTCACTTAGTAGTCCTACATCATCTAGAAATGGCAAGTTCCTGTAATCAAGTTTAAAATATGATTATAGTTTCACTTTGGCTAAGGAACATCTTTTAGGCAAGTCTTAAGTGACTTACATGTCTTTCTATACATGTTCTAGTTCCTGATTAAATGGCGTTCATAAAATCAAATTTACCATTAAAACCTTGACTTTTCTATCAATGCCAAATTTTATCAGAGGTTACCTTCCTCTTGGAAAGTTAGACTGAAATTCTTTTCTCCAAACCAAAGATGTCATTGATTTATTCTCATTAATTAATTCAGTCTATTGTTTTGATACTAATTTCTTTTACCTCACTTTGTAACATGACCAATTTTTCTCATCACCCCCCCTCTCCCCACTTCCTAATACCTTGCATTCTGGTTGCTCCTTCCCTCCATCACACCCCACCCATGTCCTGTCCCCATCTTCCTTCTTTTCTTGCAGGGGAAGATAAATTTCCATACCCCTATCCCTGTAATTCTTATTTCCCGATTATATGTAGTAAAAATTCTCAACATTTGTTTCTACTACTTGGGATTCCAACTTCTCTCCCTATCCCCTTCCCTCCCCAGCCCCACTAAGAAAGGAAGCAATTCAATACAGACTAACCATGTGTTGTTTTGCAAAAGACTTCCATAGTAATCATGTTGAGTAATACTAATTATATTGCCCTCTGACCTACCCTATCCTTCTTATTTTTCCCCCTTACAATTGACCTTGTCTCTTCTCAAAAGTGTTTATTTCTAGTGACTCCCTTCTCCCATTTGCCCTCCCTTCTAATATTCCCTTTGCTCTACTTGTTGCCTCCTGTCCTACTTTCCTGTGGTGTGATATAAATTTTCATATCAAATTTAGTGAGCATGTTATTCCTTCAGCCACATGTGGGGAGAGTAACTTTATTTCCCCCCTCCCCTTCTCCCTTATCTCCTCTATTGAATAAGATTTTTCTTATCTCTTTTATGAGTTATAGCCTGCCCCGTTTCCTTACTCCTTTTCTCACCCCTTAATTTTTATTTATTTATTTATTTATCCATCTATCTCTCTATTTATTTATTTATTTATGTTGTGTGTGGATGTGGATATCATCACTTCTGATATAACGCACCCTGTACTCTCTATCTATCTATGTGTATGTGTGTGGGTATGTGTGTACAATCTCTCCAACTACCCAAATACTGAGAAAAGATTCAAGAGTTAAGAATATTTTCTTTCCATGTAGTAATGTAAACAGTTCAGCTTTAGAGAGTCTTTTATGATTTTTCTTTTTTTCCCCCCTGTTTACCTTCTCTTGATTCTTGTCTTGGGAAGTCAAAATTCTAAATACAGATCTGATCTTTTCCTCTCCATGAAATCTTCAAATTTGTCTGTATCACTGAAAGTCCATTTTTTTCCCTGGAAGTATTATACTCAGATATGCTGGGTAGGTGATTCTTGGCTTCAATTCCAGTTCCTTTGACTTCTGAAATATCCTACCCCAAGCCCTTTGTTCATTTAATTTTGAAGCTGCCAGATCCTGTGTTACCCTGATTGTATTTCCACAGTACTCAAATTGTTTCTTTCTAACTGCTTGCAGTATTTTCTCCTTGATCTGGGAACTCTGAAATTTGGCCACAATATTCCTAGGAATTTGTCTGTTTGGGTTTCTTTCAGGGGGTGACCAATGAATTTTTTCATTATCCATTTTGCCCTCTGATTGTATAACATCAGGGCAGTTTTCCTTGATAATTTCATGGAAGATAGTGTCTAGTTTCTTTTTATGATCATGGCTTTCAGGTTGCCCAATAATTTTTAAATTATTTCTCCTGGATCTATTTTCCAGGTCAGCTGTTTTTCCAATGAGTTCTTTCACATCATCTATTATTTTTTAAAATTTTTGGTTTTGTTTACTAACTTCTTGGTTTAACTCATAGTCATTCTATTCCCTGGACTCAATTCTCTCTTTCAATGAATTATTTTGTTCAGTGAGATTTTGAAACTTTTCCTCCATTTGGCTAATTCTGCTTTTTAAAACCTCCTTCTCCTCATTGGTTTTTGGGACCTCTTTTTCCAGTTAAGTTAGCCTCTTTTTAAAGCTGCTATTTTCCTCAGCGTTTTTTTGGTTCTCCTTTAGTAAGCTGCTAACTTGATTTTTAAGGTCTTCTATTGCCTGAGCCAGATTTAAGTCCCCTTTGGAGGGAGGGGTCCTTGACTTCCTCTGACAGTATGCTTTGTTCTTCCTCATCCAAAGGGATGGGGGGAGACATCTGTTCCCCAAGAAAGTAACCTTCTATGGTCTTATTTTTTCCCCCTTTTCTGAGCATTTTCCCAGCCAGTTACTTGACTTCTGAGAGTCCTCTCCACATCTACCTCACTTCCAGATCTGCCCAGCCAGAGGTTGGAGGCTGAGATTCAAATGCTGCTTCCCAGCTTCAGGGCTTTCTGCGGGGGTAGGGCTGCTATTCAGTGTGAGATTAAGTTCAAGTGCTCAGGTTGAGGCAGGGCCTCCACATGGGGCTTAGTTCCCTCAGGGTGTTTATGTGGAGACCTTCAACAATGGATCCCAGCTCCTGCTTGCTTTGGGAGCCTCTGTCTGCTGCTGCCTCTGCTGCTGCTTCCTGAGGGGGCCTGAGTTATGGGGACACCACACTCCCATCTCGGCCAGCCAAAAAGACTCTCTCACTGACCTTTGGCACCTGTGGGTGGAGGGACCTGAGTGGCCGCTGGAGATTCTGTCTCTGAAGCCTGCTGGGATCTGCTCCCCTCAGTGCTGCGAGGCCAAGGCAGGGCTGGGCTCTGCTCCAGGTCTGGTGCATGACAGACCTTGGGTGTTGGTTTTTCAGGTCTCTCTGGAACAGAAATCTCCTCCACTCCATTGTTCTGTGACTTCTGCTGCTCCAGAATTTATTGGGAGTTCTTCTTTACAAGTATTTTATGGGCTTTGGGTTAGGAGCTAGCATATGTGTACCTTTCTACTCTACCATCTTGGCCCCTCCCTCAATGCCTTTGTTTTTATAAGGAAGGAATGAGAAAAGGTTCCCCCATACTCCTATCTCAGATTCATGGTACCAAAGAAAAATATCCCTATATTCTATTGTATGACACTTGTCCCCTTTAAATAAGCTTTCTCTGCCATTAGGATATAGCAAGGAGTAACTGATAGTAAGTGATCAGTAGTTGGGAGTAAGGAGTGAGGGTATATCCACTAATAAACACACTGTCATTCTATCCATGGTACTAACAAACTGAGAAGTCAATTGGAAAGGATGAAGGCTCTCTGACATCTGAATGAGCAAAGAGCAAAGGCTTCATATAGTTTATATACTTTTTTATAATATAGCACCTACATTTCAAGTGTTACAGTGAAGTCAGGGCAATCAAGTAGATGCTGGCTCAGAGTTCACCAGATCAGTGACATCCTCTGAATCTGATTTTCTGGAATTGCTTTAGGTTGAGCTGTTCTGATTTGTCCTTTGTTCTGGAAGAGGGCCATGACATCAAGGAGATTATGACATGGCTTGCACTGAATTGGATTTGAGTGAGGTCTGTGTAAAGTCACCAGCCTCACTTTATCCTCCAGAGCCATCAGGGTCCAGTGACCAGATATAGATCAGGATGCCTGGAGATGGCCCAGGATGCAATGGCAGTTCTTGGCCCGTTTAAGCTAAGATCTTTTCAAGTTCTCACTTTGAGTGAGGCAATTCCCATTCAGTGAAAGGGCTGTTGAAGAAGTGACTCAAGAGATGACCCCTTTAATTAAAAAAAAAACTGGGAGAGGAAGACCCTCAGACTTGCTGTACAAAAGAGAAACCATCACTTATTTACATTGACTCTGAGTCAAGAGGGTTCAAAAAGTAGCCATTAAGTGGTGCTTGGGGACAGACTTCGTACTGTCCAATCCATGAGATCCAGAGTGAATTGGGTTTTAGGCATGGTCTTTGAGAAGGAAATCTAGCTACTAGACCCCAAAATAACTAGGTAAGTTTCAGCCATCACATTTTACCTTCCCTTTGGGCAGAACATCCTCAGAGAAGGAATTCTGGGAAAGAGTAATCAGAAGTCAGAAGATCTTCAATCTTGTTCCTTTCTGTAAGAAGGAGTGTGGGGGTAGTAGGGTCATGTGATTTATGGACAGTCACTAACTCTAACCCTGTTTCCCCCTCCTCCACTCCTTTCTCTGTCACTCTGCAGGCTTCTGTCATGAATAAATCATAAGGGACAAATCTCTTCCTTTCAGCCTCTGCTAAGAATTGATGGAACATGCTGGTAGGGTTGCAGAATAGCTGGAGAGAATTTAATTTTTCATTCATTAACTATTAAAGAGGGATTAGCAAAAAGCAAATAGCCCCCTCCCCCAAAAAACCAATCTATTAAACAAGTGGATTATTTCCTCTCTTTTTAGGAGAGGACTGAGCTCAGAAGATGCCGATCTCATTTTTTAATGTGGTCAGTTCAGGCAGTTACTTTCCAATTGTTTATCACTGTTGTTATAATCTGGGAATCTGTTTCCTCTTTACTTGAAAGAAAACCCAGCATTTACCATATCATGATATTGTGGAATCAATGATAACAGTAAGTAGAGATTTGAGGAGAGGCTTTGATCTCTGCAGAGGGAGAGGATCACATCCCCATATTAATTGGAGAAGTATGAGGTGGGAGGAAAAGTAAGAAATGATTCAGTTTGGAAGTCCTCAAGGCAATAGAGGCAAACACAAGTTTGGGGTACCTACCTTCTTAAACAGGCCTATTCAATGAATGGGCATAGCCTCACCCTAAGTGAGCAAAGACCTTGCAAAGACCTTGGCCTAAAGGACCCAAGGTTTCCTTAGTGCATCCTGAGACATCGCCAGTCATCCTGAGGAATATCAAGTCACTGGACTCAGATGGCTCTGGAGAAGTGAGACTGGTGACCTGCACAGCCCTCCTTCACTCAAAACAAAGTCAAGTGCAAGTCATATCATCATTTCTCTGATGGCATGTTCTTCTTTGGCAATGAAGGATGAACACTATCCTCAGAGGAAACTTGTTAGGTTCCTTACATACTTGTAAGGGAAGAGGAGGAACTCTAGCTACCTATCCTGCCTCTGCTTACCACAACCTCCTCCATGTGACCAATGGGAGTCCCCATTAAAGGGAAATTCCCTTCCTTCCCCTTATAAATGTTACATGTCAGAGACCTGTCCATTTAGTGTCACACTAACATGTAACATGCCTCTCTACTGTCTATTTTGAAACATCACCCAAATTGACCCTCATGCCTCCTCTTAGTGTAGATATATAAATGTTCTTTGTTCTTGGTCTTCTCTAGAGGTTGTGTGTTTGTTCTTCACTCTCAAAATGGACCATGACATCAGACAGATGATGACATGACTTGCAGTTGACTTTTATTTGAGTGAAGGAAGGCTGTGCAAGGTCACCAACCTCACTTTCTCCTCCAGAACCATCTGGGTCCAGTGGCTAGACATTCATCAGGATGAGTGGAGATGGTGTAGGATGCAATGAGAGACCCTGGCCCTTTTAAGCTAACTTCTTTTCAAGTTCTCACTTTGAGTGAGGTAATGCCCGCAGATAGAGTCTTGGTGTCAAGAAGACCTGAGTTCAAAATTGAAATTAGATACTAGCTATGTGACCCTGGACAAGTTGCCTAACCTCTGTTTGACTCAGTTTCTTCAGCAGTTGTCAGTATAATAGTGGCCCTCCTAGGGTTGTTGTGAGGATTGAATGAGATATAATTGTTAGGTATATAATACTGTGTCTGGTACACATTAGGTGCTTAATAAATGCCTTTTTTCTTCCTTTCACTCACTTTTCCCTTCTCTCTCTATTCATACTTGGATTTTAAACATTCCAAATATCTCTTATCACTCCTACTTTATTTTATAGTTGTTTTGAATATGGGTTCATTTTAAGGGGTGACATCAACTCTCTAGTTTGTGTTCTGTAGTTAGTGACATCACTTTCTTACCCTCGAATTAGACTGTAAATTCCAGGAGAGAAATGAGCATAACATTGAAACTTTGTGTTTCCCATCTAGACTCTGTATAGAGTAGGTGCTAGATGTTTGTTGCATGAATGCTTGAATGAGTAGTGAGTTTCCCATCGCAGGAGGTCGTCACGTAGAGGCTGGATGAATCAATCAATCAATCAATGGCTAATTTTTATATAGCATTTACTACATGCTGAGAGTTATCCTAAGCACTTGACTAGTTACATGTACTGGTTAAACAGGATGATGTCTGAGAGTTCTTCCAATTTGGAGATACTATGATTCTTACACTGTCTTTGGTCTTCCAGGTTCCCCCTATAGTTTCCCTTTGACCAAGCTATTCTCCAAGTTGTATTCTGCCCTTCCTAGTTTGTTTTCAGGGATATGTGGGTCATACCTTACCCAAACTGATCTCCACAAACAAACCTATCCTCTCACTGTCTGGGACCTGGGAGCACTTTGGAAAATGATGGAAGAATCTAATCAATCTGATCCTGTTGGTTAACATTTGTTTGCTTACAGAAATGGTGAATTGACTTGTCTTTTTCATATATATCTATGTCTCAATGTTTTTGGGTGTTTGCATTCTTGTGACTGTGAAGAAGTAAAGTAATTGAACCAATAATGCCCCTTCCCCAGCCCACCTGGATTCCAAATCAGGCCCCTCTCTGCCCCTTTCTTTTATATCTCTGCCCTGAATGCCACACAGCACTCACCCACCTCCCTATCCACCCCACCCACTTATAGACACACACACACAGATACATACACGCATACACACACACAAACACCATATTTGATGCTTCAGTTTAATAGCCCTGGGCCAAATATACAATATCTGTAGTTCCTTTGAAGGTTGATTTCTGGCCAGTTTCCTTGAGTTGTTCAGACTACATATGCTTTCACATATTTACGAGGCAAATTCTTAAATTCCTTAGCTGTATTCACTGTATTCTTGATTTTCCCTGCAAGAAAGATGAGAGAAATAGGGATCAAAATTTGTTTGAGAAAGAGATGGTCACAATTATGGGACCAAACCAAATTCATACTTCTTTACTCCCAAGCTGTTGCATGAGCCCAAGGAGAGGGGCAGGAGGTAGACAACTATACCAGAAGGGAAGAAGGGTTGAATGCTCTGCCCTGAGGATTAGGGTACAGAAAGGACAGGTTTAGAATCATTCTAGAACTAAAAGGGACCTTGGCAATTTTCCAGTGCTCCAGGTGATACAACATTGGAATGGCAAGATACTGAGGTATTCTTTTACACTCCACTCTACCCTAACCTCCTTTAAAAATAAGGAGCTATAGTTTTCAAAGAAAAAAAATACAATCAACAATGATATAAAAATGCTCTAAATCACTAATTATTGCAGAAATGCAAATTAAAGCAACTTTGATGTTCCATCTCACACCAGTTAGACTGCAAAGAAGGCAAATATTGGAGGGTCTGTGGGAAAGTAGGTACACTAATGCACTCTTGGTGGAGCTGTGAATTGGTGCAGCCATTCTGGAAAGCAATTTGGAAAAATGCTTAGAAGGTTAGTGACCCAGTGACACAGTGATACCACTTGTTAGGCCTATACTGCCAAGAAATAAAAGAAAGAGGAAATGAATCTACATGTACAAAAGTACTTAAAGCAGTTGTTTTGTAGCTAAAATTTTGTTTTGCCATTCCTCCTATTGAAGAATAGCTGACCAAATTATAATATATTAAGGTAATGGCCTATTATTGTACCATAAGAAGTCACGAAATGGACAATTTTAAGGGTAACTTGGGAGACTTTTGTGAGCTGATGCAGAGTGAAGTAGGGAAAACTAGCAAAACTCCTTATACAATGATAGCAACAATTTAGACAAAAACATTTTGAAAGATTTCAGAATTCTGCTAAGTTCTATGGTTAGCCACAAGTCCAAAAGGATGATGATGAAGCATACCATGCACCTTGTATCAGAGAGATGGTGGACTTAAAGAAAGAGACATACATTTTTAGACATGGTTATAGTGGGAATTTGTTTTGATGGACTATGTAGCTATGAATTAAGAGGGTTTTTTTTTAATTTGTCCATTGGGAGTACTGGGAGGGACAGAATACTAAAAAAATACTTATTGAAAAATGAAAATAATAAACTACCTAAAATGAAATAAAAGTAGAGCTTCATATATGTATATACTACATACATATATGTGTGTTTGTCCTTCGTTGCCGAAGATGACCATGCCATCAGAGAAATAATGACATGACTTGCATTTGGCTTTTGTTTTTGAGTGAGAGAGGGATGTGCAGGTCACCACTCTCATTCCTCCTCCAGAACCATATGAATCCAGTGACCAGATATTCATCAGGATGACTAGAGATGACCCAGGATGAGGCAATTGGGGTTAAGTGACTTACCCAAGGTCACACAGCTAGTGTCAAGTGTCTGAGGTGAGATTTGAACTCAGGTCCTCCTGACTCCTGCACTGGTGCTCTATCCACTGCACCACCTAGCTGCCCCACATACATATATAGTAAATATACATATGTATGTGTGTATATCCATATATACATATGGATTTAGGGAGGGATTGGCCATGTTAGGTGAGAGTTGGAAACATTAGAGTAGAAACATATAGAGATTCATACTGGGTATCTTCAAATGTACTCACCTTCAAAGTCTTCAATTTTATTTTTTATGAAGTTTGCAGCAGTCTTAAGTATTGATAATCTGGTGATACTGGGAACTGCTTCTGATTGAGAGAAACTGTGTTAGTAGAGTTGCTCATCCATGGATAAAATGTCCTTCCTACTCCATCAGAACCTTCTGAAAAATTGTTGCTGTTGTCCAGACAGAGATATAGCCATGAAAATAATCACTGTAGCTGTCATGGCATGCTTGTCAAAGAACTGGATGAGATTCATAATATTTTATCTCCACACAAGTTTTTACCGTTACTGTTTCTATTTTGCAGATGGGAAAACTGATTTGGGGATCTTAGGTGATGAACTCACAGCCACATAATTTGTGAGCATAGAAGGCAGAATTTGAATCCACACTTCTCCTGACTCCAAGTCAGCAATCTTAACACTCACTATGCCATGCTGCTCTTCTACCTCATTTATTAAGAACCTACCATGTGTAAGAGATCTTCTAGGTCTTAGGGATACCAATACAAAGAATTTAACAATTACTACTTTCAAAGAACTTAAGTGGTAGGAGACATTCATGTATGAATATGGACATGTATGGTTTTGCTCTCTAATATGGATATTTATTTGCTGAAAAAGGAAGAAGAAAGGACTTTTATGTGAAATACAGAGAAAAACATCTTCTTAAGAAGCTTGAGGGAAAAAATTCTGTCCATCAGATAAAAGGAGAGACACATCAAACTCTGAGAAGAACAGAATGACAGAGTGCCCATCAGAGACACATAGTAGGTGCTTAATAAATGTTTATATACTGACTAATGTACTGAATGATGGGAAAGGTGATTGCAATGCATTGCTCACCAGTAGTTAATAAACATATGATTATTTTTTAAAACTTGGAAATTTAATGCTAGGAAACTCCAAATTAAACCAAAGAACTGGTTAGAGACTATGGGATTATTGTTTGTTTTTAGAGACTGCGACTCCTTATGTAGTTGAAGCTGGAACTGAAGCAACTACTCATGAGCTGGACCTCACCATTGAACAGTATGTAAATTTTGACTGACTCTGTTTGGGCTTATTTTACCCTCCTTAATCAGTCCAGTGACCCCCAGCTCTCAGAGTCTTATCATATTGGTGCCAGACTTAGTATAGACAGCTACCAACTTCAGTCCTACTGAATGTCAGAATTCCTGATTTCAAGTGTCTCAGTCTCTCCAAGAGCAGTGTGTATCATTATACCCAGTGAGAATATTGTATATTGTAAATGTAGATCTGGGGTTTCTCAACTCCAAACAGGTAGATGGGTCACTACATATGAAGAATCCTTGACTCCAGAATTTAGAAATAAGATGAGAAGTCAGATTAAGAAGACAGAGATAAGCCAATAAGAGAAGCTGCTTACTGTAACTGAGATATCACACATCAGAAATCAGAACACATAAGCTTATGGAACTAAGAAGCTGAGATCAGATCAGATCAGAAACAGGCTCTGCAGATACTGTGAGAAATGAATATGATTGGAGGAAAGCTTTAACATTTGGAGCTGATGAGAGAAAATAACTTCCTGTGCTGTTGAAATGCTAACTGCAGAAAGGCTGCCTTGCTCCCTCGTATTTCATCCATGGCTCTTACCAAAGGGGAAACCCTTCATAGATTCACCTACATTGCTCTTTACTTCTGTCTCCAAACTTGAAAGGAGGAAACCCTTCAAAACCCGTAGATAGACCAGAATACTTTTGTAGATCCTAGGTTTAGAGGGAACTGTTTTTCAATGAAAGCATTATGTAGCTCTAGCGCCCAACCAAGAAGGTAGAGCTAAAGATCACAGCCTTAAGGTTACTTTTTTGCTAAAAAAAAAAAAAAAAAAAAAAGCTTACACCCTTTCAGTAGCCTAGAGAAGCACAGAATCAATTTTCTTGAGCAGGAGGGTAGAGACGCACAGAAGAGGAGTGATGCCATCCAGCAGAGGACTCATAGCTTACCTGTTCCATAAAGAAACTATGAGAGAGTGAGTTGGAGCAATGTGGTGGCTGTGGCTTCTTCTATTGGAAAAACAGTCTAACCTGCCAAGTGGGTCAAGTGAGCCAGCACCAGCCCAGGAAGAGAGAACTGGAGGGGATTGGAGGTGTGTGCCACACATGTAACACATATAGAATTAATATAAAGAAAAAAATACAAAATAGTTTGGGGGACATAATAGAGATAGCCATGGGATCATAGATTTAGAACTAGGAGGGAATGTCACTGGAGGTCACTGACCTGGATACAAGTCCTGCTTTAGACATGTGCTAGTTGTGTGATCAAGGACAGATATCAGAGTTTTTGAGACCCAGTTTTTTTTTTTATTAACTTGGGGCAGTAGAACTTACGTTAAAGAAGCTGTTGTGAGGTTCAAATGAGGTAATTCATGTACTGACTTTTGCTATTGCGAGCCAAGTGGTATCAGACATAGCCATATGCAACTCCAGGGACCACATATAAAAATGTGTTTTTCTGTGTCTATGTGGCCCACTCCCAGAGACCAATTCAGGGACATGGGTCTTTGATGGTCAGATACTCACTTTGAGTAGTGGCTTCCTGATTCTCTTCTGACTTTTCAGCTGCTAAAGCTTTCTGGGCAAAGTCTGAACTTGCTTCTCCAGGGACCGTCACTGACTTTGAAATTATTTCTTCAGGGGCTTCTGGGTTGACTGTTGTTTCAAGAGGAGCCAAGGTGCTACTTTCAGCTGAAAACATAGATCGGCATCATTGACTTTGGGCAACTCAAATCTTACCCAATTTTATCAGAGGCTGAGATAAGACTGGACAGTAGATTGGAATTGAGGAACAGATCAGACTTCTCCCAGTAGCTGGGATATCTATGCAGAATTTGCCTCTGGGGATTTTCTCTATAGGTAGAGGGACGAATTTGAACCAAAATGTGGCCCAGATTTATAGAGGGAAGATCTGTTGGGCAAGTAGAATATGTCAGGCAGTGTCAGGAGGAGGGTCTGCCATTTATCCTTTTCCTGCCCTGATATTACCAGAATATGGAAAGGATATGGATGTTCATTAGTCTGGAAAATTTCTAATATGAGACTCCCAATGCCAACTCAGATCCAATCCTTAATTCAGTTTCTAATTTGTACACAAATCTTGGAGAGGCTCCAGAAGTCCATAGAGATGGAGATTTTCTCAGGATCCAGCCAATAATTCCTACTGACTGAATTTGGAGTCTTTCTGACTCCAAGCCCAGCTCTTTGCTCACTATCCCTGTAACTGCAGGCCAAATGGTATTTATTTATCCTTTCACTCATTCACGTCGCATTTCAACAGACACTCATTGAGAACCTACACTGTGGAAAGCAAGGTACACAGAATAATAACAATACACTCTTGACTTTAAGGAAGTTTGAATTAAGAGAGATAGGACATGAACATAAATAACTAAAATAAAAGCCGGATAAGATTAATTAAATATTGACTACAGTTCTTCACATTTCTATAGCATTTTACCCAGGGCAACCTTGTGAAGGAGATGGTGCAAGTGTTATTGTCTTCATTTCACAACTGGGAAACTAAGGCTTCAGAGAAGTTGTGATTTGGCCAGCGTTACAGGACCAGTGAAAAAGAAAGACTGGAATCTCCTGACAACCCAGCCTGGGCTTCTCCACTGTCTTATACGGTCTTTCAAGAGGGGTACAAAGAAAGCATGGTGGGAATACAGAGGAAGGAGGCTCATCGCTGCAGGAAGAGTCCAGGGAAAGATTCAGAGAGGAGGTAGCATTTTGATTGGACCATAAATGCAGGGTAGGATTTTTAGGTGGAGATGGTGGAGAGGGCGGGCAGGGCTGGTACATTCCATCAGGTAGAAGGAAATATGAGTTCAGGTAAGCACAGGAGCAGCTTGGAAAATATCAAATTGTCTCGTCCTACTCAACCACAAGTCATGTTTAGGGGATCTAGTAGGAAAAAACACCCTGAAAAATTACATTAGGGAGAAAAAAAGAAGGTGGTTCAGGGTTCGACTATTGAGTTTGGGTTTTATGGGGCATACAGAAGTGGACCATTGGGAATATTTGAGCAGGGAATTAATGTCATTGCAGGTTCCCAACCTCTCTTCTTTGATCTTGTGCTCTTTCCAGTTCTTTATGTTTAGACAAATCTGATCTCTCTTCCTCTCCACCTGGTGTCTCAACCTTACCTATATCTAACCTTCCCATACACTAGGATCCCAAGATTTCCACCCCATCTTGTCCTCCTTTCTTCTTTAGAGCAATACTTCCCTCTTCATGGAGCCTTTTACTAATTGATCCTTCTCAGTCCAGCTGTCCCCACTCCCACCCTCACCTAACCTCAGTTTTGATGTCCAGAGCCCAATTGAGGAGCTCTTGGTTCTGTCCTCATTTCTGGGTCTGAGTCTTGGCTGGGTGTTCTTTCCTAGTGTCAGATGGAAAGGAACAGGAGTGCAGAGCCAATCTCTTGCTCTCTTTGAATTCTTTGTTAGCACCCACTCCTCAGGGACTCAGGTCCAAAGGAAAGAAGGGACTCACCATTGTCTACGAGCTCTGGAGGTATAGTATCAGAGAGATTCTCTTCTGCAAAGAAAGGAACAGAAGCAAAAATCAAAAAGGAGGGAACTTGATCAGCTCCATTCTGAACTGAAGAGCAGACTGGAAGGAAAAGTTTCAGAAAAAAAGGTGTGATTAAAGGAATCATAAACCTCCCATCTGTCACATGTTGGCTTGCCAAGAAATTTTGCCTGATATCTAACCTGTAGGCAGTCAGTTAATAATTTGTGAAGCATCTACTATATGCCAGGCATTGTGCTAAGAAAAGGGGATACAAAGAAAGGAAAAAGGTAGTCCCGGCTCTCAAAGACTTTGAAGTCTAATGGGGGAGAAAACTATAAAACAAGCTAGATGCAGGGTAAATTGCAAATAATCAGGAGAGGGAAGGAAAAAGAATTAAGGAGGAATGGGTAAGTTTTCGAGTAGAAGGTTGAATTTTAGTTGAGAAGGAAGTCAGGGAAGTCAAGAAGAGATGGGGATGGAGAGAACTTCAGGCATGGAAGATAGCCAGTGAAATTACATGGAGTCAGGAGGAATATGAAAAAGCCAGTGTTACTCAATCATAGAATACATGATAGAAGTGTAAGGGGCAAGAAGACTTGAAAGGTGGGAGGGAGGCAGGTTATTTAAGGACTTTGAACACCAACTAAAAGATATCCTACTTAATCCTGGAGGTGATAGGGAGCCACTGGAATTTATTGAGTAAGGAGTTGACATGACCAGACCTATGTTTTAGGAAGATCTCTTTGATATCTGTGTGGGGGATGGATTGGACTGGGGAGAGAGTTGTGGGAAGTGGAACAACTCACACCCCATTGAAATAGTCCAGGCATGAGGAGGATGCTACCATCAGGGTAGTAGCAGTATCAGAGGAGACAAGGGGGAGTAGGCAAGAGATGTCACCTGCAGACATTCTGACCATAGCTAAGCTACTCCTGAGGTTGCACATCTCTATGAGGATGGCATTCTTCTGATTTTGGCTCATACCTTTCCAAAGAGAAGCCTTGTGGAAATGTGTGGAAAAGCATACACTTTCCTGGCAGGACATATAGGTGGCACAGTGGATAGATAGCCAGATTTGGAGTGAGGAAGACTCCTTATCCTGAGTTCAAATCTTGCCTCAGACACTAGCTGTGTGACCCTGGGCAAGTTTCTTAACCCTTTTTACCTCAGTTTCTTCATCTATAATATAAGCTGGAGAAGGAAATGGCAAACCACTTCAAGATCTTTGCCAAGAAAACCCCAAATGGGTTCACAAAGAATTAGACATGATTGAAAAATGATTATGTAAAATGTATTATGTAAAATAAGGTAGATACAGAATAAACTGGAAATAATCAGCAGAGGGAAGGAGAAAGAACTAAGGAAGACTAGGAAGGGCTTCCTGTAGAAGCTAGTATTTTAGTTGGGAAGGAAGAGAAGGAGATGAGAAGGGAAAGAATTCCAGGAGAGAAATCTTACATCAGGTCCCCTGCCTATTTACCAGGAGCTGTCCACAGAGTTAGAGGGTCTAGTAGTTCTTTAATCAATCAATTAACATTTATTAATCACTTACGTTGTCCCAGACACAGAAGATAGAAAACCAAAATGAAAGAACTGTTCTTCAAAGAGTTTCCATTCTATTGTAGGAAACAATCTATACATAATTTAGTATATACAGTATATCTGAAAAATACATTCAAAGGAAGAAGGGATGGATGCTAAGACCTGGAGAGGGAGGAATGAAGAAAGGTGGGAAGTTGAAAGTGGTGTTTGAGTTGAGAATTGAAAGGAAGAAGAAATTCTAAGAGGTAGCAGTGAGAAGGCATTCCAAGCAAGGGGAACAGCTAAGGCAAAGGCAGGAGACAGGAGATTGATTATTATTTTGACAAACAAGAAGCCAGTTTAGGTGGACAGTAGAATAACATATAATAGAGTTGAAAAGATGGGTTTTGGACATCTTGTGAAAAGCTTTAAATACTTTTTTTTAAATAGAAGAATATATATTTTATCCTAGAAACAATAGGGAATCATTGGAGTTTATAGGGGCAGGGTGACGGTAGGAGTTGAGGATGACATGGTCAGATCTGCACTTTAGGAAAATCATTGTGGTACCTGTATGGCTTACGGATTGGAGAGGGGAGAGAGTTAAAGTAGGCTTAGGTCAGACCTCTCTGAGGACTTAGGCTGAATCAAAGACTTAGGACCAGTCGGTGACAGTATGGAAAGCTCAATTTAATAATTTACTTTTCTGTAGGACTTTACAATGATAAGAGTTTTATGTTAATTATGTCATTTAGTATTTCTAACAACCCCAAATCTAGGCAGCACATTGTTAGTCCTATTGTACTGTGAAGAAAATGGATGCCTAAGAGATGTCTGATGTTTCAAATTTCACAGGCCTTGATCCTGGGCTCTATCCAATCTTCTTCTCCGTGGCCATGCTCCTTGTTTGGCAGCCTGTGGGTCTCAGGGACCACTCAGCCTTAATAAGGTTAAGAGCTATGGCAGAAACAACACGCACAATGATTACAAATATGTAAATGGAAAAGACAGTGGTACCAAGTCATTTTTGATGACGTGTGTAGGCTATAGCGTCACTATTACAAAACTAATATCCTAAAGTTATTATTAAAACTATTATTAATAAATGGCATTTCTGCTTTAAGAGGTTATTGCACTAGACCAAATGGCTTTAAAGTCCCTTCCATCCTTTTCTTTTTATGACTCAAAAACTAGTCTTAGGAGCAGAAGCATGGTGAGTGCTCATATGACCCTGATAAGCTGCTGCCTCATACAGGAGATAGAATTGAGGAAGGCTGAGTCTCGGGCTTCTTTGGGGGTGACAGGTCTCTGCTGGAAGTCATACTCACCACCACAGACAAAGGCACCAGCCAGAGTTGCTAGGATGAGAACTCTGAGGAACTTCATCATTGCAGAGGAGATATAGAGAAGTTTTCTGAGCCAGAGGAAGAGGTGCTGATGAGGCTACCCACCTGCTTGTATCCTTTTAACGATACCAGCAGCCAATGGGAGTCAGGCTGCAGAGGTAGATCCCTCCTCCCTCTGCTCCCACGCCTACCACCTCCTTCAAATGTCACATGCTAAGTCAACAAGGGAAGGGTAGGGGCAGGTGCCTGACTTTCTTGGCCAACAATGTTGTCCTCTTCCATGTGACTTTGATGTCATTCTCTCTCTGTTTCAAAACTCATCTATACCTGGCACATGGAGTCAATTAACGTTTTTAGGCCTAAGCCTATCCGTTATAGATAGAGGGAGACTGCTCATTTGTCACTGTTATAATGGGAGGTCCACTGGTGTAAGAATCTTTCTAGTGGCCAGAAAGATGACCTTGAGAGTTCAGATTGTCTAGCCCCTTGTCTTCTAATGGGACTCCCCCTATTCGTTCTAGACTGAGAAAAGGAGTTAGAAGTTCTCCCTGAGAAATCAGGATTGAGTTTGAGGGTCAGGGAATCAGACCTTGACTGCTCCCTTAACAGTGTCATCCAGACTAAAACAGGCCCAAATGTTCCATTGATCTCTGACTTGTGGGCACCAAGGAGCTTTGGTGTTCCTTGGTCAAGGTCCATGCTATGGGTGGCTAAATTGGGGGTTTCTAGCTCCCAATCTCATAAAATTTTCCTGGGTTTTAGGGCCAGGCATTTCAATGAAGGCCACCTCAGACAAAAGCTTGAGGAATTATTCACATGCAGTCATTATCTCTTATCAGTTAATAATTACATTTCTAAGGCAATCTGTTTATTGTTGAAAGATTCCCTTTCAATAATATGGATAGTACTGGGGTTGTGGGCAGGATGTAGAAAGGGCCCCAGCAGCCTTCCTAAAATCCTTTTGACAACATCTTTCTTTCTTCTTCACTGAAAAATAGCATGGCTTTAGTGGGAAAGGCCAGTCAGAAGCCCTTCTTCTACCTCAGCAATAGCCTCTCACCAGAGATGAGTTTAGTAAATCTCATTCTCCTCTTGGTCTCAGTCTCTTCCTCTTGAAAACCATAGGCTTGGGCTGGATTTTCTCTTAATTCTATCTATCTATGACATTTATGATTTTATGTTTACTTCCTGTGCAAAGTTTTGCTCAGATTAGTGTTAAGTCCCCCAAGACTTCATTACCTTAAGGTAGAGAGCTCAGAGGCCTGCTGACGGCCAGGGATCTCACTGACCATTCTCTATGCATAATTCATCAAGTAGACTACAGTTTCAGTTATACCCTGGGTCCCTGAGAAGAAGTGGTAGAGACGGAAGCAACTGCTAGGTGTGTACCTATAGCGGAAAGATTCCAGACAAGCTGAGATCATACAGGTCATTTCAAGTATCCTCTTTCCTCCAGAGAAGATGTCCTTTCATCTCTCTGATCTGCTCTGGATTCAAGACAGTGGATATATGATTATCTAGAAAAGAATGACAGAGAAGGGATAGGTGGGAAATACCAAAATTTTGAGAGATATAGATGATAAGGCAGATTGTTTATCACTGGCTTTAGATATATGGTACAGGATCAGGGAATGTGTGTGCATGTGTGTGTGTATGTGTGTGTGTGTGTGTGTGTGTGTGTATGCGTGTAGAGAATGGAGTTTTTCTGTACTTGATGGAATTGAGTTCTTGAGAAATTTGAGATGAGTTTATCTAGTCTCAAAGGATTCTACCCACCCTGCACTAAAGAACTATGTTCTAGAGTACTTCTAAAACTGCTGTTTATATCATGGCTAGTCATTGCACTGATCAGAGTTTTACATCTTGCAAAATTGTCTGTCTTTTAAATGTAGTTGCCAATGTCTAAATTGTTCTCCTAGTTTTGTTCGCTTCACTCTATATCACTTCATACAAGTCTTCCCTGGTTTCTCTGAAATTGTATCTTTCATTATTTCTAATAGTATTACATTATATTGATATATCAAAATTTGTCCTGTCATTCCTTAATTGATGGGTACTTTCTCTCTTTTTAGTTCGTTGTCACCATAAAAAGAGCTGCTATAAATATTTTTGTTCAAATGAGTCCTTTTCCTCTTCTTTCATCTCTTTGGAGTATAGAACTTATAATAGTATCACTGGATCAAAAGGCATGCACAATTTTTGGGCATAGTTCTAAACTGCTTTGCAGAATGGCTGCAGCAGTTTTGTTTCAGTAAAAGTCCATTAATTTACCCATTTTCCCACAGTTCTTACAAAATTTACTGTTTTCCATTTCTCCCTTCTTTGTCAATCTGATGAGCGTGAGGTGGTACATGGTATTTGCTTTAATTTGTATTTCTTTAACTACTAGTGATGGAATTTTTTTTGTATTCCTTCTTCTGAAAACTGCCACTTCATATACTTTGACCCTTTACCAACTGGGGAATGACTCAGTATCATAAATTTGAATCAAATTCTTATATATCTTGTAAATGAGACCTTTACCAGAGAATCATGCTGCAAAGACTTTTTTTCAAATTTGTTTCCCTCCTATTTTAGCTGCATTTGGTTTTCTTTATTCAAAAACTTTTACATTTTATGTAATAAAAAATTTCCATTTATCTTCTGTGAACTTTTTGTCCCTTGTTTTGTCATGAGCTCTTTCCCTATCCATTGATCCAAAAGGAAATTTCTTCCTTGTTCCTCTAATTTTGTTTGTGATGTGACATTTTATGTCTAAGTTTACACATCATTTCCAGGATATAGTCACCAATTCCCTTTAGACATTGACAGGTCCATGAGGCTCAAAGCATACTAGGTTTATTTGTAGTTCACGTGAAAAGATATAACTCACATAATAGACCCTCAAGAATAGCCTTACCCAAGGGCAACTGTACTACAAGTGGTCTGCATTAGGAAGAACTTTGACTCTGGAATCAGAGAGACTATGTTCAAATCCTGGCTTCGTCTCTTTCTACCTGTCTTGACTTTTATTATCTATAAAATGAGAAGTTTGGACATATGTTGTTGCTGGGTCATTTCCAACTCTTTATGACTCTATTTGGGATTTTCCAGGGTGAGATACTGGAGTGGTTTGCCATTTCCTTCTCCAGCCTATTTTAAAGATGAGGAAACTGAGACAAACAGGATTAGGTGACTTGCCCAGGATCACACAGGAAGTATCTGAAGCAGATTTGAACTCTTGAAGATGAGTTTTCCTGACTCCAGGCCCAGTATTCTATCAAGGGTGTCACCCAGCTGCCCAGGTTGAACTAGCTATTCTGTAATGACCCTTCAAAGCTCTTAATCAAAAATCATGACTCACACAGCTGTGACTAGTGGTTCCCCATGTCATCCCCAAGATGACACTTTTGTCATCTTGCTTTGTTCAGTTCTCACTTCCCACAGTATTCCTCAAAATCCACCTTAATAGTGGTCATTCACATTGTCATGGGACCAACACTCTTCTTCTGGCACATCCCTCTCTCAATAATGGGAATGCATCTCAAAACTCAGCTAGAGACCATAGTACCTTTGTTTCTCTGAAGCCTTTTCTTGTCTTGTCAATCTTGTGGTCCAATGCTAGAAAATAAACTAAAACTAAACTAGGAATTTGGTGGCATTACAAATTTGTTAGGAGTAAATAGCCAGGGTAGACCAAAAAGTGAATTTTCTCTAAGTGTAAAGGGTTCAGAATGAGGAAGGTGAAAATTTTTTTGTACTTAAAAGTGGTTAGATCCACTTGGAGTATCATATGCAATTACTCCCATAGAGATGAGGAAGGCAACTGGTGAGTTAAAATTTTCAAAAGAGGATAAAGGGTCTTGAAATCATGTAATATAAGAAATGGTTAATGAAGATGAGGATGTTTATCCTGCAAGGGGAATAAGACCAATTTTTTCAAATATTTGAAGGGCTTTCATGTGGAAGAGGGATTAATCTTATTTTCCTTGGCCTCAAACAGCAGAATTAGGAGGAAAAGGTGAAAGTTACAGATTTAAGGAAAGCTACTCTAAAGAAAATTGTCCTAATAATTAGAACTGTGTAAAAATGCACTGGGAAACTTCAACAGTTAGTGAGCCCCCCATCATTTAAAATCTTCAAATAGAGAGGAGATGCTTGTCAGGAATATTGTAAAGGAGATTCTGTCCATGCATAAATCAGATTAGATGCTCTCCAAGGCCCATGCTGGGTCCAAAGTTTTATGTTCTTTGGTTCCTGATGTTCATAAGTGAAAAGAGACAGGAGTAGGGATGTCTAGCGAGGATGGGAAGATATTTTCCAGAGAGATGGCATCAGGGAAGATGTGATAAAGCAATCTTGTCCCAAAGCAAAGGGATGGATCTGACTGTCCTCTTCTATTTTACCCTGAACTCTCATCCCCACTTAAAGACAATTTAAATTAAATTAAAATGCATTTTAGGAGGTTTTGTTTCTGTAGTTTTCAGGACAGGGGGTTTCATAGTGCCATAGTATAGACCATCCAACCTCAATGGCCCCTATGTTCCAAACTCTCAACTCCTGGCTGCCTGTCCCCTCAGTTTATAGCAAGGAATTTGGGGGCTCTCCTAGCTTACAATAACACATCAACAGTTTCATCCATCTTAGTCACCTCTCATCTAGAGCTAAAAAGGAGGAGACAATTAATCCGAGGCTTCTTTGGAGCATTGGAATTGAAGGGTGGCATAGCCTGGGCTTCAAATGGCTCTCTGTCTATAATCTTTAATAGGAGATTGAGGCTATACCTCAGGAAATATGTTCCTGTTGATGCTCACCTCCTGAGTAGGTGAATGATGGAGTCCTTTTGTTGACATGAGGTAGACTCCATATTTCCCTTTGCTACAATAACCCTTCTCATTTCCTCCTCTTCTTCAATAGTGTCCCTTTTCAAATTCATCTACTCTTCTCCATTGTATATAAAGTTCAAGTGAAATTAACTGAAAGATTTCGAGGATTTAGAATTAGAAGACAGATTCTCAATTATTTAGTCTGAAACCTGAATTTTTTAAAGTTTTTTTTGTTTTTTAATATTTACTCCATAAATTTTAAATTTTCCCCTCTCCCTTCCACTTCTTCCCCAAGATAACCTGTAATCTGACATAAGCTTTACATATATATTTCTATTAAACATATTTTCACAGTCATGTATGGAAGAATTATAACAAATGAGAGAAATCATGAGAAAGAAAAGACAAAACAAAACAAAACAAAAAACAACATAGTCTACTTTTCTCTCCTTTCAGACTCCATAGTTCTTTCTCTGAATGTGGATGGCACTTTCCATTGGAAATTTTTTAGATCCTTGCATTTTTGAAGGGCTAAGTCTATCAAAATCAGTCATTGAATACTGTGGCAGTTACTGTGTACAATGTTCTGCTGATTCTGTTCACTTCACTCAGCATCAGTTCATGTAAGTCTTTCCAGGCTTCTCTGAAGTCCTCCTGTTCATCATTTCTCATAGCACTTGTTCAGCCATTTCTTAATTCATAGGCATCCATATTTTGGCTACTACAAAGAGAGTTGCTATAAATATTTTTGTACATGTGGAGTCTTTTCCCATTTTTATGATCTCTTTAGGATATAGCCCTAGAAGTGGTATTGCTGGGTCAAAGGGTATGCACATTTTATAGCCCTTTGGACATAGTTCTAAATTACTCTCCAGAATGGCTGGATCCGCTCACAGCTCGACCAAAAACAAATCAGGGCTCCAACTTTCCCACAGCTCCAACATTTATCATTTTCCTGTTATGTCCATCTGATAGGTGTGATGTGGTCCTCGGACTTGTTTTGATTTGCATCTCCCTATTCAATAATGATTTAGAGCATTTTCACGTGACTATAAGAGAGCTTTAATTCTTTCCTCTGAAAACTGCCTGTTCATATCCTTTGACTATTTATGAATTGCGGAGTGACTTGTATTACTTTAAATTTGTCTCAGTTCTCTATATATTTTAGAAATGAGGTCTTTATTAGAGACACTAGTTGTAAAAATCCTTTCTCAGTTTTCTGCTTCCTTCCTAATCTTGGTTGCATTGGCTTTGTTTGTACAAAAACTTGTCAATTTAATGTACCAAAATTATCCGTTTTGAATTTCATAATGTTCCCTATCTCTTTTTTGGTCATAAATTTCTCTTTTCTCCATAAATCTGATAGATATGCTATCCCTTGCTCCCCTAATCTGTTTATAGTATCAGCTTCTATATCTAAGTTGTGTACTCATTTGGTTTTCATTTTGGTATATAGTGTAAGATGTTGATCTATGCTGAGTTTCTGCCATACTATTTTCCAGTTTTCCCAGAAGTTTTTCCTCAAATAGTGAGTTCTTATCCCAGAAGCTGGAGTCTTTGAGTTTATTAAACAGTAGATTGCTATAATCCTTGACTACTGTGTCTTGTGAACCTAACATATTCCACTGATCTACCCCATCTATTTCTTAGCCAGTACCATGTGGTTTTGATGATTGCTACTTTATAATACAATTTAATATCTAGTATGGCTAGGCTGAACCCTGAATTTTACAGATGGACAAATTAGGTCAAAATTGGAAATGAGACTTGCCCAAAGTTTAACATCTAAGCTAGTAAGCAACAGAATTGGGAATTGAACATGGTCTCCTGATTCTAGGCAACAAAGTGGTGCTGTAGTGGGTAGAGAGTAAGGGTAGTAAATAGACACTACTGAAAATGACTCAACAACAATACGTTGCTTTCCTGGTTCTGCATCAGTTCCACTAAGTGAATGATTCTATTAATTCTTCATATTCATCATTTCTTCCAGTGGAGGATAATTCCATTGCACTCATATTATACAACTTGGATAACCAGTGCCCAACAAAATGATAACTGCTCATTTTATTTCTAGTCCTTTGCTACCACCAAAACATGCTACTATGAATAGTTTGGGACATAGGGAATCTTTCTTTGTAGTTTTGCTGGTTATAGCTAATTTGTACTGCTTGTTCAACTTTATGTCTTTTCATTACTCAATCACTTAAGTCCAGTTCACAGAGATCTTAGCCATAACTAGGATGAGATAATCAGGCTTTGGTCCAAGACCACAAAACTTAGAAGGGAGTACTTCTTTCTTGTTAGCTGAATACCCTGCTCTCTCTTGTTATTGTGTAATTTCTCCCTTTGCTTCCTCTTTGGGTTTGGAGATTTGACGTAGGGTGCGGGAGGTGTTCACTGATTTTGCTATTAGAGGAGAGGATCAAGGCTGGGCTCTTGAGAACATGAAACATATCATCTTCCCTCAGTGTGACTACCTCTCCCTGGGTGGTCACAGAAAAGCTACCCTCTGAATTAGTGAAGGTGGAATCCCAGGCTTTCAGCAACCCAACACACCCTACTTCCTGCCACTTTTGTAGTGTACAGCTTCATGTAGTCATTTCCTTTGATTAAAGCTTAAAGCTTTGATAAGGCCCTGATGGCGCCCCAGTCATCTACGGCCCTGATTGATGACGAGTGGTGTCACACTGATCCTGTCTATTTCACCTCTTCAGAGATTCCCTGTAACCTGAAGAATAAAGATATCAGATGACATTTGAATAGCACCCTGAGGTTTCCAAAGCATTTTTCATACATTATCTCATTTGATCCTCAACAATTCCTGGATGTTGGTTCTGGTAGAATACTAATGTTATGGAGGAGGAATTTGAGACCACTGCAACTAAGTGAATTTTCAATGGTTACATGTACAGTATCAGACCCAGGATTTGAAGCTAGGTCATTCCTGACTTTAAGTTCAATACTCTTTCCATTAGATGGTGTTTCCTCTCTCTGTCTGGGCTATAGTTCTCTGACGTACTACTCCCCACCATCTCCCTCACAATTCAGTTGCTGTTTCCCTGCTACTGTTCCTAAGATTTCTGTTTTTCTGTACATCTATTCCTTTATGTCTCTCACACGGGTTTTTCTTAGAGCTGTGTTTCTAGACCTACAATCTAAATCTAGTAATTCTTCCTTGTTCTCCTGACTCCTATTTTTCCTTCAGAAGTATCCTTTAGCATTTTTACCTTTGAATCCAAGAGTACTTAGTCCTTTTGGAGCAGAGGTGATAAATGTTTAATAAATAGCTCTCCAGAAAAAAAAATATGCACAGCACACTTTTAAGTTTAATATATATGATCCATATTTTCTCTATCACATTTTTAAGTCTAGAAATCAACAAAACAATAAATCAAGCCATGATTTATAGTGTTTTCCAACTCGTAGGTATAAATACTGATACTGAAAATTTAACAATTGGCTCTCAAGAACCTCTGCCAGTTGGTACTAGCATATTGCCTGTCTTGGTCCCTATTCAGCAAACTTCCTGATTCCTTATTTAACAAATTGAAATGGCAAACTGTGGGATACCACATGACCAGCTCTTTTCAACCTTAAAGCACTATATAAATTCTATAATGATGATATTTGTTGTTATTCTTATTTCCGGGATCAAACATAAGAATCTCCTGTTTGTCTTTTAAAGCCTTTTAAAATCTGGCCCCTTTCTACCTTTAGTCTTCTTTGACCTCTTTCCCTTCCTGCACTTGGTGATCCAATGATCTGGACCTTCTTTATTTTTTGGACAAGATACTCTATCTCCAGACTCCAGGTATTTTCTTTGGCCTTAGAATGCTCTCCTTCAACTTTGTCTCCTGACTTCTCTGTCTCCCTTCAAGTCCAAGCTAAAATCCTACCTTCTACAAGATCTTCCTAGTCCTGCTTAATGTTAATGGATTCCTCGTGTTGATTATCGCCAATTTATTCTTTTTGAGATCTCTTTCAAGAGGCAATTGGTGAATTCTTTCAGTTTCTCTTTTGTTCTCCAGTTCTACGATATCAGGGCAGTTGAAATATGACGTCTAAGCTCTTTTTTCTGTTGTTCTTCATTGCTTTCAGATAGTCCAATAATTCTTACATTATCTGTCCTTGATCTATTTTTCAAGTCAGTTTTTTTCCAATGAAATATTTCACAATTTGTTCCATTTTTTATTCTTTTGATTTTGTTTTATTGCTTCTTTTTTATTTGTAATTTTTATTTAAAATTAAATGCAACGTAAGAAAAGAAACAAACTTAAATACTAAAACAGTGCAAAAGAAAAAAAAGCATTGCCATGTGCACAACAGAACATGAGACAGGATTCAAATTATGTGGTAATAAATTTCCATTTCAAGAAAGCCTATATAGTAAATACTATGCATTGTTGAGAGCTATCTATCTTTTCTTTCTTTCCTTCTAAGTTTTCTTTTGTTCTCTGCTGTATACTTCTTGCATGATTCTTTTCTCCTTTTCCAGAAGGCATAATTAAGCACACACATCTATATATGCATGCATATACACATATATGTATACATACATGTGCACACATGCATGTACATGTGCCTGTATGTGCGCACATGTGAACACATACATGCATATATGCATGCAAATAGAGATAAATACACAAAGATATATGCATATATATATGAACACACAACCCTAGATACATACACTTACATATAAACATACTTAGATATTGATAATCATAGTTATATATAGACATATACATTCATATGCATGTATGTAAGACTGTACTGTACTTATTTATTCTCTGTTTCTCTGAGGGTGGATAACCTCTTCCTTCATATGACCAAGTCTTTCCATATTTTTCAAAGTCCACCAACTCATCATTTCCTATTCCACAGCAATATTCCCACCTTATACTGTCTAATTGTTTCAAATAGTCCAAAACAATGTTGATAAATATGACTGGCACAAAGTGTAGTTTCCCTACTTTTCTCTTTTAATTAAATCTATTTTAGGTTTAACTTTGTCTGAGATCATGATTATCACCCCTGAACCTTTCTCCCTAATAAGGTCTACTACAGATCTTTTTTTTTTATGTTTGTCTGCATCTCTTATTTCTTACCCCTCCTGATTCCCCTATTTACCTCTACTGGCTACCTTGTCCTCCTATTACTTAACTTACCCTCTCCAAAGATCCTTCCCTTCCCTTCCCATTCCCATTAATCTAAACACCTTTCTACACTCACCTGTAACCTATTTCCTCACCCCCTATCTCTATCCTACCTTAGTATCATATTTCTTTCTTAATTTAGATTTTTATACATAAATACAGACATATACGTATATATGTATGTACACACACACACACACACACACACACACACACACACACACACAATTCCCTCTTGAATCCGTTCCTGATGAAATTACTAGAATTACCAGTCCTTCTTCCCCATCTAATTCCTCTGTGTTGGTTCTCCCCCTTGCACCTCATTCATATAAACAAATTATTCTTTTTAGCTGTTCCTAAATGATTATACTTTTAAAAAACACATTACACTCACATCTACCCCAATCTTTCTTACAAACTGCCCAATTACCAAAAACAATCTTAGACAAATATTTTACATTTTATATACATAAAGGGTAAATAGTCTGTCCTTATTGAATTCCCTATAATTTGGCTTTGAAATGTATCTTATATTTCTCTTGACACTTGTATGTTAAATCTTCTGTTAAGTTCAGGTTTTTTTAAATTCTTAAAGTCTGACTCTTCATTAAATGTTCAAATTTTTTGCATTCATGATTATGCTTAACTTTACTGGGCATTATATTTTCAGTTGGAACTCTAGTTCTTTTGTTCTTTGATATACAGTGTTCCAAGACCTGTGGTCTGTTAGTGTTGTTGTTGCTGGATCTTGTGTGATTCTAATTGTGGCACCACCATACCTAAACTTTTTTCCTTGTTGTTTGTAATATTTTATCCTGGAGCTGGAGGTTTCAGAATTTGACCATGATATTCCTGTGGGTTTTCCTTAAAGGATCGCTTTTACGTGGTGATGGATGAATTTTTTCTGTTTCTACTTTCCCTGCTTGTTCTAACGCTTCAGGACAATTTTCTTTAATTATTATTAATTATATATTTAATAATATATCACTAAATATATTTATTATTTAATAATTATTAAATACTAAATAATTATCTAATTATAATATTATTGTTTAATTGTATTAAATACAACTTAATTATTATCATCTTATTATTGTATCAAGATTCTGTCCAATTATTCTTATGTTTTTTCTTCTTGAGCTGGTTTCCAGATCAGTTGTTTTTCTTATGAGATGTTTCACATTTTCTTCTATATTTTCATTTTTTTATATTTTGTTGTTATTATTCCTTAGTCTCTATATGTTTGCTAGATTCCTCTGATTTTCAAGGAGTCATTTTCTTCCTTTAAGATTCTGAATCTCTTTTTCTAATTGGTTGACTTTCCATAATCTTGTTTTTCTTGGATTGTTCTTATTTTTTTAAAGTTTTTCCTCAAGCTGTTTCATTTGATTTTTAGTCATTTTAAAGTTCTTCTATGAATTCTTTTTGGATAGATTATCATTTCTTATCATTCTACCCTTTGTGGCAGAAAATAGTTTCTTTGCTTTAGTATCCTCCCCTAAAAATGAACTCCTGTCTCTACCACCATAATAACCTTCTATAGTTGGATGCTTTCTCCTTTGCCTGCTCTATATTTTTTAATTTGTAGCCTCTTATTATTGCCATAACCTTTAGTCCTGAGGTATAGGGGATGAGAGTCTCTGGCTTCAGATTCTTCTTCAGTTGTCCCCTCTGGCCTGGAACTGAAACCAAGAACTCTACCCTCCCATAAGTGCCCACAGCCAGTGTCCCACTGCTTCTGCATTCCCTGGGAGTGTGCTGGTTCCTTCTCACCCAGGACCAGGTCTTGGCAGCACAGCTTGTTCCAGCATTCCTTTACAATGGATGTTACCTCAATCTTTCCCCATTCTGACATCCAACTGATCACACTGTCCGGAGGTGAAAATTCCAGTGACTGGAGCCAAAGCTACCTTCCAATTCAGCCCTAGGGCTCACCACTTGTTGTTTCAAGGGAACTAACCTGGAGGTGTTAACTCTTCACAGGGACCAAGTCTTGGTCCTGGGATTTTTCTTTGAATGTTCTCTGGTTGTCCCAGGAGGACCACTGTTCTGTCCCAACTCTTGTTTATTTTTGCTACATTATGTTCACCCTGAGGTACTATTTTGTTTTGTTTGTAGAGGATTCTGTAGAATTTGGAATTTTCTGACCTATTCTGCCGTCTTCCCAGAGAATCCTCTCCACTATGGTGAAAGTACTACGGTAACTTTCTATGGTCAGGTTCTTTTTTTGTTCTTTTTTTTTCCAGCCTGCTTCCTGACATAACTTCATGCAAAGTTGGGCTCTGTTCATAGAGGGGAAGGGGACACTGTCCCAAGCTTCAGGCCTCTCTTGCTGCTGCTTTCAGGGCTGAGCAAGTGCCCCATTCCTTCTTTAATCTTTCCTTTTCTTTCAATATAATTTAGCAAAACCCAATTTTTTTGTTACCTGTAATTTCCCTTGCTCTTTCTGGGCTTCAGTATAGTTGACACTATTTTGATAGGTCCATGGCATGTGCTTATGTTCATCAACTGTTACCTGGCTTTTTTTCCACCTTCTGTAATACTTCTGTTAAAAATCTAGGTTGACTGCTAAGGCCCCTGGGTATCCGTATAAGTCTCTTCAGGTAAATTTGATTTTTCTTCCTCATTGAAATGATTTCCCTTTGTGTCTCAAGAAACTAATTCTTGAGCAATTCCCATTCCTTGACAGTCAACTTCCCCTGTAGCACTTTAGTTTATGGGTACATATCAGACTATGACCAAATTTCATCTCTTTGTCTAGGAGAGAATCTTTATCCCACTTTACCCCAGGTTTCCCATTGTTTCCATTGCAGCAAAATTTTTCTGCCTGTAGGTAACAATCAGAAGAAGAAGAAGAAGGAGAAGGAGAAGAAGAAGGGAGGGAGGGGGCAGGAGTTTCTGGAAGCATGTCATTACACCTATATAATGTGCTGTCCCAGGTCTTTTATCTGTTTTTCAAACTCCTCTTCCATCTTTTATAGGTGGTCTATAGTATACTTTTCATTGATGACTTATTTCTTTGTTCCTTTAGGAAAAATTTAGTGCCTCTAACAACCTGGAATGTAGAAAAGTTTTCTTCAAATTTCTTCTCCTTCTCCTTCAGGAAGGAGACCTGACCACAGACAGATACTTTGTCCAGGTGGTTGTGGCAGAATTAAAAAAAAATCATATACAATGTAAGACACTGATCATTTTTCCTTATTTTCACTACAGTTTTTTAGCCCTGAAACAAAACAAAACATCTATTTGTTAGTATTGCATATCATCATTAAGCACCAGGTTAGAAGATTGATTACAGGTATAATTCGTATCATTTATCATCACCTGATAACCAGACAGTTTCATTCAATTTCCTTTCCTTAGTGTCAAAAACTTTACAGCATCACATACCTCCCTCTTCGGGCTTATGCCTATATGTTTCATCATGTTTCCTCATCCACCATCCAGTCTATTATACCTGTCCTCTCCTCACTTTCTAGCTGCACTAGTGCCCTGTAGCTTGCCATTCAGAAATTCATTTGAAAAACTTGTCTCAAATAAAAATGGTATTGAAACAGTGAGAATAATATATTTTGTATGATAATCTGTATCAAATTGCTTGCCTTTTCAAGAAGGAGAGTGGGGGGAAAAAGGAAGAAGATAATTTGGAACTAAAATTTTTTAAAAATGAATGTTGCAATCATTTTTACATGTAATAGGAAAAATATTAAAAATCTAAACATTTCATATAAGAAACATTGGGGATGCAGTTTGCTGTATTTTTTCAAATATTGGAACCACACCAAACAAATCAGGTAGTCTGGAACTTTATGAAATGTAATTGCCAGTGAATTTTATTCTCCATCATATGTAATGTTAATTCTCATAAAAGACCCAAAACTTGTTACCAAATCTTGGGAAGATGATTAGTTAATCAAGATGACTTTAAGCTTCCTTCCAGAAATTGATAAACTGGCCCATAATATGCCCTTGAATACCTTGATTGATTTACTGATTGATAAGTGAGAATTCATGGGAAAGAGTCAATGTATTGAAAAATGAGTATGCAGCCTAAAATAAACTAGAATTAAAATACTCAACCTAGCATAATTTTATTCTCATTTAATGATATATGAAAGCTTATCAACTTAACTTAACATTTAATGATATATGAAAGCTTAGCAACTTAACTTTTGAAAATAATACTGTGGCTTTTGGGGGGTAATTTCCTTAACCACTCAGAAATGGCTTGATAACTTACGATTACTTGTTTGTGCAATTATTTTTTCCAGTGACTTTATTCTTGTCTGCCTATTCTGAATTCACTGTATCATGTCTGATTATAAAAAAGGGGGGGATTAGAATGATATAGTTAAAAAAAGCCTTATACCAATAACATAATGGCCACTCATATCTGTCTATCACTATGGCTTTAATCAGAATGTATTTGTACCTCTGAAAAAATGTGTGAGTACTGGGATTAATTAGCTGGGCAGTGTCAGATGTCAGGAAATACTATTTTAATTTTGAAAAAAGTCATGGCTGGAGCCATTTTATACAGGTAAGTCTTCAATTTCATTGAAGAACATATACTAAGATTTATTTTAAAAAATTTTTAAAGTCCTCAATTTCACCATATTTTATCCCAAATTTAATCTGTGAACTACTTTGTTAGTGCATTCCTCTTTGAATCATCTCTAATTCCTATCAGTCTTATTTTCCGTCTAGAATTCTTTTTCTCTATTGTACTTCTTTTCTCAAAAACTTTTACTTCTGGAATGATGCCTCTAATGGTAGTTTTTCATAATTACCTGAAAGGTGACACATGTCATGACACATCTTAGGAAGTAGTTGTTACCTCAAGGAGGATTATCCCAAGAATAGACTCGGAAGAAGCTACCACTATTTTAGAATGGCGGTGGGGTAGTGGTGGTGGGGGGAAATATTAAATACCTGCTCAGCTACTTACAAAAGTTGCAAAGGAAAAGAAAAGCTGTTAAACTTTCAGTAACCAAAACGTGAAGTTATAAGTCACTGTGATTCAAAGAGAACTATTAATTCAATATGAAAACAAACAGGATTTCACTAGCTGCAATTCTTTCAAATATTTCTTTCATTTAGTGAAAGAAGTCTCCCAACATGAACACTGGCCTTATAGTTTCAGTGTGCAGTAAGTGGAAAAGGCAAAGATTTGTTTCATCCATTTGCTCAAATCTTATGGTATCAGTTGTACCTAGAAAAATGAAGGAAATCATAATACCTCTAATTCTGAGGTAGTTATAACTGTCACATGGACCAAGAAATGTCCAGCTGGAATAACAGAAAAACCATGACAGAGTAGCATTACACACACACACACACACACACACACACACACACACACACATACACACACACATGCACACACATGCACCAGGTAGGAGAGAATATTCTGAATGAAAGTATGATCTCCTGATCAAACATCACCAACATGTCAAAAAAGAATGGGGGCTAGATTTGCCAGTTATGAGGTCATTGATGGTTTTCTGGTAAAGATGGCAGTATGAAAATTTACAGCCGAATTAACTCCTCTAAGGAACTTGCCAGCAAAGACTTAAAAGAATATCAAATAAAATAATGAGTAAAACTGAAAGGAAACACCAGTAAGCATGTCCATTAACTACAGAACTACACAAGAAGCCAGTCAGAAAATTGTAGACACTGTGTTTGGGAATATTCAAGCTGGAACATTAATCCAGCCTGATCTTTGGTATTGGAACTTAAAGATATGGGATCTGGACTCAGGCTTGTTGGACCTCCAGGAGGGCAGCTTGTTTTAAGTCACTATGTGGAGTGACCATGCATGCATTCATGCATGCATTCATGCATGTGTTGTCAGAATCTTCCAAGAGTCCAGAAGCCAACTCAGTCTTTAATATTATGTTAGAGCAGATACAGAAGGAAAAATAAAAAGTAAAACAAACAGACAAACAATTCCTAGTAGGTTGAGAGATGACAAAGCAGCTTATGGGTAACCTGTGTCCAAGGACTGCCCAGAAACCTGAAATCAGGTGATGACAAGGCAGCTTATGGGTAACCTGTGTCCAAGGACTGCCCAGAAGCCTGAAATCAGGTGTGATTTATGATATAAAGTGGGTGTACCAGATTATCAAAGAGGTAGAGACAGGTAAAAATGCTCAGAGAAAAATCAGTGATTTTTCAGTAATTTCTAATATCTAGTCTGGACCAGTTGATTGGAATTCTTTCGTGTGCAAAAAAAGGGAAAGAGTTATGTGGCTGAGGCCAGCCTTCATATTAGGCACTAGGACACAGAGGTAAAATTCAGACATTTGTCAAGTGGATAGGGCCCTCTCCAGGTCTAGTACATTGTGCCAAGCCAGAACTGTGTAGGAAGGGGGCAGTGGTGTGTGCCAGGATACAGCCATTGAATGCAGAACTGTGTCTGGGTAACAGATGGGGAGCAACAGGGAATCCAGACTGCGAGGAAAATAACCAGGAAAAGTCATCCCATCTATCTAAGAGTATATGTGTGTGGGAGCAGAACTTGACCTTAGTACAAAGTCCTAATTTAAGAGGTAGTGCTAGAGTGAGGACTACAGAGGAAAAAGTCTGATTACAATGATGAAATACTATGGTTAAGATACAGGGCTAAGAGGGCAAAGGCGAAAAAAAAAACCAAAGTAAAAAAAAGTACACAGCAGAGAACAAAAGATCTCACAAGAAGACAAAGAAAAGATGGACAATTTTCATCACATTGTATATTATTTATCATACAGGCTTTCTTGAAATGAAAATAAATGGTTACATAGTTTAAATCATCTCCCATGTTCTGCTATGCACATGACATGCTTTTTTTTTCTTTTTAACTTTATATTTAACTTCTAATGTCTAAGTTTATGATATGTTTTTGTTTCTTTTCTCTATACTGTATTTGTGTTCTGGCATTCAAGTATAAAATAAAACAAATAAAAACATTTTTAAAGCATAAAAATGAATAAAAAACAAATTAAAAAAGATACAGGGTTAAGAAAACCCTGAGGTAAACCCATAAGATGAGATTAACTCTACAATAAGTACATATAGAAACTTAGAAAAAAATAATGCTTTGGTTTTTGGGTTAAACAATAGTTTAGATACTAGATACTAGATTCATTTCCTTCTGTGTCCTGTAGGCCTCATCTGTCCCACTGATTGTCTTTTTTATTTAAAAAAATAAATCAATAAAAACCAGTATTGTATGATTTTGGTGATTGCTACTTTGTCCTATAGCTTGAGATCTGGTCCTGATAGCCCCTTCCCCCTCTTCACTTTTTTTCATTGTTTCTCTTGAGAGTCTCCATCTTTTCTTCTTCCATTATTTTATTCTGAGTGTATTATACAATCTCTCGGTATTTTGATTAGTATGGCACTGATTAAGTTAATTAATTTAGGTAGTGTCATTTTTATTATATAGGTTTGGTTTATTCATGAACACTTAATATTTATTAAATTATTTAAATGTCTTTATTTCTATGAAGAATGTTTTATAGTGGTATTCATATAGTTCCCATGTGTATCTTGGTAGATATACTCAAATATTTTATATATTATATGTTTATTTTAAATTGAATTTCTCTTTTTATCTCTTTCAGTTTTTTTGGGGGGAGGATAAATATACAGAAATTAATGATTTATTTGGATTTTTTGTACATTCTGCAACTTTACTGAAATTGTTTTCAATTAATTTTTAGTTGACTCTGGGGTTCTATAAGAAAACACATAAACTGTAATAATCGGTAATTTTGTTTCCTGTTTGCCTGTGCTTATTCCTTCCATTTCTTTATAACTCTCTCTTCCCCCATTTTTCTAGTCTTCTTACCACTTACACCCTACCCTGTACTCTTCGATTCAGTGACGCCAGCTTCTTTGCAACTCCCAGAGCTAGTCACTCCATCTTTCAACTCTAGGCATTTCCAATGGCTATCCCTCATGCATGGAATTCTCTCCCTCTTTATCTCTACTTTCTGGCTTCCTTCAAGTCATAGCTAAAATCCCATGTTCTACCCACCCTTCTTAATTCTAGTGCCTTCCTTCTGTTAGTTATCTACAATTTATCCTATGTACAACTTGTCTGCACGTAGTTGTTTGCATATTGTTTCCTCCATTAGATTATGAGCTCCAAGAGAGCAGGGACTGTCTTTTATTACTTTCTTGGTATTCCCAGCACTCATCATAGGGCCTGACACATAATTGGTGCTTAATAAATCTTTATTAACTGACTGATATTTTTGACAAGAAACATTTCCATGTGGAGACGATACCTGAACCAGTGTTGTAGCCTTGTAAAATATTCTTTCCATGCTATTTTTAAGTGATTGATCTTTTTTTTTTTTAAAAAAAAAAAAGTAGGTGATCTACTACTGTCTCATTTTGTTTCAATTCAAAATATGAGTCACCAGACCAGCCAGTCAGGTTTGGCCCACAACAGATAGAACCAGTTGGGAAGATTGGATATAATTTTGCCTTGTGGCTGAAGTGGAGGTGGATATTTTGGAGAAAGGTAGCCAAAGGTGATTGACTGCCTGGATATTGCTATCAGTCACTTTAGGGCTGCTGCACCTCTGGCCACAAAACAGAGAATCTTCTCAGTATGTCACAGAGAGGGTCCCCACTAATCTGAAAGAGTTAGTCCAATGGGTACAAAAGGATATTAACAGAGAATAAACGTATTAGCAAGGCAACTCTTCTCTGGATATTATTAATGATCCTAAAAGATTATTTGAACAAAACAGACAAACTGCTCATGTACATTCAGGAACTAGAGGTAAAACTCTTGGTTTCTAGGGGCTGTGCCCTGAAGGTGGAAGACTAACTCAAGGACTCAGTAATGGCACATGTAAAATGGGCAGTCCTAGTGGGGGTGGAGAGCAGGGGAATCACAGCCCATGAGTGGAAAGTGAAGTCTTTGACCCAGAGGTGTCACTGGAAAATGGGTTGAATCTCACTAAAATTGGGACTCTAAGGGAAGAGAATGAAAGTGTGAAGATAAAGATTAGGAATCCATCTTGGTAATAGAAGAACTTCAGATTTACCCTGTTGTTATCCCTGCTGGGGCAGCGAATGCCTCATCCAAAGAGGTCAGAGTAGAGGAGTTTTTTCACCATCATCTTGGGAAGTAGAAGAAGAAATTTAAAGTTATTAGAACAATGGCTGCTGAGAACAATGCAGAGCCCCTGAATGCTTTAGAATCCCATTGGCTAAGTGATCTCACAGAATGCTGATTTTTGTAAAGTGAATTAAATCAGAGACCATGGATGGGGACTGTCTTTTGATCCTTTTTAGTTGGCTAAACTAGGGAGATGCACATACTTGGTCCCCTAAAAGAGTGTACCTTTCAACCAATTCCCCAATTGGGGTAGCCAAGGGAGGGTCTAAAATCTCTAAAATGGAGGAGTTTGGTGAACTAGAGCTATGCCTGCCCCTCTCTATGATCTGTGATTAGTGTATGTCAGGTTCATTCTGCTTCTAGGCAGGAGTCCCACCTGTGTGATATAAGGCTTTAGCTATTGGTCTTCTTGCCACATTGTCATAGAAGACTAGGTGAATCCTTTGGTGAAATTTGAACAGGATATAAGGACCACTCCAAATGGCAATCTGATCAAATGCTACTGTCCACACAGAAAAGGGGTCTCAGGATGAGGTGTAGTGACCTGGAAATTGGGGGAGTATGCCAAATATATAAGGGAGATATCAGCACTATTTATTGTGGTTCTATCTTGCCAGAGTACACTCAATGAATCTACAAAGTCGTTTCCATTCCCAGCCTTGATATCCAATAGGCTCTTCTAGACCAATGGGTCTGGCTTCTGAAGAAAGTCATTTTGCCTAGTTCGTTGATGAACATAGGTATGTGTAGCTGGATCCTGGTGGCCATTTGGTATATACCCCTAGGGATAAGGGTCCTCACGAATCCTCCTAGTGGGATGAGCTGAGAGTCATGTGACTGATAGGTAAGAGGGCCATGAGGGATAGTGTAGATAAGACCAAAGGTGAACTGAGGACATTTTGTCTATCTGCTTTGCCAGATTTCTCCACAACTACACAACCATCACCAACAAACAGAGAAAGAAACATCCGTATTTACTCAAGTCATTTAGATAAGGAAATTGGCCTTCAAGGCATTCACAGAACAGTTTCAAGGGATTAAATTGTAGCTTTAAGGGATTAAAGAGGTTACTCCTTAAGGAACACGAAAACTGTCAAGAGTTCAAGGACATGAACTAGAGGCCTATCTAGTGTCATGGCCCTCACTCAATCTAAAAGATTGGTGGGGGAAGTTTAGGGATCAGAAGCACTAGGAATTTCCTTCTTCAGATAACTTACAGGTAAGCAGTACATTATAGCATTCCCTTAACCCCTTGGCATCCTATTATTTAAAAAGAGAAGGTACTTTAGAGATCACCTCATCCAACACTTGTAACATCCAACATTCAATTTGCATTCAACAGAATAGGAAACTGAGGTCTGGAAACATGAAATGATCTACCAGCTCAGTAAGATAATGAGTTATAGTGCTAGAGTTCAATTCCAGGATTTTCTAAAGATGAAGAATTAAAATAAATATGGAAAGAGTTGATGAACACAATACTTTTTCACAACCTGGCTCTTCTTATCTATCAAATCTTTTAACACATTACTTCACCCCACACACTCTGTGAACAAACCATATTGCTCTGTTTGCCAGTCATACTTATTTGCCATAATACTCCATTTCCTGTCTTTGCATTTTTTATACAGGCTAACCCCAAGATTGAATGCTCTCCCTCCTAAAAAGCCTAGGATTTCCTTCAGACACATCTCCACAGCCACCTCCTGCAGAAGACATTTCCCAATCCCACCCCCTCCCAGCTGCTAGTCTTCCCTGGTAAAGTGATGCCATCTATTCTGCATCTACCTTATTTGTTCAGATATATTTACTGTGCCTCTCCATTAAAATATGAGCTCCATGAGGGCAGAGCCTTTTTTTGCTTTTTTCTTCATATTCCCTTTGCTTAGCATAGTATTTGACATAAGCAAGGCTTTAAAAATGAATGACTGAGAGCAGCCTTATTAAGCACCTACATGTGGAAGGTTTTAACTGCAATTCAAATGAAACTAGAAAGCAAAGATGGAAAGAATTCACCAATCATCTTATTGAAAAAACCCCCAAAGGAAAAAAAAAGTCCCAAGAATAACTCCTGGCCAAAATCCAGAGCACCATCTTCAGAGAACAAGCATTCAAAAATAAATACCTCAAGTATCAAGGAATCAGAATGAATATCTCCCCAAACCTGGCAGCTTTGAATAAAAATGAGAAGAGACCTTGGAATATAGCTGTTTTCTATTAAGCCAGAATTTAAAGAGATTTCCAAAAGTATGTAAAACACTTTTCTGACTACTTTTTGATAAAACAGTCATTTTTCATAAAAATGTGTTCTTTATGTTAATATACAGTAGATTACTACTGCTATTTTAAAATTAATGAATGAATATTTTTAAATGATCAGCTTTACCTTCTAATGTGGTAAATCTCAACAGATACAACCCACATAGACAAAAGCTCTTTGGAGCCTTCAATGATTTTTAAGAGTGTAAAAGAAGTCCTAAGGCCAAGGAGTCTGAGAGCTACTATTGTAGCTGTCTCTTCAGCACCACATTTTTCCTACCTGATATTCTCTGAAAGTCCAAGCAAACAGCAGGACCATCATTCCCCATTGTTGCTCCCCAGCCAAAGTCTTTGCCTTTGCTATGGCTGTCCACCAGATGGCATCAGTCACTACTCCCCACTGCCATTTCTTTTAGGGCTTCCGCCTGCCATGGAAGTGCTGCATACCTTTAAGTGAAGACCATTTTTACACTGATGAGGGATTTTGGAAACCCTCAATGGCTGTTAGAGGAATTTGGTCTCCTTGTGTTTGACTCTAGGAAAGTGTCAACTGAAGATCCCTAGGCTGTATATCCTCTTTGTTTTGATAATTTCCTGATCTTCAGCATCATGGAAGAATACCAGTGGTCTGGAATATTCCACCCTTTGCATCTTTAAAACAGATCATCTCCCCAGTATCCAACTAGTATCGGCATCTGGGATGGGTCTTAAGGCTTTGTAGACTGCCTTGATTCATGGTTCCCTCCCCAATTGTACCTTCATATGCCTCAAATTCCCCCCAAATCAAATAGATAAGGTCATTCCCTTTAACCAGGACTTCTGGCTGTACAGTTCAGATATGTGAAATTGTTGGAATTAGGTGGAGGAATTGCAGAGGCAAATATCCCTGTTTCATAGCTTTGTACTGGGGAAAGAAAAGTTTCGGTGTCTGCTGCATGCTGTCCCAATTAAAAAAAAATCAAAAGTCCCTGCAAATCCTGCCAGATGCATATCGTAATAGCAAAATAATAATATTTATTTAGTGCTTCAAGGTTTGCAAAGTGATTTATAGTTATTATCTCCTTTTATCCTCATAAAAACCCTGGGAGGTAAGTGTTATATAATATTAACCCCATTTCATAGAAATAGGCAAATAGGGGTTAAAAGACTTGCCCACAGTCACCCAGCTATTTAGTGTCTGAGGATGGATTTGAGTTCTAGACCAGAGCTCCACTCATTTTGCCATATCTGTACCTCTTAATATGTGACATTTATGTAAGTTACATACAGTGATTCATGGTAAACATATAATCTGTGACCCAGAATTTTAGATGTTAGCTCACATATGTTGGGTTCATTAATGTGAGTCTCACCTAGTGACCAAAACCTCCATTTGTCTGGTGTCTCCATTCAGGGTTCCCCTTGGGAATATGCAGTTTTGGTTATTTCTAAGTCTTCATAAGGAAAAGGAAAGCATTCTTGACTCTCACATAAACACTCAGGTTAACAAGACTTGGATCATATGACAGAAGTTCTTTAACTTAAGAAAACACATAGTGGGCAATCTTGGTTAATGGGTACATAGTCAATCACACACACACACACACACACACACACACACACACACACACACACTCTATTATGTGTGGCTGTCCTCTCCAGAATTGTTTTCTACTTTCCTACAGTGCAAACTAGGTAGTCTGGTGGTGATATCCTCACTAATCATTTCCTCCTTGATATCTGTCAATTTAGTCATTCACAAGGTAGTCACCAGATATTTCTGTTCTGACTTGACATCACTTCTTGATCACTTAGAGGTGTCCTAAGGTGGAATGAGTTGCTGTTCAAGATTCTGGGTTCCTCAAGCAAAATTTGGTTGATCACCTGTTGGATGTGCTATGGAGTTTTTCTTGTACGGGTATGCATTGGGCTAAGATCTTTCCCAACTGACACTCTGATTCTATCTTTTCTGAGGAGGTCACAGTCCTCAAGAACCCTGACTGGAAGCCAAGACTTCTAGAATCATAAGTTTGATCCTGGTTTTTCCTAGGAGGGTAGGTGTCATAGGTAACATTTTTTTTCCCTGAAAATGTGAGGTGAATAGTTAAAGCAATGAAGCTGACAGCCTCCTCCTATGCACAGTGAGGAAATCCCTTTCCTATTTGAATAATTAATGTGAAGTGAAACTTGATTTTTTTCCTCACTAGAAAATTCCCTGAAATTGACTTCATATATATGGAACTGTCTATGAAAATCCACCAGCTGTAGTTGGTGGATTAGAGACTTCTTATTATCCAGTTGCTTGTCTCTTCAATATTACTGCTCTCCTATTCACTTGTGAGTTATATTAGCTCCACTGTGGACTATAAGTAGATTTTTTTCTCAATATTTCCTTTTATTATTATGAATTTGAGGTAGATAATCAAACATAAGCATTTCCTTATATAAAGAAAAGAAAAATAGGCCTACATATGAAACTATGAATTTCTACTATAGATTTTTTTGAGGATTTGTTGATTGGGCATATTTCACATTTAACATCTTCCAATGCTACTCTTGCTTGTTTGTATTATTATATTACACCTGAACTTTTCTCTTGCTCTTTTCTGTTTCCTTTTTTAAATGATTCATTGGTGCTCTTTTCTTTTCTCCTTTTTTTTGTAGAATTATCCATATCCCCTATACCTCTTTCATAAAATAAAAACTCTGCTTTGAAATAAATAAGAATAATCACACACATTTCCACATTGATGTTTCTAGAAATTTATGTTTCATTCTGCACATCTAGTCCATCACCTCTGTCAAAAGAGGTGGGAAGCTTGATACAAAAATGAGTATTACTATGTTCATTGGTTGCTGTGTTATTATGGATCTCTCAAATTTGTTTTCATTTGTAGAAATCGTTCTCAGGTTCTGCTTATTTTGCTGTGCTCATTTCATTCCACATAAGTCATAAAAAGAAACTCAGGTTTCTTTGAGTATGTTCCTTTTGTAATTTCTTATTGTACAATAACTCTTCGCTACATAGATATACCTTGCTTAGTTTAACCGCTCCCTCCTTTGGTGTGTACTAATTTTGGTCTCATTTCTTTACCTCAATAATAAGTGATGCTATAAATATTTTTGGTACACATGGGACCTTCTCCTTCAACCTTCATTCTTTGTCATACATACCTATTTGTAGTTTCACTGAATCAAAGTTTATGCACAGCCTCTGGGAGCCAAGATGATGGAGTAATCAGGTAATTGCTATAATGTTCCCACATTTACCTCCAAACAACCATAAGATAGCACCCCAAAACAAATCCTGGAACAGGAGAACCAGTAAAAAGACAGAGTGAAGCAAACTTTTAGCCCAAGAAACTTGGAAGATTTACAAAAAAGGTCTGTTTCACTCAGGTAAAGGAGGGGGGCACATTCCAGGACAGAAAGCATTCCAGCAAACCAGAGCAACATCCTGAACCTCATTGTGGTGGAACAGGCAAACATCAACACCAGGACTCTCCCACGTGCCTTAACATAACCAGAGGAATCAACAGACTCCAGCTCTGAGAACCACCATGTGCATCAGTATAGTCCCAGGGAAACAGGCATCTTCTAGCATAATGAGAAAATAGGTCAGACCTCCACATGCTTCAGTGTAGCCCTGAGGAAATGTGGAAATTCCCCACTGGCCTCAGCACACCCCAGGTATCAGCACTAGAACCCCAGCTTAGCACCATGTAAGCTGTCAGAACCCCCCGCCTCCAGCAGCACCACTTACTCCCACCCCATCACCATAGCACAACATCAAGACAAGGGACCCCCAGGAGCCTCAGAGCAACAATAGGTAAACAGCCAAGGCCTGCTGCCACTGGCACAAGAAACTAAGACAGTGCCCCTTCCACCCTGGGTGCACAGATCAATTTAAAAGAAAGGGAAAAGACCAAAAAAAAGGATGAAAAAAAGCAACAATAACAAAAAGAATCTGACCATAGAAAGTTATTATGATGACAGGAAAGACCAAGACACAAACTCAGAAGAGGACAACTATGTCAAAAATACCTCTGGCAAAAACCCAAAGAAAATTGGGAAGTGGTTTCAAGCCCAGAAAGAATTCACAGAAGAGCTCAAAAAGGAGTGAGAAAGGAAATGGGAGGTATGTAAGAGAATTATGAAAAGAGTTAATAGCTTGGAAAGCTCCTTAAAAAGTAGAGTTGGTCAAATGGAAAAGTAGATACAAAAATACACTGAAGAAAATAGTTTCTTAAAGAATACAATTGGCCAAATGGAAAAGAAAGTATAAAAGTAATTGAGGAAACTTATAGAAATATACATAGACAGAGGGTTCAGGTATATCATGAATTGAAGGGAATAACATTAAAAATATTAAAGGATGAAAAAGAAGAGTGCAATGGATGCAGAAGGAAGGGAGAAATAGAATAGGGTAACATGAAATGGTGTGAAAGACCTGTTACGGTAGAAGGGAAAATGGGACGGTTGGGTGACTGACATTGCTTGAACCTTACTCTCATCAGTATTGATTCAAAGAGGGAATTGTATATGCAATCAGTTGAATATAATCTATCTTACCTGGCAGAGACGTAGGAGGGGAGAAGATGAAGTAAAGCAGGGGTAGGGTAGGGACTGACAGAAGGAAGGGCAGATAAGGGAAGGTGGAAGAAAGAAGCAAAACACTGGTGAAAGGGTGAAAGGAAAGAGAGGATAGACAGGAGGAAGAATAGGATGGAGGGATATACACAGGTAGTAATCATAACTTCCATATGAATGGAATGAGTTCTCCCATGTAATAGAAGCAGATAGCAGAGTGGATAAAGAAACAATCCAGAACTCTACAATATAATGTTTACAAGAAACTCACTTGAAGCAGAGACACACACACATGGAATAAAGGTATAGGGCTGGAGCAGAAACTACTATGCTTCAGCTGAAATACTAAAAAAAGCAGAGGTAACAATCCTAATCTCTGACAAAGTAAAAACAAAAATAGGCCTAATCAAAAGATAAAAGATAGGAAACTGCATCTTTCTAAAAGGTACCATAGAAAATGAAACAACATCACTACTAAACATATATGTGATGTAGCATCCAGATTTTTAAAGAAGTTAAGTGAGTTACAGGAGGAAATAGACTAAAACTATACTAGTGGGAGACTTCAACTGTCCCCTGTCAGAATTCAATAAATCTAACCAAAAAATAAACAAGAAAGAAACTAAGGAGGTAAAGTGAATATTAAAAAGTCAGATATAGCAGACCTTTGGTATAATTTAGACATAAAGGGTGACACCATAAACAAATTAAAAGAACAAAGAATAGGCTATCTGTCAGATCTATGGGGAGGTGAAGAATTCATGACTAAAGAGATAGTATTATAAAATCTTAAATATATAATTTTGATTACATTCAATTAAAAAGTTTTTATACAAGCAAAATCAAGTGCAATCAAGATTAGAAGAAAAGTAGAAAGAGGGGAAATAATCTTTATAGCAAGTATCTCTGGTAAAGGTCCCATTTCTCAAATACATAGAGAATTGAGTCAAATTTTTATAAATTTACAAATAGCCTATTATTTGATAGGGATAAGAACTGGAATTTTATGGGTATAAGGGAAATCCTACATGAAGAAATTCTCTTTGACAATGTAGGTCATCACTTTCTCTGCAACTTAAAAGACTTAGAGTGATACCCAGAGAACTGAGAACATAAGTGACTTGCCCAGGACCAAACAGCCAGCATGTGTAGGTTTGAATTTAGGTCTTATTGGCTCTGAGACCAGCTCTTTAGAAATGACATCATTCTGCCTTTCACTTGACTGAAATGGAAAGGGGATGCAAGGGCTGCATCTCCATTCTGATTTCTCTTAGTGAGCTGGAAAGAAAAGAGGATGAGAAGGGGAAAGTAAGGGACAGAACAGACAATCAGATCAGGAACAGAATCAAAGTACTGACAAGATGAGAGGGGATAGATAGAATGAACCAGTGAGAAGAAGCAGAATCAAAAGAGTTGGTGAGAGTACTGGAATCTTGGTCATAGCACTTGTCTCCCCTTGTCCAGGAAGAGTATCTTTAATTACCTATTGGACAGCTTTTTTCCTCTTCCTTCTCTAAAGGAAGGAGGATCCAATCCCTTCCTCCTCCACCTCCAGCTATGTTTTATTGTTATCTGATATCCCTTTACCGTTGTTGTCCTCTTTGAAATTGCTTTTAGAGTTTATGGGTTTTGGTAGTAATTTTAATCCAAGCCTACAAAGAGCGTAATTTGAGATTAAGGATATAAAACTCACCAAAGGGGGGAAAGATGAGAGTGAATATCTGCCATTTCAGTACTTTCTGAGCCTATTTGTAGCCTAGACTGCTTTTGAACCCTGAGGAAAATTTAATGAGAAAATGAGTCATCAACAGTGAGAAGTGGGGATTGATATGTTCGTACAAGTAATCACATCTTGCACACAATATTCAGTGACAGCCCCACTGGCTACATAGATATTGGTGAACTTGTTTTATTGCCCTGTTTATTTTTTAAGCTTCTTGAGAGCAGAGATTGTGTCTTATTGGTGTTTATAGGTTCCCAGATCAGCAATAAGCATTTCTTAACTACCTACTATATGCCAGACAACATGTTCTGAACATAACCTGTTTCTCAGTCCTTTAAAATTTATCTTCTAACTTCAACTGAAACTGCTTTCTCCAAGTTACTAAGTGATCTTGTCATCCTCAGATCCAATGATCTTTACTAAGATGTCATTCCTCCTGGCTCTTCTATAGCACTTGACTCTGCTGACCATTCTCTATGCCTGGATAACTTTCTAATCTTTCTGGATTTTCATGACATTTTCTTTTCTTGCTTCTCCTTCTAATTGTCTGATTTCTCCTTCTTAGTTTGCTAAATAATCATTCATATCTTGCCTTTGAAAGTGAGTGTATTCCAAGAATCTGTCATGGGATCTCTTCTCCCCCTACCTGTTTTCTGTCAGTGATCTGTCAGCTCACATGGATTTGACTGTAATCTCTATGCCCTTGGCTTTCCCAGATATCCTAGTTTCACATGAAGGAGAGGCCCAGTTGTTCTTCTGAACTCCATTTGCGTATAACTAATTGCTTAATACACATTTCAAACTAGATTTCCTGTAGATAGCTCAAACTTAACATATTCAAAAGGGAATGCATTGTCTTTCCTTCCAAGCTTACACCTTTCTTTGTGCATCTGGGTTGTGCAGTACATAGGGTGCTGGGCCTGGAGTCATGAGACTTGAGTTCAAATCCAACCTTGAACACTTATTGCTTATCTTAAATCCCTTAACTTCTATTTGACTTAGTTTCCTCACCTGTAAAATGGGGATATTAATAGCACCTACTTTCCAGGGTAACTGTGAAGATCAAATGAGAAAATTGTAAAGCATTTAGCACATTGCCTGGTATACAGGAAGTCCCTTGTAAATATTAGCTATGACTATCATCCCAGCTTCTTTGTTCTCCCTTAGCTCCTATATCCAATCATTTGGTAAATTTTATTGCCTTTATCTCTATACTACCCCTCCACTCATGTATCCACCACCACTCTATTTCAAGCCCTGCAGGCAGCCAAGTGGAGCAGTGGATATAGTCCGGGGCCTGGAGTCAGGAAGACCCCCTTTCCAGGGTGGTTGTGAAGACCTACCAAAATAGCCCCAGGGGAGAATGTCTTATGGTCCTGGGTTAGTACTTAGGACGCTTGGGACAGGAGTATGTGAAGTCTGAAGTACTTCTGGTACCTTCCTCTGTCCCTTTGATCCTTCAGGGTTTCTCTACAGTGACTGCAGGACTCAGTGATGAATGTTTTGGGCCCCACTATAGATAGCAAAGTCTGAAATAACACCAGGACTGGAAACTCTAGGTTATTGGAGCAAACTATCATTGTCTATACTTCTAAACTATGCCAATGTCATTCCATCCCCTTTCTATTTCCAACCAGCAGCAGTACCAATAGTAGAGCAATTGTCAGGCTAATGTTGGTATTTAGTCGTGGGCCAACGTGTAACTGGATGCAAAGTCAATAGTCAGAACTGTAAGACTGAAGGAATAATAGTGGGTAGGTGAAGGGGTGGTGGGAAGAAGGGAAGGTGAAAACTGTCAGGCAGTGAAATAGAGAAAAATGTATGTTAAAGAGGACTAAAAGTTTGAAGAAGCTACAGGAATGAGTTGAGAAGTCAAGGGAAGGGGGACATGGATGGGTAGAGAGGGGGAAAACAGGATCAGGAGAGACAAAGTGAGAAAGGCAAAAATATAAGAGAGCAATGGAAAAGTAGAGCAAAGGAGATTCAAAAGAAGGAAAAAGAAAGGAAAAGATAAAAAGCAGAGAGAACACAGCAGAAGCTGAAAAAGAATCACAAAGAGGGGAAGAAGGACATGGAAAGGAAGGGAGAAAGATGGTGATACCAAAAAGAAAAAAAAAGAATGAGAATATAATCTAGTTGTAGCCTGGCCTTGTGAGACACACCAACACATGAAGAGATGTTCCGAAACAGAGACTTCTGAAAGGCTGTGTGTGAAGGTGGTTGGTGCTGGTTTTCATAGAGTCCCAGTAGGGAGATGTTTAAGGAGGAAGAGGAAGCTTCAATCCACCGAGGAGAAGATTGGACCCGTCTTGGGGCCATGTGGAGTCTGTGGAGACAAGCACTAAGCATGAAGTTTGTATTTTTTCTGATCTCTTCTTCAAAGACTGAAAGACAGTGATTGTTAGCACAGCTGTGGTGGCCCTGAGGAATGATGGTAGCCAAGATTGGTCAAGAATGACTGTGACTAGTGAGTGATGACCTCAGCAGGATAGAGTGAATCAGCTGACCTCTGCTAGCCTTACACACAATTTCTTGAAAGCATCTGGACTTTATTACTCCACTTCTCTGGAGTCCCTGTTTCCCTTCTTCAACATAAATATATATGTTGCTATTTGCCAAACCTAATAAATGAACAAATAATGTTTGATGCTCCCATCCTCCAAGAAAGGTGGGAAGTAGTATAGTTCTCTCAGCCCACAGACACAGTAGAGAACCACTATAGTCTATGAGACTTACTCCTTCCCTTTTTCCAAACAGGCTTCAAAATTCCTTTTTTCCTCCCAGGAAACCCTGAGAATGACTCAATCAGGTGGGTTCTTTCTTTCTCATCTATCAGTAGGAGAGAGATGGTTTTCTCTTAACCATGGGTGAAGTAGATGGTCATTTGCACAAGGGTTCTAGAAGGTCTGTACAATTAATTATCTAACATGTCTACAAATTGGCCTACCACAGAAGTCCCAATTTTACCTGTCCTTTCCTAAGAATCTTAAGATATTTTTGGATTAGATACCAATAGCTGTGGCATATGACTTCAGCAAGATTGTTTGACTTGGGGAAGCCCTCTTGTCCTTTGCCATTAGCACAGGGACTCTGATTAATTGGTAAGCTCATCCTTGGAAGCTGAGAAAGAGACATGGGTTTTGGGGGGATGAGCTCCAGATCCCAGGTGGCCTCTGACATGGAAGAGGAATTGGATTTGTTATGTTAATCCCAGGAGATGTTACTAGTATCAATAGATGGAAGTTAAAATGACACGAATTTTTCTTTAATCTAAAGATCCTTCTAATATTTATAACTGTCTACAAGATAGTGGCCTATATTAGGAGACAGCAGGATTTTTTTTTCAGCAGAGATCTTCAAGCAAAGGCTGGCTGACTACTTGTGAGTAGAGGGTATTCCTTTCTAAGTCTGAGTTAGAGCAGAGGACTCTGAAGTCTCTTCTAATTCTGACATTCTGGGATTCCATGAACAATTAAGTTGGGATGTAGGCTCTTCCACTGGCAAGCCTTGAGCATCAGAGAATCATGACAACTCCTTTATTTATGATACCTTAGATTTTCCAAGTTTACACTGGACCCAGATGGCCCTGGAGGAGAAAGTGAGGCTGATGACTTTGCACAGCCCTACCTCGCTTAAATCAAGTCAGTTGCAAGTTATGTCATCATATTCCCTGATATCATGGTCCTCTTTGAGAACAAAAGATAAACTACAAACTGTGAGTGGTCCAAGCTGCCTGAACTGGGACCCAACTGGCCAATTCCAGTTGGTCAACACAGCTTATCCTTCCCTTCCATTCCCTCTCTTTCCTTCCCCTCTCCTCCCGTTCCCTCCACTCTTTCCTCTCCTCCCCTCCTCTTCCCTCTTTCCTTTCCTCTCCTCTTATCTGTCCAAAAGAAGGTAAATCTGGATGGCCAAAAGCTACCTAGTTAACTTGGGGTTTACTGGCTAGATTTCTTTCTCAAAACCAAACCTTAAACCTAATTCACTTCGGAGCTCATGGATTGGACAACAATAGATACCTATCCACTTATGGTTACTTTTCGGGTCCTCTTGGCTCAGAGTGAATGAAAATAGTAACTGTTTCTCTTTTGGCCATCAACCCTGAGGGTCTTCCCCTCTAGGTTTTTTTTTTTAACCTAAAGGGGCTATCCCTTGACTCACTTCTTAAAGAGTCCTATTCAGTAAGTGGCTGTTGCCTCACTCAAAGTAAGAACCTGAAAAGACTTCAGCTTAAAAGGCTAAGATCTCCCATTGCATCCTGGGCCATCTCCAGTTGTCCTGATTTATCTCTGGCCACTAGCCCCAGATGGCTCTGGAGGAGAAAGTGAGGCTGGTGACTTTGCACAGCCTTTTCTCACTCAAATCAAAATCAGTGGCAAGTCATGTCATCTCCCTCATGTCATGGTTGAGAACAAAGGACAAACCACACACAGAGCTTCCCAAGTATTTTCTTCACAAAAATTCTGAGGGAGTTAGAGGAAGCACACATGAATGAGGCCAAGCTCAGAGAGGTGGAGTGATTTGTGTACAGCAATAAGTGCAAAAGGGGAAGAGCAAAGATTGGAATCAGTCTTCTAACTCTTAAGTCCAGCCCTCCATCCAATTTGCCATTTTGTATATCAAGATAAAAGTGGTCTGTACTGGAAGGAGAGGGGCTAGGAAATCGTATTAAACAATTCAGCCTAAACCCGGTCTGGTATTTAGCTTGCCTGCTAGTCATTCCATTCCATCCTGTTTCATTCCGTTCCATTCCCGTTCAATTCTGTTCCATTTAATTTTGTTTCATTCCATTCCATCTTCCTGTTGCATTCCATTCTATTTCTTTCCCTTCCATCATTCCTTCCCTTCCCTTCTTCTCTCACTAGTGTTCACGCTTCACTTGCTCAGGCACTATATAAGCATTGTCCACCAAATATCAATTCATGTTCTTTGACTTTAAGTCACTTTGGGGGAAAGAGAAGGTCAGAAGGAGAAAAATTTAGAATTCCCATCCTTCCAACTCTCCAGAGTAAGGTGCCAGTCAAAAAGTCAGAAGGAATACAGTATGACCAACTTGTTGCTGTAGGTCACAAGGAGGGGCAGATGATATTCAGGAATTTCTTTTTCTCTCAGTTGCTGCCAAATATCATCTCACCTGTGAGGTTCTTCTCAGAGTGATAAGGAGCTTTCCTGATACAACTTATCCTCTTTTCTATTTATTTCATATTGCATGTCACCACACATTTATAGTCTAGTCAAACCTCATGGCAGATGCGACTGAGGGCTACAGCAGAGGGAAGCCCATCTCAGTCATCTCCCCTTTCCTTTATCCAAATGATAGCTGTTAGAAAAAGCTTTTGACAAAATAAAGTACCCATTCTTATTAAAAACACTAGGGAGCATAGAAACATTGATCCCAAACTTCCATCATCTGTAGAGGAAAAAAAGAATGTTGAGTCCTCTGGGCAGTGTGAGCCTAGAATTTAATATTCTATTCAAAGGGAGGAGATTTCCTGAGTATTGCCAGTTCTGACAGTTGTCTCAATGGTAAATTCATGATTCAGATGCCACACATGATCAAAGAGATAATTTCTTAATGCAGCATAATCTTTGGAGAGAAACTAAGACAATTCACAGTTGCTGCACAGCATGCGACATGGAGGGCATCAGTTAGTAATAGTGATAAGGATGAGATTGATGAGGGTAGTGGTGGTAACTAGCACTCAATATAGTGCTTTAAATTTCGTTAAAGGTTTTTAATATATCATTTCATTTGAGCTTTTCTTCAGTCCCTTGAGATAGATACTATTATTTCAGTTTTACAGAGTAGGGGATTGAGACTTATAGAAGTTAAATGACTTGTCCTGGGTCACACATTTGGTAAATATCTGAGGCAGAATTCCAACGCATGCGTTCCTAAGTCCAAGGATAGTACTCAACTGATCTGCTACAATGCTGCCTCACTTACTCGGATGAAGTAAGTCAAATGACATTTAATTACCTCTCAGAAAGAATCTAAAACACAAGGAAGTACTATAAATCTTGAGAAAGCTCTCCAAGAAAGAAAGATTTACTGGAATGAAGGAAAGTTGCTCTGACAATAAGTCCCAATTCAGTTTCCTTCTTGGGAGGGCACTAATGAGATATCTGAACACTTTGTGTTTCTGTATTTCTTCATGGACTCTTGTGAGTCCTTGATGGACTATGTGCCTGATCTCTGATGAATGATAGAAATGCTATTATGTATGGAATATTGTGCAATAACATCTTTGTAGAACTTGAAGAGTCTGTTACACACATTTGGGGAAAATAAGATATGAACTATACTTAAGATATTTTCCTTAATTAACTCCGTGTGTGTGTGTGTGTGTGTGTGTGTGTGTGTGTGTGTGTGTGGCAAAGAGTCAAAATAGAAACTGAAGATTTTAGGATATCAGTTTCCAGGATCAGTCCTGATCCATATAAGCTCACTGCCACACTGAGATACATAAGTCTTTAAAAGTAGGATAGAGCATATGACGAATATGATGGTTTCAGAGAAACATGGAGAGACTTGCATGAACTGATGAATAGGATGAAATCAGGCCCCCTAACACTCCATTTTAGCCAGTCAATCAATAAACACTTATTAAGGGTCTACTATGTGTCAGGCACTATTAATTACCAAGGATACAAAGAAAGTTAAAAGACAATCCTTGCTCTTAAAGAGCTCACAGTATAGTGAGGGAGGCAGGTGACATGCAAACAAGATGTATGCAGGATAAATTTTAAGTTATCAAGAGAGGGAAAGTGGTAGAAGTAAAGTGGATCAGAAAAGACTTTTTTGTGGAAAGTTGGAATTTTAACTGTGACTTGAAGGAAGCTAGGAGGCAGAAGTGAAAAGGGTTAACTTTCCAGGCGTGGGGAAAGTTCATGCTCCGCTCCCTCCTCATCTTCATTTCCTGGCTTCCCTGGATTCCTTCAAGACAACTCAAATTCCAACCCACCTCCTTGCAAGATGCCTTTTCTCTTCCCTCTCTTCATTTCTCATTGGGTTGCACTTTTTCTGGACTCTTCTATCATGTTCCAGAAACCTTTTCATCCTGGAAGATCATTTCAGGCTTGAGATTCACAGCCCAGAAGTATCCTCAGCTCCTGGGGTCCGTCTCTCTGATTGGATGGCTTCTCCTGGAAGGCACCCAAGCCAGTCATCTCTTCATTTCACACCAGTCTGCACTCCATTGGACTTCTCCATCCTGCCCCCTCTTGGATACCTTCTCCTTCCTTTCCTTCTGTGTACTGTCTTCTCCACCAAAATAGAAGCTCCTGGAGGGCAGGGACTGAATTTTTTTTCCAATATTCTTTGTATCTGAGAGCTTAGTAAGTATCTGGCACATAGTAAATACTTAATAAATGATTGTTAACTGAATGATGCTTTTGTCTAAAAGTCTAAAAACTTATCTTTAAGAATTCCATGACTATGCTATAACAGGAAGTTTTGAGCTTGGATTCCAGAGTTTCTAGGATATGATAGATATGGGAAAAAAGAGTATGAATGTTTTAAAATACATAGAAGACAAATTAAAAGTGCAGAAGGCGCTACAAATAGAATAGCTTTGCTACTACCTTGTTAAATATTCTTCTTAAAAAATAACCCCCAAGCCCTATATGTAATAAATTCACAGTTTATCATGCAAGTGTCTTTCTTCTTTGTGTAACTAGAGGTTCAACTATGTTTGCTTGCTTGAAAAGTCATGGGATTATAAATGTAATCTCAGCCCTGCACCTGTCTTAGGGAATGGGGAAGAACAGATGTCTCTGGTGGGGGGAAGGAGAATGCGTATGTGTGTGTGTGTGTGTGTGTGTGTGTGTGTGTGTGTGTGTGTAGGCAAAGGAGGTTGCAGCTGCAGCTGCTCTCTTTTCCCCAACACAAGCTTAAACTAGGGACAGGAGACCTCAGTGCTGCTGGTCTTCATATCAGGGTAAATGAAAAACAGAAGAGATAGTAGCTCAATGAAGGGGAGCCACTAGGAGCCCTTGAAGAATGGTGGAGTAGCTGGTTTGGTTTGTTGCAAAACCAACTGCTGAAACTTCTCTCTCCTCCCCAGTTTCTTACTTTGCTTTATATCTCTAAACTAAGCCAGTATATCTCATTTCAAATTTCTTAAAAAAATGTTGGTTTTTATGGCTACATGTTTTCAAAATAAACCTGTTCATCTAAAATACCATTCATTTTGTTGCCTGTGAAGGCTTAGGGAATAAGTAAAATCAGCCAAGTGAAAAACTGGTCAGCTCTGCATACACAGAAGGAACCTAAGTAACCAAAGATATAGTCATTGAAGTATATTATTGAACTCTCCAAAAGCGGATATCAAGATGAATATAAAGGTTTGTGACAAATAAAGAGACAGAATTGCTTCCCTCAGAAGTCCCTTTGCTTTTCCCAGGATGGGTTTCAAGAAACCCCTCCTCTAAACTGATGAAAAGAGGTTGCTCATGGCTGAACAGAAGAGGAGAGGAGGAGTGATCTTGCCCAGCTGGGAGTAGGGGGCTCTCCAAGAGGAAGTAGACAGTTTCTCTGGTACAGTAAACACCTCCAACATGAGCCATCACTTAATTTGTATACTGAAATATTTGTTTGCTTGTGACTAAGTTCACAATAAAAATGAGTAACTATTTATTTTTTTTTAAAAGCAGATTAGAGCCAGACACTGGAGGCCCCTGGATGCCCGGCTGAGGAATTTGCACATTTTCTCAAGTCAATAAGTAATCACTAAATTTAACACTCTTCTCTGTTCTAAACATTGCTTTATCTGCTGCATTTGACATAGTTAAGCTCCCTAATGTCAGGGACTGTCCTTGGCATTTGGGGGGGTGGGTATCTCCAGCACTTAGCATAGTGCCTGACACACAGTAGGTACTCAATAAATGTTTCTTGACTTTAAGACTTTTTCAGTCAACCTAGGAACAATAATGTCATGTTTTCTCTGTGTTTAGCACTATCTAGGCATTGGAGACACAAATACAATAAAAGGGAAAAAATTCCTAATCTCAAGGTTAATTTTACAAAGGGAGACCATTTATCTATCTATCTATCTATCTATCTATCTATCTACATACCTACATACACACAAATTATATATATAGATATATGTATATACCTATTAAATACAAAATGTATGCAAGGTATAATATATGGGTCAATTATGTGGTGCAATGGGCAAGTTTCCAAGCTTTGCGAGTTCAAATCTGGCCTCAGACACTTACTATCTGTGTTACTCTGGGTAAGTCTTTTAACGCTATTTGTACAATGAGCTAGGAAATGGCAAACCACTCCAGTATCCTTGCCAGGAAACCCCAAATGAAGTCATGAAGGGTTGGACATGACTAATTGACTAAACAACAACAAAACAGCAAAGCTCACTACTGCAAAGCAGTTAGTCTATTAGGCTTTGGTACAATACCATAGAACTAAAGCTAAAGAGAAATTTAGAGGCCATTGAATCTAACTCCTTTGTTTTGCAGATAAGAAAAATGAGGCACACTGAGGTACCCTTAGGCCCAAATAAGTACAATGCCCAGTAAGTATCTAAGATAGGATTTGAACCCAAATTTTCCTAAATTCAAATCCAATGCTATATCCATTAAGCTATATCCATGCTGCCTCTCCTTTATTTCACTCTCCACAGTGTCTATTCCAAACTGTGTTCTTTCTCTTCAAACCTACTTTAACAAGGGCTGGAATTCTCCATGGAGTCATAGATTTACAGAATCTTAGAACATAAGAGAAGGATGATGCATCAATGATGCTCTAGTTCAGTTCTCAAAAACTCCTTTCACAAGCATTTCATAGAAGTGATCAGCTTCTTGAAGATGACTGATGAGGAGCAACAAAGTATCTTCTTGGACAATCCATTCCATTTTTCCTAGCTCTAGTTGTTAGTAAGTTTTTCTTTAAATCCATACTAAATCTGATTCCCTGAAACCATGATCCACTGCTTTTTGTTCTTTTCTCTGAAGACAGGCAGAAGAGGTCTAATACATTTGCCACAATCAAGTATTTGAAGAGAATTTTTGTAATGTTCTAAGTCTTCTCTTCTTCAATGCTGATTCCTCCCTGTTCTTTTAAATGATTTTCATATGGTATGTTCTCTAATTCTCTCACAATTCTATTTGCCCTCTTCTGGGCATGTGGGTAGCTTTGCTCTATCTTTCTTAAAATAAATCTAGAAATTATGAACAGGCAGTTTTCAGAGGAAGGAATTAAAGCTATCTATAGTTATATGAAAAAAGTGTTCTAAATCACTATTGATTAGAGAAATGCAAATCAAAACAACTCTGAGATACCATATTACACCCATCAGATTGGCTAACATGACAAAACAGGAAGATGATAAATGTTGGAGAAGATATGGGAGAGTTGGAACACTAATTCTTTGTTGATGGAGCTGTGAGCTGATCCAACCATTCTGGAGAACAATTTGGAACTATGCCCAAAGGGTTACAAAAATGGGCATACCCTTTGACCCAGAAATATTGCTTCTAGGGCTGTATCCCAAAGAGATCATAAAAATGGAAAAAGGTCCCACATGTACAAAAATATTTATCAAAACTCTTTTCGTGGTGGCCAAGAACTGGAAATTGAGGGAATGTCCATCAATTGGGGGATGACTGAACAAGTTGTGGCTTATGAATGTAATGGAATACTACTGTGCTATAAGAAATGATGAACAGGAAGACTTCAGAAAAACCTGGAAAGGTGTATATGAACTGATGCTGAGTGAAATGAGCAGAACCAGAAGAACATTATACATTGTAAGAGAAATAGTGTGTGAGGACTTTTTCTGATAGACTAAGCCCTTCACAGCAATGCAAGGAACTAAAACATTCCCAAAGGACTCTTCAGGCAAAATGCCCTCCACATCCAGAGAAAGAACAATGGAATTGGATGCAGAATGAAGTAGACTATTTTCTCTCATGTTAAGTTGTGCTTTGGTTTGCTTTTTCTCATGGTTTCTCCCATTCATTTTAATTCTTCTATGCAACATGACTAATGTGAAAATGTGTTTAATAAGAATGTATATGTAAAACCCATATAAGATCACATGTCATCTTGGGGAGTGATGGGAGAGGTAGAGGGAGAAAATTTAAGACTTATAGAAGTGACTGTTGAAAAGTGAAAACAAATAAATTAAATTTTAAAAAATAAGAAAAAATGCATCTAGAATTGAACACAGCACTCCAAATGTGACTTGATCAGAACAGAATATAGCAGAACTGACCACCATGTCTCTTATAATGCAGTCAAATGTGTGGGGCACAGAGACCCTTATCAGCGAATCAGAGACTCAGAGATATTAGCAAAAAGAATAGTTCATTTATTGACTTTCTTGAGAAATGGTTCCCTCAGAGTGCCTAAAAGATGGCAGCAGCTGAATTTAGCTCAGCACATTATGTAGACTCTAACCACAATACCTGCTCCCTAGCCCCCTTGCTCAGGGCTCATTGGCGCAAGCCCTGAAGGTCCAATCTATGCAAGGCAACCTACCCTGGTAACAGAGAGCAAAGACAGTTTTCACAAGTTAGCCCTAGAAAAAAGGAGGATGAAGGAGGTTTCCTCCCTGTTATGTGTCTATAAACAAGGGAGGTAAATGTTGGGAAAATGCAGAGGGCAGTCTGAGAAAGTACAGAATATGTTGAAACAGTTCTTCTACAAGATCAACCTGCTACAAATGTTTCAACCAGACAAGAAACAATTAACCCCTTGAAGAGGCTTGATTCCTGATTCTCAGAGATCATCTCTCACAGTCCCTGCTCTTACCTTTTATCCTTTGAAGACTCTTCACACCACTCCTATTATACTTCTTCCATCTTTTTGTCTTCTTCCCCCTCAGGCTCATTTCAACCTTCAGGGTTAACTGACTTTTAAAAATCATCAGTTGCATGGACCCCTCTGCCTTTCCTTCTAATCTGATCATTTTAGTCAGGGTGTTTTGAACAGTTTGGGTAATTAGCTGTGTCAGGCAAGGGAGACATACAGGGAGTAATATTATGCCACAAATTGCAATTAACACAAACCACAGAATTTGTTTCCATCAGCTTACCCTAAGCCAGGACCATCATGACATATTAAAAGAGGAAGATCAAGTTTGGACAGGTACATGGGCAATTTTCCTGATATGGTCTGCTACATTTTTCATAATGTAGCCATTATCATCTCTCTTCATACAGCAAGTAGAAAGATTCAACTTCCCCCTTTTATTCTTTATTAAAATTTGTTTCCACATCTAAATCCAATAAATACCTCCTCCCATTCTTTCTCCTATGAATTCTTCTCTTCATCTATCTTCCCTTTATATGAATATGGGAAAGGAGCAAGGTTGACCAATGCATTGATAAATTACAATGGGGCAGTCCCCTTTCATAAGTACAAATATAGAGATTCAAAATACAAAGGTAGATCGATGAATTCTCCATTCAGGAGTTCCATCTCATAGAGCCATCTGGGGAGGAACATCATCTGATGCAGTTTTCTGGTCTGGATGCTCATTCAAGTCATCTTCAGCACAGAATCTTTGCATCTTCCCTTTATCTTCTTGTAAAAATCCAGGTATCCACTTTCCTACAAAACTGACCTCAACGAAATTTTAGATTACCATTCCTAAGCTTTATACTCTTATCACTCTTACGAAATCAAAATTGGAACTTTGGCCAATTGTTATGCTTAAGAAATTCACATTAGCACTATTCATTTCCCCCATCAGGAAGATGAGATTTCATTAGGGAGTCAATATCAGACTCCAGTACTTACATAAATACAATAAATAATCATTTTTAACAGTGCATATCACATGATAAAACAATTCCAACTTGTGGTCATGTGATACTTCTTTTTAAAGCATTTACAATATAGATCCCAAACCATTCTTCTTTTAACATTAACCAACTGAGATGAAAACAATGACTATGTATGCTAATCTCACAAGCCCTTGACCTGATTGTCTCCATACGATTACTAAGAATTAAAGGTCCCTAACTTATCACTGTCGGTCTAAAAACCTATGCCTAATAGCTTAATTTTAGACTTAACTTCAGATGTTCCCTACCAACAATATTCTATTTAATAGATCTGGTATTATGCTTACAAAACTTTTGATTATAGGAAATTGCCATTAAGAGTAGGGACATTTCAGGGGAGCATCTCCCTAACTTCATGTCAATTCCAGGCAGGAGGACATTGTCAACTGGCATCCAACCAGGCTTAAAGTCCGTCAGGTGACAGTGGGGAAACTGAGTCAGGAAAATCTTACCTCAGCCCAGGCTGAACAGTTGTTTCCCCAACCTTCCCATGAGATCACCTTTCCAGGTCATACCAGCATTTCACAGATTCATTGGTATCATGGATCAATGGTTCAGACGCTTTTTCTTGCTATCCACACCTGGAGTTAGACTCAGAAGAATAGTTAATATTCCCATAAGATCTTAACATAGCAAGCTCCAATAATCAGTTTCAGATATGACTATAATTTCACTTTGACTAAGGAACATCTTTCAAAGCAAGTCAAGTAGCTTGTATGCCTTTCTATACATGTTCTAATTCCTGATTACAATCAAAATCAAATTTACCATTAAAACCATGTTATTGCTCTAAATTTACATCTGTTTCCCAAGCTTCTCTGTACCTTTATAACCCTGCTCAGCCTAAAAGAATGAGCTACACATATGATAACTTGAAACACTAACTTCAACTAAGGTTCATCAAATGAATTCAAATCAAAACACAAACATTTAATTTTCCATTAATGCCAAACATTACCAGAGGTTATCTGCCTCTAAGAAACTACATAAATTATTTTCCGCTAATTACATAGGTCTCTGACTTAGTCTCAGTAATTTGATTCAGTCAATTGTTTTAATACCAATTGCTTTTACATCATTTTGTAATAGGTAAAGATATTATTCCGAGTTGGGACCTTTGTCCCTTTACCCCAAAGGAATTTTAGTCGCATTTGTATAAAAGGGTCCTGGAAAACCTCATCTTGAAAGTTCCTTAGATTTCTCTACTTGATTTGGCTCTCTAGAGGCCCATAAACTCTTCCTTATGCCCAGATCTCTGTTCTATATCCCATCTTTGATCCTATCAGTCCAAGTCTCCAGGCTATTGGCCACTCCCATCAACACCATCCCTGTAACCCCCAGACCACCTGGGGCTACCCCCCAGTCTCCTTCCTCACTCCTTCTGTAGATAAGATAACAAATTTTGACCTTCTTTAGCTGAAAGAAGCCTTGGGTTGAATTCATTTGAGTGACCATGTCACTATTTTTGGATTGCAAGCACCACCAACCTCAACAATTCCATACAATTATAGTTAACTTTAAATCTCTGTCTTGCTCTATGGAACAATGACATGAAATTACATTTATACTTTGGTTTTCTTTCTTTAATCTAATTATTCCTATAACATACAGAAAGAATGGCCCATTCACACCAGAGTACTCATCTACCCAATTAATTGAAAACAGCAAGATTCCACTACAACCTTGTATTTACATCTTAAACTGTCTGCTTTGATTATAGAAACATACCATGAAGATGAAAAGCAAGAACTCAGTTAGATGTCAACTCCACTTTATAACCAGACTCAGAAATAGTCAATCACTAGAGATCATTTCTTTACACACTGAAATTCTCATCAAAGTAAATTCTTTTACACAATCTCCTCAGCTGCTGGGGCTGTACTTTTTGACTAGCCGGAGGACTGCTCCTTTCCACACATACATACACAGTATACCAGTTTTAGGTTTTAGCATTAGAACTATAAACAGCAAACTAAAATTTTCATAAGTGATAACCAAATTGTTTTAGCTGTGAACACGAACAATAAACTTCAGATGACATCAGTTGCATTTTCATGTCAGGATGGGCTGTCTTACCAAGTGCAGACATTGACTGGCTAGCTTCTCCATCCTGACCCATGCCTTCACCCTCTATCCATGACTGTGGCTATGTACTGAACCTAGATACTTCCAGGCTATAACTTTTCCACTAGAAGTAGGCACTTACCTTGAGGGGAAAAGCCCTGAGGGCCCTATGGGGATAGGAAGTACCACTCTTGTGAGGGAAGGGCTGGGGAATGCTGCATGGATCAGATTAGGCTGCAAGGTCAAAGGATAGGTGACAGGGGAAATGATCTGTTGAGGAAGAGTAGGGATCAAAGGGGAGATTCCCCAGAGTCCCAATTTTATAAAAGACAAACTTTTGGGAACTGAACAAATCAACTCACAAATACAAATTGGGTAGGCCTTCCAAAAATCATACAAAAGGTTTTACAAAGCATTTCTTCATACAAAAAATACCTTCCTCTTTTAAGAACAGTTTACAATTTATCACAAGACCCTCATGAACCTAACTGGCAAAAATTACAAAAGTTCTAAAAACCAAGACCTTTTCACATTTGCCCATAAGTTTCCTTTTACAGGCATACTTATGTAAATGCTTGATTCATAGCAAAAACAATTTTAGTTAAAACTTCTTTCTTAATAGCAGAAATAAACTTTTTAACTTAATACATTTTTAGATGGAACAGGTTTGAAAATCACTCATATATAAAAATGTATATGTATTTGTTTTACGGAGTCTCATTTTCTCAATAAGAATTCTACAACACAGAAACTCTTACACAGAATTCATAACAGCTTTTTAACAATGCCATTCCTAATATAACAATTTTTAGATTTACTTAAAAAATTAAAACTATTTAAGTTTACTTGAAACAAAAAAATCCATTAACCTATTCAGGTGAATGCATTTCCACATCACTTTGCACAGTAATTCATCTCTTTGCCGTCACGTTGGCACTCTCTATCACTGGATCAGATAAATCATCTCCAATTTGATTGTTATTAATTATCAATTCAAGTTACATAACTTTTCTGTCTTCTTAAAATACTACCTCACACCCTCACCACTTACTAATAATACCATCTGAAAGTGACACAAAGGTCCAGAACAACTATCTAGGGACAAGAGAGGTTTGAATAACCTCTATTTATTCCCAAATCTTATCTGTCTTCCATATTTTCAGTCAAATCTTCCAAATCTCTCAATTCATTACTCAGATTATCCAGCTTTCCTTTACCTTTTAATCATAAGACAAGATAACTCATAAGTTATTACTTTTCATTTAAATTCAATCAAAATAACCTTTCTCCTTTTCTGAAAAAGTTTAAAATTATGTTAGCTTAAAATATGCTTAAATTAACTGTCTTTATTGGTTAAAAGAGATCTTATTAATTCTGAACCTATGTTAACTAGGTGGGCTTGACTTACCTCTCAAGCAGGGAACTTGGAAACTTAATAATTCATTGAATTGTAACAATTACCAATCACAATAATTGTCTGTCAGTTTTCCAATCAAGTTACAAACTTTCATTTTCTCAACATACCCAAATCTGTTGAACTGATATGGGGAAGGGAGTGGTTGAAAGCACATGAGCCTGTTGTTCCCCCAACTCCCATTTTCCTTTAAACCATTTTTTCTGCCTTTACTCAGATTTCCTTTATTTTTCAAATAAAAATAAAATGCCTAACAATTTTGTTCTACCCCAAACTTTAAAAATTAGAGGGAGTTAAATATCTAACAATTTACATACCAAGAAAGCCACATTTCTTCCCCTCCTCCTCTTCAAAAAAGAAATAATAAAATAAAACAAAACCCTTTTTTCCTTATTCTAAAGTGATCACCAAAAAACTCCAGAAAAACCTCTTTTATTATTTATTTATTTTTGCCACTTTAAACCCATTGTTTGGTATCAGATATATTGACTTAATTTGAACATAAAGTACCAACTTTAGCTTCAAGACCTAATTAAACCTGAATTCAAGTCTCTCAGTCCTTCTCAATTGCCTACTTGCCTTTTTTTTTTTTTTTTACTAATTTTCCACTTACTTCCACTAGACTTTAATGAATTCTAATCTATCTTAAACACTAAATTAAGAGTGACACATTTCACCTATTCACAACTCCACACATGACCAGAATGAATTCAATTACTTTTCTGTTGTGTCCATTACACCAAAATATCTCCTTTGGCTTAGGCAGGAAATGGTTAAATGCTAGTTAGCCTGCCTTTCATTGGTCGGAGAGAGAAAAAGGTAAGTTCCCTCCATCAAGGACAGTGCAGCTCAGCCTTTCTGCTCTGGCTGGCTAGCTGGCTAAATTTACAACCTCACAAAGTGTCGGATAAAACAGAGACACAGACTTTTCATCCACACAGAATTATCAACACAACATATACAGACAACACATTTAACAAATTGTTAAATGAATGTTGAGATCCAAACAGTACTCATTAATAGATCTATATCACCTTGATTTTGAATTTGACTTCCCCATCCTCTCAGATGGCTGCTTTTCCGACTCAGAGTCTAGGCGGGCTGGTAGGGCTTCCCGCCATGAGACTTTTCCCTCAGACGTCTTATGACTTCTCTTAGACTCTGGGGACACCGGTCACCCAGAGGGTTGCCTTTCCGGGCTTGGTTCCAAGCCTTCTCCGTCCACTTACCGGGTCTGTGCACAAACCTATGTGACCGAAAATGTCTTTCACTTCACACACGTGGCCGAGGTGGTCTTCTGATTACCGGGGCTGTAGAACTTTCATTTTGCTACTCTGAGATCTCCCTTCGGGTTTTTCCCTCCGCAGGGGAGAGTCCCAAACCAGACGAAACCGGAGGCTACCAGAAAAGACTGGCATGGCACCTGCCCCCAAATTTAGGTTGGGGGAGTCCCCAAAAAGGGCTGCAAATCACGGACCGAGCCACCAAAACTGTATGGGGCATAGAGACCCTTATCAATGAATCAGAGACACAGAGGTGTTAGCAAAAAGAATAGTTCGTTTATTGACTTTCTCAAGAAAGAGGTTCTTCAGAGTGCCTGAAAGATGGCAGCAGCTGAAGACAGCCAGCTGTGTTTAGCTCAGCAGATTATGTAGGTCCTAACCACAATACCGGCTCCCTAGCCCCCTGCCTCAGGGCTCATTGGTGCAAGCCCTGAAGGTACGATCTATGCAAGGCAATCTACCCTAGTAACAGAACAGTTTTCATAAATTAGCCCTAAAAAAAAGGAGGGGTGGGGGAGGTGTTATTCCTCCCTGCTAACAAGGGGTGGGGGTGAGGGATAAATGTTGGAAAAATGCAGAGGGCAGTCTGAGAAAGTAAAGGGAGGGGGGTAGTCTTGGGAAAATATAGGGAGTAGTCTGGGGAAGTACAGAATATGTTGAAACATTTCTTCTACAAGGCCAACCTGCTGCAGTATTGCAACCAGAGAAGAAACAATTAACCCCTTGAAGAGGCTTCACTGCTGAGAGAGATCCTCTCTCACTCAACGATAACATTAGCCTTTTTGGTTGCCATGTCATATTATTGACTTTTATTGCGTTTTTTTGGTACACTGAAACCATCACATTTCCCCAAGAACAGTTGACAAACTATTTCTCATTCCATCCTGAACTAATAAAGATGATTTCTAGAATCTCTATGTAGAATTATTAAATGTCATTATTTTCAATTCAGTCCATTGTTCAAGCTTGTCAAGATAATTTAATATCTGGACTCTCAACCCACATTTTAGCTATCTCTCCAAGCTTCAAGACATCTGACAATTTGATAAACATGCCGTCTCTATCTTTATTAAAGTCACTAATAAAAAAATATTGAGTAGAGTTAAGGAGAGATCCCTGAGTCTCTCTACTATAAAGATCCCTTCAAGTTGATATGAACCTATTAGTGAGTACTGTTTGAATCTCAACATTCAACTAATTCAAAATCTCCCTAACTATACTATCATATGTCAGCTAGGTGACACAGAGGATGGAGTGCTGGGCCCGAAATCAGGAAGACTCATCTTCTTGCATTCAAATCTGGCCCCCAACACTTACTAGATGTGTGACCCTGGGCAAGTCACCTAACCCTGTTTGTCTCAGTTCTTCATCTATAAAATGAGCTGGATAAGGAAACGGCAAACCATTCCAGTATTTCTGCCAAGAAAACCCCAAATGGGGAGATAAGGAATCTAATACAACTAAACAATAACAGTGTTCCATAAAGGGTTTCCACAACAACATCCTATCATCAAACACAAATTTCTCCATAGAACTACAAGGGCACCATGAAAGAGCTGGTCAAACACTCTGCTGAAATGAAAGATGCTATCTTTACAAAAACTCATTTGTTCACTTCTTTTTAATGGACTAACTTGAATTTATAACTGAGAAATAAGAATGATTCAACATTCACAATTTGTAAGCTACCTCAGCACTTAGCACAGTACCTGACACATAAGTACTATGTATTACACTATGTGATAGTTAATGACTGAATTTTTAAAGTAACTAATGTAACTAATCATGTTAAAAACCAAAGTTATCTCATGCCACATGGTTATGTCAATAGTTACCCCCCCAAAAAAAAAACTTTTTGGCAAATCTAGCACTCAATCAGGCCAAAATCCTTACAAAGAAGCTTAAAATTGCACTAAAACTTTTTGGATACTTGGTTTAGGCATAGAAGGATATTTTTAATATAATCAAAATGTTTATTGAAAACCAAAAACTAGCATTATATTAAATAGGAGAAAAGAGTAGTTTCACAACAAATATAATTATAAAACGAAGATGCCTCATTTCCTCCACCATATTTGACACAAATTTAGATGTGCTAGCCATGGTAATGTGATCAAAGGAAGAAATTATCACCATAAAGATTGGTTAAAAGAAAATAAAATTATCTGTACTTGCTGATGACATGCTGCTTTACTTAGAAAATCCTGGGGAATCAGCAATAATTAATAGAGGTATTAATAGAGATCAGAGATAATTAATAGCTCTCCTTAAGTTGTAGGCTACAAAATAAAAAAAATTCTATAAAGTAAAACAAAATTAAGAAGATAGTAATAGAAAGGAAAGTGCCATTCAAAACTATTGCTGTTCCACAGTGTATAAATTACCTGAGAGTCAATCTGCCAAAATACATGGAATTCCTGTAGAGATACAATAACAAAACTGGTCTTTAGAGATATAAAGAATAACAAATAATTCATAGAAAATCCAGTGCTCATGACTTACCTATGGAATGCAATAAAAATGACAACCCCACTGACATTGATTCACAAATTTAGTGCTGTACCAAGACAAAAAAAATAAAATTCATTTGGAGTAAAAAAGATCTAGAATATCAAGGGAAATAATGGGAGGAACGGTAGTAAAGAAAAGGGAATAGCACTTCCAGGTGCCAAACTATATTATAAATTCATAGTCATCAAAATAATATTGAGTAAAAATAAAAAATAGATCAATGGAACATATCAGACAAGGAGTCATAAGAAATAATTCAATTCAATAACCCAATAGTCAACAAAATTGAAGACCTGTTACCTAGGAAAGAAATTCTTTATTTGACAAGAGTTATTGGGGAAACTGGATAGTAGTATTGAAGAAATTAAGTTTAGACCAATAGCTTTCATCATATACTACAATAAACTTAAAATGGATACATGACCTGAATATTTAAGATAATATCATAAAAAATTAGAAGAGAGGCACATCATATAACTTTCACAGTTACAGTTGGGGAAGAATTCTTACCTAAAGGAAGGAAAGAGGAAATTACATTAGGAAAAACTCATAATTTTCATTATATGAAATCAATATCATTTTATATAAACAAAATGGATTCAACTAGCATAAGAAGAGAAGCAGGATATTGAGAATGTTTTAACATCAAACATTTCTTATATGAGGTTACTGCCTTAGATATATAGACAACTAACAAATATATAAGACCAAATGCCATTCTGTGGTAGATAAGAGTGAAAAGGCTATGAAGAAATTATCCTAAAAAGAAAAATTATAAATTATTGACAGGAATATGAAAAAAACATTCCAAATTACTCATAATGAGAGAAAATAGAAACTAATCTGAGAATGTACCTCATATGTAGAAATTCAGCAAAGATGAGAAAAATTGAGATAGTTAATGTTGGAAGGGTCACAGAAAATCATGACTACATTATGGCCAGAGCTGGGAATTTGTTCAACCATTCTGGAAACCATTTGGAATTGTGCAGAGACTAAAATGTCTATACTCTTTGACTCAGAGATTTGATAACTAGAAGTACAGCCCAAGAAATTTAATGATAAGAGGAAAGGCCAGATGACACGAAAATATTTACAACAATGCTTTCTGTGGTAGCAAAGAAATGGTAATATAGTAAATGCCCATAGACTAAGAAATGTCTAAACAAATTGTGGTATGTAAATGTAATAGTATAGTATTCTACTGTAAGACAAGATGGATATTAGTGAATATAAAAAGCTAAAGGAAGATACATAAATTCATACAAAGTGATGTAAGCAAAACTAGGTAAACAATATATACAAAGACTACAGGAATGTAAATTAAAGCAATAACAAAAACAAAAAGAACAAGAATACCAATGACACAGTTGAAATTAGACACTGCAAAACTGTATTCATTAAGGAAGAGAGATTAGAAGACACTTCCCCCAATTTCTGTGCCTAGGTGGGAGATCACAGGTATGGAATATTGCATGTAACATGAAAGTTTTTCAATATTTTGTTTACTTTTCCTGGACATTTTTCTTCTCCCTTTAAAAATTCTTTGTTATAAATGATGACTCTTTGGGAGAGGATTAAAGGAGGGAATCCAGTGGAAAATTTTGGTGATGTAAAAAATGAATAAAATTGATTTTAAAAGAAATATTAAAACAGTGGAGAATCTTTCCCAAAACATCAATGAGCTCATTGACTTTTCAAAGGGGGCACAGATCACTGTGAAATGAAGACACATGACAAAAGATGGCAGAATAAGAAAGTTCTAAATACTTACAGATTTCAACATTTGAACCAAGTATGTCAGACATTTAGTAATTAAAATTGCAGAAAGAGCAAAAAAAATGATGAGAAATATTTTATATATGAGAAGGCTATAGGGTATGAGGTAACAGCAGAGACCTCCGAGATGACCTCATACCCCCTGACATATCCAAGTTCACCCTCCTCTCTGAGTGACTGAGAGCAGAAATCTTTTTTTTTTTTAACTATACCTGTGATGGCTTTTATTATTCTCTTTTCAGCAGTGATGAACTCCCCACTCCCAACATTTTAAAGGAAGAGAGTAGAACATTACACTCACCAAATTACTATTTTCTTCCTTCCTTCCTTCCTTTCTTTCTCTCTCCTACAGAAAGATCCTGAAAGGATCCTTTTTTCTTACGAACACACTCTTTCGGGTGTCTCTTCCAACCGATCAATTTCTGGCAAAATTAGAAATTCAAAAACTCCTAATCTATGTGTGGTAGAGGCCAGAAAAATCCATTTCTTAGAATTGTTATTTGCTAGCTTGTGCTCAGATTAAAAATAAACCCAAAAAGGAAGAAGCAGTACTCAGACTTGAAGTCCTGTCTCCAGCTTGCCAAGGCATGTGAAGGCCCTATGCATCTCAACCAAGTTGCCATTGCCTAGGGCAGGGAGGAGAGAGATGCTCTACCTTCCCTTGCTGTCAGTCCAGGAGAAAGAAAGTACACACAAAGGAAGAGGGATCCAAAATACAAATTGGGTAGCTATTTCCACAGATGTTCTTACAAATTAAAGAGGAGAAAGATTCTTTGACAATGGACAGTTCCTCCTAATTATCAGCTTAATGTACCCCTCCTCCCCAGTCACAGGGGGCCAATCAGAGACTTACTGTGCCCTACCATCAAGATGTATCCTCCATCCCATAAGAGACTATGGTCCATATTTAGCTCTATGGGAAGTGGAAGTTCCACAAATCAGACTTCCCCATTTTTGCTGTAGTAGAAATGGGGGCTGGTGGGGCACGAGGGGGGAAGATAGAGGTTGAGAATAATTTATGTATATCCATGATGAGCAGGATTGTTCAACAATTCCTATTTGCCTCTTCTCATGATAACATTTAAATTTTCTGCTTTGAGAAATTATATAAGACCTTTCATTCTTATTATCTATCTCTCACTGTCTCTGTCTCTCTGCATCTCTCTGTCTTTCTCTGTCTCTATCTCTCTGTCTCTCTGTCTTTGTCTCTGTCTCTCTCTGTTTCTCTCTCTCTGTATCTCTGTCTCTGTCTCTGTCTCTCTCTCTTTTTCTCTCCAAGGCACAAAGCATTAGAAAAAACACCTCAGTGTTAAATCTAAAATTCTTTTCAGATGATGTTCTTCCCTCAGTTGCCTCTTCCCCAAATGAATTTTCAAGTACACAGACTAGCTTGTGATGAACACAAACAAAATGTTTTAAAACAGAAATGTAAGTAGAGTTTCCCAGAAGGAAAGATTATGGAGCCCTAAAGGTAGAAAGGAGACAGAGAATAACAGCTTTGGGATCTGTAGTGCAGAGGGGTTTCAGCAGCACACCTTCCAACTCGATCAGGCCTTGAGGCCTGTTCAGATCAAGCAGATTTGCAGCCAGAGTCCTAGATCTCTTTTTTTGTTGCCTCTGCCTGGGCTTCTGTTCAGGAGTCAGCCTCACTTGGCTACTAATGGCCTCCTCTTCCCAACTCCAAGCAATCTTTTCCTAAATTTTCTGGGAATGGGGTTATAATTCAAGTCTCTTGCCTAGATTCCCTGAACTGGTAAAGGTAATCAGGAATCAGGACCTAACTTTTACTACCCTATGTCGCTTCCTTTATCTCAAGAGATTTATTCACATTTCATAAAGGGACCACCTAGCATATTTGTAATTTTTGCAGATGTTTAACACCACCCAATATACACAGTTATTGTTTAGATCTTTTAATGACAATTTACCTGCATGAATAAACTTAAGGGTCTTAGAATAAGACAAAGAAACAAAAGAGAGGGAAGGAGAGTCTGTAGGAGTAGAGGTCATGATCAAAGTAGGTTAAGCAAAGCCAATCACATCAACCAAGTGGGGTTTGAGGTTTGGGGAGGGGTGGCAGGGATGGAAGCCACTATAAAGATTTAAATGTAGGAAAGCACAAACCTAACAAATATAACCTTAAAAAGTGAGTATATTGAACTCATATAATATAAGGGAGAATGGAATCGATAGAACAATCCAAATACCAACAATTTCCTGCATACCAAGACATCAAGATACATAAAGAATGAGTATGAGGCAGTAAAACAAAATTTATTTTTGAATCAGGCTATTCCAAAAGGACAGGAATCATGTTCACTATTTTATGCCAGACAACAATAAAAATTTATTTACACTGTCAAGGAGGATAAATAGAAAATTTATTCTAGACTATATCCTCTATTATCCTACATTATACTTAAAGGCACCACAATAAAACAATATCATTATTAGATTTATCTGCATTAAAAGGCATAGCCTCTAAATTAATAAAAAAAAAAACCAAGTGCATGAAGACACAAGGAGAAAACAGTTTTGAGATATTATAAGTTCTTCTTTGAGACCCTGACAAATCCATCAAGAAAATAAACAAAAAGGAAATTGTGGAACTGTATAGATACTTGAAAAAAATAGATCTGAAAGATGTATGGAAATCTTGGGATGGGAATATTTTAAAATGCTCATATATCTCAGGATCAAGGGTACTTTTATAAAAATTCTCTATATGCTGGGGCAAAAATATAAAAAATAAATGTAAAAGGTAGAAATATTAAAGACATCCTTTCTGGGTCATCCTGCAATAAAAACAGGAATTAATATAGGGAACACAAACACAAGATATAGCTCCAAAGGAAAATGAAGTGATGACATTCTGATGGAGAGAAAAGAAGATGCATGACTAGATATTTTCTTTAATACGTACAAGTTCTCAGAACTCTCCAAAATAAGAATTATATGCGAAAGGTAAAAGAATTACAAATCTTTCCATAGGCTAAAGACAGAGGACATAAGGCAGCTTGTTCCACCTATGGTGGTAGCACATTAGCTGCTCCATGGCTAGGCTCAGTCAGAGAACAAAAGTACATTAAAAAAAAAATTAGGGATAGTATAACAGCATGTGTGTGGAGTTCTACCAGGCCTGAAGGAAATGTGACTAACATCCACCAGGAACCAATTCAGTCCCTCCAGAAGTCACTTAGGTCAAGGACTGAAGATGGTGAAAACTGAGAGGAGGCTGAAGTCACTTTAAGTTCCAATCTACAGGGGATCTTCCAACAAAGGTGGAATCAGAAAGTTAGTGATAAGGCAAAATAATGAAAAAAGACTGCAAATACCAAAGATGTCAGGAGAGAGAAAACTTAATTTAAAACCTTGAGTGCAAGCAGATAGGGAAAATGGATAATAAAAAGGCCTTTTACATCCTTTTAGGACATTGGTTCAAACGTCTCTGATAAAGAAATCAACACCTGATGAGGCTCTTCTAAGAGAGCGTGGAACCATAATGGATATTCTCAAATGGTTGAAGAGAGAAAGAAGAATCATGAAAACAGAAATTTTCACCTGCCCAGTCAAAATTATCTAATTAAAAAAAAACAGACATATGCTAGCTCTGAACCCACAGCCCATGGATTTCCTCTAAAAAAACTCCCCCAAAATTCTGGAACAGTGGGAGCCACGCAGCAACACAGTGAAGGAGATTTCCGTTCCAGAGAGCCCTGAAAAACCTATCCCAAAGGTCCATTGCGCACCTGACAGGAGCGGAGCCCTGCCCTGCCCTGGCCACGGGGCACAGAGAAGAGCAAGCAGATCCAAGCAGGCTTCAGGGATGGAATCTCCAGCAGCCGCGAAGGTCCCTCCACCCACAGATGCACAGGTCAGTGAGAGAGACGTCTGGACAGGCTGAGAGGGGAGCGGGGTGTCTCCATAGCTCTGGCCCCCTCGGGAGGGAGCAGCAGAGGCAGCAGGTGGCGAGAGGCTCCCAGAGAAGGCAGGAGCTTGGATTCATTACTGAAGGTCTCTGAATAAACCCCCTGAGGGAACTGAGACTGGGAGGTGGCCCTGCCCCCACCTGAGAACCTGATTTAATCTTACCCTGAATAGCAGCCAGCCAGCTTCCAAAAGCCTTGAGGCTGGGAAGCAGCATTTGAATCTCAGACCCCAAGCACTAGCTGGGTGAATCTAGGCCAGGGGTGGAGAGGACTCTCAGAAGTCAAGTAACTGGCTGGGAAAATGCCCAGAAAAGGAAAAAAAAATAAGACCATAGAAGGTTATTTTCTTGG
>CM053770.1:183633743-183650670 GCA_028658325.1 Potorous gilbertii | reverse complement strand
AGTGAGATCACATTTGTGAAGAGCTTTGCAATCCTTAAAGTGCCATATAAATGGTAACTGTTGTTGCTCTATCAGATCACACAATCACTTACATTTTTATAGCTCTTGAACCAAATTTTACCAAGTAATATCCCCCTTAGAGTGTTGGAATTTTGTGATGAAAGTTCAGATAATTCCTTGGACTGCCCTCTAAGATCTTGTTTGCTTCTTGCAGACATAAGAAATAGTTGTTACAATGGGAAGGCATAAGGTCCTGTGATAGATCTGACAGTGTCACTAACTGCTTTCTTTGTTCTCGGCGCTTCAGTTTCTTCATCTTTGAAAGCAGGAGTTTGGGCAAGGTTTCTCCTAATATTCCTTCTAGCTTTCAAAGTTGGAAGTCTCTATATTCTGATTCAGAGTGAAGCTAAAGGAAGCTAAATGTCCCAGGGGATTGTGGGATTGACAGAGACCTCATTCATCATTTGCTATACAGAGTTTGCCATGTATATTATTGAATGTCATTTTTAACCTGGGGAACTGAAAAGAAGTCATGAACGGACTAGCTGTTCAGGGAGATAGTATCAGAGATATTGAGAATACAGAGATCACTTCAGATCTGCTATGGTTCTGGGGTAGACCTTTCCATCTATGGACCTAGTCAGTCAGTGAAGTGTCAACAAGCATTTAGTCATTATGCACCTGGCACTGTCTTCAGTGCTAGGGATACAATGAAATCCACAAACCCAGGCCTTACCTCACGTTTTCCCTGAGGCCTCAGAAGTCTCTGTCAAGAGAGTTCATGTCAGGTGGGAAAACTCAAAAGTACAGACAACACTGAAACCACAAAATTCTGGACAGGAAAAACCAGAAACTTCTTTGCCAAGAAAAATAAAAAAAAATGCTTTAATCAGATTAAAAGAAATTGGCTCTGCCTCAAGTGTCGTTGAACATGAGCCAAGTTATTTAAAAAAGTAGTAGGGTACAAAATGAACCTGCCAAAAAAGATTAACATTCTTATGCAGTAATAACCAAACCCAAAAAGAAAAGACAAAAAGAGAAAATCCATTAAAAAACACAAAAGGCTTAAATATCTGAGTGTTAACCTGCCAAGATATATGCAATATTCATGCATGTAAAGCTCAAAATACTCTTTACACATATAAAGGAAGACAAGTAAAAATCTGCAGTGTACATGGATGGAACGTGCAATTGCACTAAAAAAGAAGATACTCTTTAATGTTATAACAATCAAATTAAAGAACTACATGAAACTGAAAACACATTTAGAAGAACAAATAATCTAGAATATCCAAGAAAATACTGGGGAAAAATTAGGAATGAAATGGGAAATATAAAAGTATTATCAGTTCTCAAGTTCTATTGTAAAATGGTCATTATTGAAGTATTTTGTTTGTGGTTAAAATAGAAAAGAATAACTGTAGAGCAGACTAAATAAATATGAATCAAATGCAATAAAAAAGAATCATAGGTCTATGAAAACCCTAAGAGCATAAGTACTTGGAGTAATGGCTCCCTGTTGCATAAGAACTGCTGGAAGTTGGATAGCAGATCAGCATCAATTAGACACAGGCCAGTATTTTATACCATGTAGCACTCAATACTCCACTAGATTTATGATGTATTTGAGCCGGGGAAGATTATAGCTAATGTCTGCTTATCCTGTCTCACTCTTGTTCTTGTCGTCCTATTAGTTTCCCACTGAAAGCCACTTAATAGTTTTATTCCTTTTCTATCATTTTTTGCAGATGATATGATGGTTTACCTAGAGAATTCTAAGAAGTCAACTAGAAAGTAGTCTGAGCAAGTAAGGACTTCAGCTACATTTTCAGTGTATAGAATAAAGCACTTAAATCATCAGGAGTTTTGCATATTGCCTTTAAAATCAAACAAGAGCTAGAGAAATTCTACTTGAAATAACTAGAGAGACTTTAAAATACTTAGGAGTTTTGTTGTTGGCACTAATCTCAAAGGCAAAAAGGGAGCTTTTGGCCATGAAAAGGAGCAGAGAGGAAAGAAAAAGAGAGGAGAGGAGAGGAGAAGAGAAAGGATAGGAGAGGAGAGTAAATGAGTTGAAGTGCCAAGACACACACAGCAACTGTCTGATTTGAATGATGAAGCACTCTTCACACAAACAAAGATAGATTTAAATAATTGGAGAAACATTAGTTGCTCACCAAAAGGCTATGCCAATATAACAAAAATTACACTGTCAAGTCATTTACTTATTTAGTGCCATGCCAATAAAACTACTTAAGAATTACATGATCAAGTTACAAAAATAATAACAAAATGTCAAAATATCATGGGAAGTAGTAGAAATAAATGAGGATTAAGGGGGCCTAACAGTACCAGATCTTAAACTACACTACAAAGTTGTAATTGTCAGAATAATTTGGTACCGGGTAAGATGAGGCTGATTAGTGAAACAGATTACGCATGCAGTACACATGGTTGAGCGCCATGAGCTAGTGTTTGATAAACCCTCCAATCCCAGGTATTTGGGGAAGAACTCATTATTTGAGGAAAATGATTGGGAAAACTGGAAAGCAGACTAAACAATTAACATCTTACACTACATACTAGATACATTAAAAATGGGTACATGATATAGACAAAAAGAATGCCATGATAAGCAACGTAGTGGAACATGGAATCTGTCCGATCCGTGAATAGGGGAACAAGCAAGAGATAGATTCACAGGAGATAAATTGGATAGTTTTGATTACATAAAATTCAAACTTTTTTGCTCAAATAAAACCAATGCAGCTAAAATGAAAAGAATAGCAGAAAACTAGAAATACTTCTTTGCAATACATTTCTCTAATAAAGATTCTCATTTCCAAAATATATAGAGAACTGAATAAATTTTACAAGAATAGGAACCATTGCCCAATTGATTAATGGTCAAATGACCGTTAAAGGATAAGAGGCAGTTTTTAGAGGCAGAAATCTGAGCTATCAGTCACCATGTGAGCAATGCTGTAAATTAGAGAAATGCAAATTGAAACCATTCTGAGGTAGCAGTTCATGGCCATAAGATTGCTTAAGAAGATAAAAAAGAAAATAGCAAAGGCTAGAGGGAATGTAGATAAATAGATGAAATAATTTACTGTTGGAGGAGCTTGTGAAGTAGTGCACCCACTCTGGAAAGCAATTTGGAACTCTTCCCCAAATATCCCTTTGTTTCAGTGATAACAATTCCACAAAGGATTAAGGAGAGAACAAAAGGACCCTGTGAAAGATGTATGTATGTATGTACGTATGTGTATACACGCACACAAACACATGCACACATACGAAGAAGTATTTGTATATCAGCTCTTTCTTGTGAGATTTTCATGTGAGCATTTCTTGGCACAATGCTTGTGAGACAGCTTTGGAAACTGAGAGGATGCCTATCACCTGAGGAGTGAGTGAACCAGGTATGATGTATCAGTGTGACAGAATTATTTTTTAATGAAGGAGATGTTTCAGAAAAGTCTGGTAAGATTTTGATGATATAAATTGAAGTGAGCAAAACCAGGAGAACAATTTATCCAGTAACAGTAAAATAATTAAGAGAATCAACTTGGAGTGATTTAGTAATTCTGGTCAACACAATGACCAAACACAGTTCCAAAGATTCATGGTGATATCTTCTATCCTCCATAAGAGAGCTGATCATCTCAGAATGCAGATTGAAGCATATTTTCTTCTCTCTTTTTCTTTTTAAAAGTATTTTTGGACATAACTAATGTAGAAATTTGTTTTGCATGACTATATATATATACATATATAGTATATTTATATAGTATATATACATATATATATATATATACATATATAGTAAATATACATATATATGGTTTTCCTTAGCTTGTCTTCTAAAAGAATGGGGGAAGGGAAGGAGAGAATTTGAACCTTAAAATTCAATTAAAAATGGGGACCATCAATATTTGGGGGACTGTGGGAAAACAGTATCTTGAGCCACTGTTGGTGAAGGTGTGAATTGTCCCTATCATTTCACATAACATTTTAGAATTAGAAAACTCAAGTAATTATACTATTCATAGGATTTGATTAGTTTCAAGATGGAGATATTCCAAAATATTAACAGAAGCTGATTTTATTGTGGCAAGATAACTGGAAACCAAATCAGTGCCTATATCTTGAGCAATTACTTTGAAACTGGCACCTGATTTAGATATAAAAGACTATAAAACAAACACATTAGAGCAACAAGAAGGAAATTACCTTTCTGATCTATGGATAGGGTAAGATTTTATTATCAAACAAAGGAGAAGGCAAATCATTAAAGATTACCTGAACAATTTTGATCACATGAAATTGAAATTTTTTTCACAAACAAAATCTAGGTTGCTTAGAAACAGTTTAATGGAAATATTTTAGTGATGAAAACCATCTTGACAGCAAATTTCTGATAAAAGTCTTATTTTCAAGCTATATTAGAAATTGATTCAAATTTGTAAGAATGAGAACCATTTCTACTATTGATAAATTTTCAAAGATATTGTCAGTTTTCAATGGAAGAAATCCAGCCTATAAACAGTCATGTGAAAAAAATGTCCCAAAATTGTTAATAAAGACATTTAAATGAAAAGAACTTGGATTTTCCACCTCATAGCCATCAGATTGTCAAATAACTGCTGAAGGAGTTGAGGCAAAACAAGCACATTATTATATTGTTTGGGAGGTGTGAATTTCCAGGTACTCTGAGAAGTGATTTGGAATAATGCTCCCCAAATTGCTAAACTTTAAGCAATTAGGTTTGTATCTCAAAGAAATGAAAGAAAGAGGAAATTATTAATGGAATATTTAGTGGGAAACAACTGGAAATTAAAGAGGTATCATCAGTAGGGAGAATGATGAAACAAATTTTGATGTATATAATATAATCCTATTTTGCTCTAAGAAGTGATAAAAGAAATGTTGAAAGGTTTACAGAAACCTGAAAAATCTGTAGACTGAAGTGAAAAGAACCAGGAAAACAATTTATGCCTGTAATGGTGATCAAAATATGATCTTTTGCTATTTTTGTTTTAATATAGTCAAATGCCTCTGATTGAATCTTGCCTTTATCAATCTAGGAGTAAAGTATAGAAATAAGAGTTTCTTTAAATAGAAATAGTGTATTATTGGTATTGTTAATTATTTTAATGTGATTAAAGATCTTTCCCACTCATTAATGGGCCTGCCTATTAAGGGGAATTTGATTAGGAAGATTTGTAGGAACACCCACAGCTTTTGTTAATAATACACTGGTTCTCAAGGGTTGGAATGTCCTCTGTATCTAAAAAAAGGTATAAATACTCTGAGAGGGAGGTTTTACTTTGGGGTTTAAGTTTTGGTAAGATGGTTTGAGTGCCAGATGAGGACTCTGGGAAACTGCTAAGAAGTCCTCCAGCTTTGAGCACCCAGGTGTCATACTTCCCTCTTTGGTACTGTCAAACAGTTGTAGCTTTCTGTTGAATTATGGTCAGGCAGAGAAAGCCATGTCTGTTGATTTTTGGGGGGCTATGGAGACCCGCAGATTTGAGAACCCAGATGTTGTGCTTCCCCTTCTGTTAACTATGGTCAAGCAGTTGAACCCCAGTTGTCTGTTGACTCCAGGCAGAGGAAGCCATGTCTGTTGATCTTTTGATTTCTCTGTATTTTCTTTGAAATTCAGGGTGCAGACCCCTGAACTAACTGAATGATATATGTACTTGGCTAAAGGAATGATACATGTGCTTGATTAAAGTGATTGTTAACCCCTTGAAAGTTGTTTTTCTTTTATGAATGCAGATCTAAGAACCTGTTGTTAGTAGGCCCCCCTGTGCATGTTAGGGTGCTTACTGATACAATACCATAACATCAACATTGTAGAAATGAACCTTTCTGAGACACTAAAAAACTCTGAAGAATGCAATGATCAACCAGAATTCCAAAAGACTTCTGACAAAACACTCTATCTACCTCCTTATGGAGGCATTCAAAATATGTAATGATGAATGAGTCAATCAGTTTTGTACTTAGCTAGTGGCAGCGTTGCTTATGCCTGAATACATACATACACACACATAAGTGTGTGTGTGTGTGTGTATATATATATATATATATATATATATATATATATATATATATATATATGTATATGATGACATGAGATTTTTTTCCTTTTTTCTTTTTTAATGGGGCTGGAGTGGCAAGGAGAGAAAATCAATACTTGTTAATTAAAAATAAAATAAAATACTCCTTCCCAAACTGCAACGTAAGAAACAATAGGACATCATTGTGTGATAAGAAAGGAATATGATGAGTTCAGAAAACCCCAGGGGAGATTAGTATCAAGTGATGCATTGTGAAATAATCAGAGGTGCAAGTAGGCAGAATGAAGACAACAATGTAAACACAAAGATTACTAAGAGAAAACTGAGCTCTGAGTGACTGAGTGACCAACAATGATTCCAGAAAGCAGGTAATTAAATATATCTCTTTCCACTAGGGCAGAGAGGCAGAGGATTACCAGGGCAGAATGTTGTATATATTGTTAAATACAGTTGCTAGACTGGGTGCTTTTCCTTTACTGTTGTTCTTAATTACTACAAATGGTTTCATTTGGCAGGGTTAGTATTTGCAGAAGTGACTATGATGTAAAACAAAAGACATCCTTGAAGCATTAAAAAAAAAAAGATGGTGGTGCAGTGGGAGACAAACTGGTGAAGAGGAGCTAAGGTTTGTGGGATGCGGGAGTGGAAGAAAATATGCAAAAATACTTGAATGCCATAACTTGTCAACCTTGAAAATCAGTGTTGTTAATGGATGGGAGTCAGGCTCAATATTTGCCAACAGGCTTTTCCTTCTGTTACCTAGGTTTTCACTAGACAAAGTCCCATGGTGGAAATCATGAGATGCCTTGGAAACCTGGGTTCTAATCCTGGCCCTGGCCAGGACTTTGAGTGCTGGCACATCACGTCCCTCACTGGACTTGAATTTGTCCTGGAAATAACAGTCCATGCATTTCCCATTCCCCAGTGCAGTTTTCAGAGCAGGATGAGCAAGGATGTGGTAAAATGCTAGAAAAAGGATGAGTGACTATGAAAATGGACCTGCCTTTAAAACTTGATTGTTTAAAGTGTCTAGCTGTCATGTTCTGACTATTTTTTAGTTCTGTTCTTGGATCCTAGATAGTAGCCCAAACCCTAGACTGTCAATGATGCTGTTGGTCAACTAAAGGAGTGTGGATGACTTTGCCTTGTTTATTCCCACCAGCATCTGGGCAAACTGGTCTTAGGATGAGTTAATTGAAGGATATTCAGTTAACAAGTAAGAAGGATGACATATGGTTTCCAACAGTCAGTGACCAGTCTAGCCGTCAACTAGGGATAGGGATACTGCAGGGTTTCCAACTCCTCTTCCCTGGGTTCAGATCCCCTTTAGGCTTACATACTTTTAGACATCTGAGCATTGGTTTCACCATGCTTTGATTGGAATCTGTGTTAATATGATGACATGGAAACCTGTGTGACTAAAAGGAAATAAACAGAAGAAAATTATGTGTGATGGTATATGAATGTGTGTGTGTGTGTGTACAAAACAATGCCAGTAAACTCCTAAGCAGACCATTTCTTTCCAAGATGTCAGATAGATATTTCTATCCCTGGGTTCCATAGCCTGATCCTTCTGTCATTCCCAGTAGGAGCATAAAAAAGTCAAAACAAACATCTCTGAATACTGGTCCTGTTCACACTTGGAAAAGCCAGGAAAGAAAGACCTAAGTATATGGCTTGGTTACAAATTGTGCAGTAGAGGTGAGGTTTGAATTACTCATGGTCTATTATGGGGTCTAAACTGCTGAGTTCTCAATTAAGTCCCCAGTCCTCAACACCTGGAATGAGGAACTATCCTCTCTGTCTCTTAATTATGAGTCTTGTTGCCTTTAATCTCAGATGTGGGGGACTGGCAGCTCTAATTTAAGCTCCTCTCTTAGAATTTGTTCCTCAGTGGATTCATAACCAACTTAGCATGAGGCAGAGTATTTATTGATCACTCCCTTCTCCTCGACTCCTTTCTTTCCCTACATTTTTGTAACTCTATTCTCTCTTGGTTCTCCTTCATCCTGTCTGGTCACTCCTCTTTTTTCTCCTTTGCTGGGTCTTCATCCATGCTACACTCACTAAGTCTGGGGGTGGCGGGGTCCTATGAGGCTCTGGTCTTGGACTTCATCTCTTCTCTTTTCTCTCTATTCTATTTCACTTGGTGATCTCATCAGCTCCCATGGATTCAATTTTCATATCAATGGAGATGACTCTCAGATCTACTGATGCAGCCCGAACCTCTCTCCTGACTTCCAATCTCTCATCCGCAACTGCCTAGTGTCATTCTCAAACTGGTTTTTCCATGGTTATCTTAAATTCAATATACTCCAAACTAAACTTATTATCTTCACTCCCCACTCCATCCCCTCCTCTCTCTTCTTTTCCTAATTTCCCTATTACTTTCAAGAGGACCATCACACTACCAGTCCTACAGGCCTCCAAATTATGTCTTTCTTGACTCCTCTGTCTCTCATTCCAACCCCCTTATCAAAATCCCTGTCTAGTTCTATCATTTCTACTTTCATAACATCTTTTCATATTTCTCTCTTCTGCCACTGCCACCATCCTTGTCCATCCTCTAATTACTTCACAGCTGAATCTCCCAGTTGGTCTAATCTCTTCCCACCCCAGTCCAACCTCCATTCAACGATGATCTTCCTAGAGTAAGTTCAGACCAAATCATCCTTCCCCCATTCTATAAACTCAATGATTCCCCACTATCCCCAGGATCAAATAGAAATTCCTCTTATTTGTTTTGAAAGCTCTTTTTATAAGTCTTCTTATATCTTACTACCTTCTGTGTATAAGAAGTGGCTCTGTCCTCCTTGCTAATTCTCAGATAATACCCTCCATCTCCTGATTCTGGGAGTAACATTTGTGGAAATTCTATCTCCATGAAGATGCATTAGGGCTATTGTCATAACTTTCCATTAGAATAATCGATGATATTTGTAATTTTTTTACAGTAACTTTTGATATTTGTGATATTCAGTTATTTTTTTATTTACATTGTTGTAGTTATTGTATATATTCTTTTGGGCTCTGTGTGTTCCATGTTGCATCAGTTCATATAGATCTTTCTATGCTACTCCCTGTACATCACACTTATAATTTATTATAGTTCATTTATACTCCATTATATTCATGTTCCACAATTTGTTTAATCAAACATTAGGCATCTATTTTGTTTCTAATTCTTTGATATTAGCAACAATTCTGCTATAAAATTTTGGTGTATATGCATTGTCTTTTTTTCTTAGTCACTTCATTTGAATAATTCCATATTGCTTTCCAAAATGGTTATACAAGGTCCCATCCCCACTAATAATGTATGAATGTGCCTATTGGCCCACAATCTCTCCAGTGTTGAACATTGCCATTTTTCATCATTTTTTCCAATTTTTAATAGTGTGAAGAGAAAATTCAGTCTTGTTTAGATTTCCATTTCCCTTATTATTAGTGATTTGGACCATTTTTCCTGTGGTTATGAACCTTGCAGTTTTTTTCATTGTAATACTTAATTCTCTATGTAGATGCGAGTTATTGACTTTACTAGTAAGTAACACTGTTGGTTCTGTAGGACTTATTAACTCAGTTGCTTATGCCTATACTCAGTTTGATCCAAAGGAAGCAGCTATGTAGGAACCTATAAGGGAGGGTGACATAGAATAGTTAGTGAAGAATTGAAATAGAATCTTTTTTGCTGGGTATTTTAAGAAGAGAAGATGCCCCCATGTATCTGAGCTGGATCAAGGACTGTCACCTGTACATGAAGGAGAATGAATGGTATCCCAAATCCTGTTCTGCTTTATCTACCAGAACCTTCGAGAGGACAAAGATATGACTTTGGGAACATGCAGCCTACTGAGGAGTTGGGGGAAGGACATGTAGCTTAAACTAGTGATGTAGGGGAAAGTCTAGTAGATTTTGTGCCAGGGGACCTTGGTTTTAATTCTGGTTTTGCCTTTATTAGTTGTATGACTTGGGCAAGTTACTTGCTTTGTCATTCTCAGATCCAAGAAAGTGTACTGATTGTTGCAACCTCTTCTATATCCAAACCTACTATGCTATGACTCCTCTGAAGATGGATTTTAGCTTTGGAAGCAGTTAAAAACCTTCCAAAGACAAGAATGCTAAGTAAAGTGAGGAGATTAGCTAGTGGACAACAGCTTTCATCAGAAAAGTGTTCCTGCGAGGTTATGAATCTGATTTTTTAGGTCATCTGTAAGCAGGCTCAGGAGAATATTCACAGAATCACATGACTTTAGAACTTCAACTGGCCTTAAAATGGTGAAATCTAATCCCTTCCTTCCACATGTCAGGGCCAGAGACATCAAGAACATCAAAGAAGATGCTTGTGATAATTTCATGAATGTTCAGTCAAGGGGAAGGGCCACCTCTAGAACCAAGGTCAGATGAGATAAGTGAGGCAAACAGGTCTAAGTGACTTGTCTTCAGATATGCTATATCTAGAAAACCCTAGAGATTCAACTAATATTAATTGAAACAAGTTGGATATATAAATAAATTAATGAAACCATTATCCTATTTGTATATTACTTATAAAACTCTGCAAGAAGAGAGGAGTTACAAAAAGAGATTCCATTCAAAGTACCTGCTGAATAAGGTCTGGATCCTTGGAGCATCTACCAGGGACCTCCATAATGATTTGGTGAGGCAGCTTTTGAAATAATGCAATGATATACATGGCAGGGACAAAATAATTCACTTTATAGTAAATACTGGTCTTCTATGATTGTTGTTGGCTTGTGGAGTGGTAAAGGAAATCCTTTTGATTGGCAACTGGAACTAAATGTGAATGCAAAATGCATTAAATGGCCAAACTTTTTGTTTTACTTTCTGGTGATAGTTGTGACAATGCCTTCTATGACAGTCTGATAGGCTTGACTCCTGACCTTTGGTAGGGAGTGAAAGCTGGCTAGGTGATTGAGCTGAGGGACATGGAGCCATCTGGGAAATGGTTAAGGGAAGAGGGTTTGTGCATAGTTCCTGGGTGTTGGAGGGACCTGTCTATAGGAAAGAAGGAGTGGTTTGGATCGAATCCTCTTAGGGAAGAAACTATTCCATTTGCTGGAAAGATGACTAATACGGTAGAGAACTTATCTTCATTGTTCTTCCAGAGCACATCATTAATTCATTCATTTGACTCATTGAATATGTAGTATGTGCCTAACACAGGATTAAGTATCACCACTCAGAGGTCCCTATCTTATAGAAGATTACAGTGTAACTGAGCAAATGAGATCTGAACACAGATTATTGAAATAATAGGAAAGATATCTTGAGTGACATGATAATAGCAACAACTCACTTTTCTATAACACTTTTCCCCAAGCTGTCTCTACCATCAAGGGAGTATAAGACTGACTGATCATTCCTATTTTTACATTAATTAAGTACCTACTGTATGCCAGGCACTGTGCTAATGGATGGGGATCCAAAGAAGGTAAAAGACATTTCCTGATCTCAAGGAATTCATAGGCTAACAGGGGAGAGAGAGTAGTTACAGTTATGTAAAAATAAGCCATATGAAATATAAATTGGAATTAAAAGGGATTGAAAAAGTCCCCCTATTTGGATTTGGGGGAAGCTAAGGAAACCAGAAGGGACAGTTGAAAAGGGAGTGCATACTATGCCTGGGAGACAGTCGCTCAAAGTGTCTGGAATCAGGAAACAGAATAACTTGTTGAGGAACAGCACTTGATCAAGGAGTATGGAAGTGGGAGTGGGGCATTTTATCACTAGGGCCATATTCACAGCACTGGTGGTGACTGTGAATATGCCAGCATAGTTCTCAATCTCAAAGTATAACAGACTCTCCACATAGAAGGCAGAAGAAAAACATTTATTCAGACACCAGAAAGCAGTATCCCAAAACAAGAAAGTCAAATCAGTCAAAATAGCCAAGAAATCAATACACATTATCTCTGTAGGGGGCAATGCCATTCTGAAGTTTCCTCTCTCCCTACCCACTCCTTCCCACAAACAAACACTCAGGAGCCTAGCTGTCTGCTTGCCTGTGTCCTTCCCAGTTCTGACTAGCTTCACCAACTTTCTCCCTGCTCTGCTCCTTCCTTCCTGTTCTACCCATTCAGCAAGCTCCTCCTACCACATGTGATGTAGGCTTCCATGTGATTTAAGCAAGTTATATGGGTCTATTAAGGAATGGGAAAGATCTTTCCATTTAAATTTCTAATACATTCAGCCTCAAGATCTTTTGTATTCATTACATAGGTTGTTGGGGCAACTGGTATCAAGAGAATTTTACAAGGACAACAGAAAATAAACATATAAAACAATATCTTAGGCAACTGGTGTCAACAGAATTTTACAACAATATAACAGGGATCACACAAAATAAGCACATAAAACAATATCTTAATGTAGGGCTTGAACACAAGCGCCCTATCATTCCCTCCTTGAACAAATGGGACCCAAAATTGGGGTAAGGGGCAAAGGTCTTTTCCTCCATAGCTGCTTCCTGCTGAGATTGTACATCGTCTCTGTCCCAAGAGGTCCCTTTCGAGAGGTTAATTCTTTAACTGACATCTGGAGCTTGGTTGACACCAGGTCCAAGGGCGACACATCACAATCTTGGACAAGGGGTGATATCCACTTTAAGCAATCAGGAGTCTGGAGTTGGGGGATCCTAAGCCTGCAGAAAAGAAATCTAGTGAACAAGTTTAACGGACAAAACGCCTAAAAGAAACAAGGAGAAAATAACCAGAAGCTTGGTACGTATAAGGTCAGCCATACTTCTGGAGTTCATGAACCCACTATCATAGCCTCATTTATGGTAGAATATATGAGTTAAGGGTACAATTTGGTGATCATCTTCTCCTTCCCATGTGCTATAATTTTCTCAGCTTTTGGAACATCATCTTCCTTCCATTTTACCCATACTTTACCCAATTTTATTTTGTCACTAGAACCCAATACTTCAGTTCCTCTGCTAGTTATTTTGGAAGGAGGGTCAGTTTTTACAAGGGATATTGTTTCATAAGGAATAATAATCATTTGAACTATTCTATCATTTTTACAAAACTGTACAGGTTCTTCACCTAAATTTTGGAATGTAACAATAATTTCTTCTTGATAATTAGAATCTATCAGTCCAACCAACACATGTGTTTCTCGAGTTGCTAATCCAGATTTAGGTAATATCCATCCAAAATGATTTTGGGGGATTCTTATACATGTTCCAGTAGATATTTTTATTCTTTCTTTTCTGTCCAACCTAAAGTCCTCTAAACAATGTAAATCATATTCTGCTGAACCAGGTGTCCCTCAATACAAGTTCTGAGATATCTGATCTCACAATCCAATACTCAGTATTTGGGATCTTATGTGTTTCTTGTTTTCTAATTTGCAGATTTTGGGTCAACATTCCTCCTAATAGTCAATTATTCGAATTACATAAAACTGTGAACAAATTTTGTTTCCAAGCTTGGTAAGAATTATTAGAATTTAATGTCCTTAACTGTTTTTTCAATAATCCATTCATTCTTTCAATTAACCCAGACACTTGTGGATATTATGCAATATGATATGTTCATTCTATGTCATTTAATATGTAGTTTAGCTAATTTGTAAATTAAATTAATAATTTAACACATCAACACATTTCATTATCTTTGAAATGTGACCCACTTTCACTTTGAATCTGTATTGGAGTTTCATAATATAGACTTATGATATCAAGAGTTTTATAGGTGTTTTTCTGGGTTGCATTCTTATAGGGTCAAGTCACTAGTACACCTGAATAGGTGTCAACACAAGTACTTATAAATTTGCATCCTTTATCTTGGGGTAGGGGGGCCAATATAATCTATTTGTCAAATTTGGGCTGATACTTTTCCCCTTGCTATCTCTCCAGTTACTACCTAAGGAACAGTTTGTTCTTTTTCCAACAGACATATATAACATTCCTCCACTACTGGTTTTTAACAATGAATGAGACATACTGATACCTTTGTCTTGTGCCCATTGTTGCATGGCATGGACCACTAAATGACTGGCCATTTGATGGACTCATTTTGCTAGATCATCAGTTTGTGTCAGTGTAGGGATAACATGTTGAGTAGCAATCTTTGCTAGTCAATCAATATGTGATACGGTCCTCTTTGTTTTGTTTGGATAGCTTGATGTACTGCCATTAGTTCAGCATGTTGACTACTTTCTCCTATCCTAGTACTTTACAAATTCTGCCTAGAATGTGGGTATTAGTGTACTGATTTCTGATGTCTTTTGTGGCCCAAATATTTTACTGTCCCATTAGTAAATCCTTCATGCCTCCCTTGTTCTCCAGTTAATCCATCATATCCCTCATTGCATTTTACCAAGGACTGTACCAGCTGTTGCTTTGGTTCAGGGTATGAATCCTTTCCCTCAGTATCTATGTTTCCTATAGATCACTATAAACTCCAATTTGACTGCTTTAGATCTATTTTGAACATACCATTTCCATTTAATTATGCTAACTTCTTGTGCATGTCCATTTGTGTGAGAAGCTGGGGTATGCATGACCTAGGTCATAATTTGGATTCCAGGTCTTAATATTATCTTATGGTCCAAAGTCAATTGTTCTACCAAATCCCAATATGCAGCTAACAATTGCTTTTTAAATGGGCAGATTGAATTCCACATGAAGGGAGTTTCCTAGACCAAAATCCTAAGAGTATATTTCAGCTTTTTTTTTTTTTTTTTTGCCATAAACTCCGGTTTGCGTATTTATCCTGTGCAGTCACTTGTAATTCCACTGGATCACTTCACATAGGCCATAAATCTAGGACCAATTGTATAGTAACCTTTACCTCTACGAAAGCTTTACTCTGCTCAAATCCCCACTCAAATTCATATTTTTTCCTAATAACTTTATATAAGAGTTTCAAAATTTGTCCTAGATGTGGTATGTGATGTTGCCTATATCCAAATAATCCTATAAACTTTTGGGCCTCTTTCTTATTGGTGGGGATAGGAAAATCCTGAATCTTTTGTCAGGTTTGTGGGAGAATCTCTCACAGCCCCTGATTCTATTGTATACCCCAAAATTTTACAGTTTGAGCTGGCCGTTGAATCTTTGCAGGGTTAATTTCCCACCGTTTGCTTTTCAAATGCTCAACTAAAAGCATCAAACTCTTCTCCCCTCCTTTTACATTTTCCCCTGTATCTTAATATCATCTGTGTAGCAGGTAAGCTGTACACCCTGTCACTCTAATTCAGCATCAATCCTATGACAAATAGTAGGGCTATGCCGATATCCTGGCAAGCATGTAAAAGTATATTGTCAGCTCTGGGAAGTGATAGCAAATTGATCCCATTTAGAATCTATTAGAATAATAAAACAAGCATTGACTATATCAATAACTGTGTAGCCGGTCCCATCATATTTCTAGATCCTTTCTATTAAGGTAATGGTATCTGGAACAACAGCATACAAGGGAGAAGTCACCTATTTAATTGTCTATAATCCACTGTCATCCTCCATGTCCCATCTGACTTTTGTACTGGCCAGACAGGACTATTTCATCAAGTGGTTATAAAGACTAAAACTCCTGCCTCAACATATTCCTTTATAGTATTGGTAATTTCATCTTGCCCACCTGGCACACAATACTCCTTTAAAGTAATTACTTTAGAAGATTCAGGTGAAGGGATTGGGTTCATTTTTATTTTATCCACTAAAATTGTATTAATCACTATATTCCTTCCTGCAAATTGATATTTTCCCTCACATCAATTTATTCTTTTTTTTATTAGTTTATTTATATAATTTTTTTACATTCATTTTCACAAAATTTTGGGTTCCAAATTTTCTCCCCGTTTGTCCCCTCTCCTCACCCCAATACACTGAACATTCTAATTGCTCCTATCACCAGTCTGCCCTCTCTTCTATCATCTCTCCCTTCCCTTGTCCCCATCTTCTCTTTTGTCCTGTAGGGCCAGATAACTTTCTATTCTCCATTAACTGTATTTCTTATTTCTTAGTAGCAAGAAAAATACTCGACAGTTGTTCCTAAAACTTTGAGTTCCAACTTCTCCCCATCTCTCCCTTCCCACCCATTCCCTTTAGGAAGCCAGGCAATTCAATATAGACCATATCTGTGTAGTTTTGCAAATGACTTCCATAACAGTCATGTTGTGTAAGACTAACTATATTTTCCTCCATCCTATCCTGCCCTCCATTGTTTCCAATCTCTTTTTGATCCTGTCCCTCCCCAAGAGTGTTGATTTCAAATTGCTCCCTCCTTCCATAGCCCTCCCTTTCATCATCCCCCCCACCTTGCTTATCCCTTTCTCCCCCACTTTCCTGTACTGTAAAACAGGTTTTCATCCCAAAATGAGTGTGCATTTTATTCCTTCTTTTAGTCGAATGTGATGAGAGTAAACTTCATGTTTTTCTCTCAGCTCCCCTCTTTTTCCCTCCACTAAAAAGTCTCCTGCATGCCTCTTCTCTGAGAGATAATTTGTCCCATTCCATTTTCCCTCTCTCCTCCCAATATATTTCTCTCTCACCACTTCATTTTTTAAGATATGATCCCATCCTATTCAATTCACTCTGTGCTCTCTATCTCTGTGTGCGTGCACGTGTGTATGTGTGTGTGTGCATGTGTGCGTGTGTGTGTGTGTGTGTGTGTGTGTGTGTAATCCCACCAACTACCCAGATACTGAAAAGTTTCAAGAGTTACAAATATTGTCTTTCCATGTAGGAATGTAAACTGTTCAACTTTTGTAAGTCCCTTATGACTTCTCTTTGCTGTTTACCTTTTCATGCTGCTTTTCCTTCTTGTGTTTGAAAGTCAAATTTCCTTTTCAGCTCTGGTCTT